>JBBGZY010000621.1:1202500-1637500 GCA_037952925.1 Lithobates clamitans | reverse complement strand
TCTGTATGTTAACGAAACATTACCTATTTTGTTTTTCAGATGCTGCCATAGAAAGCTGCAGTAAGTTGTGCTCCTTAGCTCTTGAGAAGACCCCAAAAAATGAGTTTCAGAACTTCTTTTCATTGCATATACGCTATTTGACCAAACATTTGTGGACCATCACACCTAGATGTGCTAGTTAAATACCCTATTTCAAAACAATGGCCATTGATATGAAGTTGGCCCAACTATAGCAGCCTCCACTCTTCTGCGTATGCTTTCCACAACATTTTGGAATGTATTTGTAGGAATTTGTGCCTACTGAGCCAAAAGAACATTGGTAAGGTTGGGTATTGATGTTGGATGAATAGACCTAGCTTGCAACTGGCTTTCGAATTCATCCAAAAGATGTTCATTAGAATTGAGGTCAGGGCTCTCTGTAGACCACTTGAGTTCCTCCACACAAAACTTAAATATTTCCACTATTGTAAATGGTGTTGTTGGTTGCCACCTTCCCAAAGTAAATTGAGAAAGAAGACCCCCTCTAAGAAAGTGGGACTTTGAAAGGCAATTTCAACCACCGACAATCAGTATAAAACTGATATTTATTGGTACATCTTAAAATCATTTGTCCACAGTATTTAGACATTAAAATAGTAAAAAGGTTACATGACCAGTATAGAAATCTTGCATGTGAATACATTTCCACACAATATAGAAATTGTATCCGGTAACCCAAAATTGTCTTTGCAATAATATATTATAAATATTAGTTTTATACTGATTGTTGTTGGTTGAAGTTGCCTTTCAAAGTCCAACTTCCTTTGGAGGATCTTCTTTTTCCCTCCACACCAAACTGGTCAAACCTCATCTTCATGTTCCTGTAATCTGGAGATGGCACATTCTGGACTGTTCTGTGTGGCCCAGTTAGAGTGTGCTGATTGGCCAAGGGTGTTGATTGGCCAAGAGTCAACATCAATCACCACATCTGTGGTCAAAACATATCTTTAAGGAATGAAACTTGAGGCACTGCTCCAAGCAAGAAGAAAGGCTCTCTCCCCCTGGTCCTCAGACATGTGCTCATAGACATTTGGAGATGCCAGTCTCCCAACCCAAATAGAGTATAGTATAGGTGTTAGGTGGCCTCAGTTAGCGCTACTCCACAAACCACGCCACTCTGATGTGTTTTGCCCCACCCACCGGGACCTCTAAGCCCTTTTACTATTCATGGGTTGGGAGAGCGGCATCCCGATGTCTACAAACATATCTTTATGGAGCTGGCTTTGTGCATGAGGACAGAGTAATGCTGAAACAGAAAAGCGCCTTCACCAAAGTGTTAACTCAAGGTTGGAGGTGGTCACTTGTCTAAAATGTCTTTTGTATTTTGTAAATTAACTGGAAACCTCTGAACTCTATCATTTACTTTTCCCCATATAGGTAGGTATGATGGTCTGGTGTTAACTATATAGTGCAGTGATGGCGAACCTTGGCACCCCAGATGTTTTGGAACTACATTTCCCATGATGCTCAACTACACTGCAGAGTGCATGAGCATCATGGGAAATGTAGTTCCAAAACATCTGGGGTGCCAAGGTTCGCCATCACTTATATAGTGTATCTCTTTTTTTTTGTCCAAGGTGCAGTGAAAGCTATGGTGACCTTCACACCTGAATGGGAGAATATCCTCATCTATGAATCAGTCAATATAACATGTAATGTAGGACCTTCAACACATGAGAAGCTGAGATATTACTGGTATAAAGACACTAAACCAATAAAGGAACATCGGCCTAGTTTCACAATTCAGTCTGCTGATGAGAGCGACATTGGAGAGTATCAATGTCGCACCAATACGAGCCAGAAGAGTGATCCAGCCAAGCTTGGTGTTATTGACTGTGAGTTTATTTGTTCTTCATATTTCTATATAGCACTTGTCTTATGTCTATTTTAAAAACCTGTCTGCAATCTATACACTAAGGGCAAAAGATAGACTTCTGGAAATGAAATCTGCTCCGGGACCCTTCTTATTAAATAATATCCTTTCTATTGGATGGTGATGTTATAGACTTCGAATGTGCAAGGCACTGAGCTCATAGTGAGAAGAGGCATGTCAGGTACTTGACTGGAATTAAAGAGACCCTGTACACAATTTACTAAATTGAAAGTAAAAACACTGAAAAGTTAAGTAATTTAAATGCTTACCTGCAATATATTTACTTTCTTTCATATTTTTTTTATTTACTTGCTATGTGCCTAAGAAAAATGATTAGCCAGTTCCTTAGCACAGTCATGCCTCCTTCCACGTCATATCCCTCTCCTCTTCTGGGAGGGTCTAAGCACTCTCTGGGCTGGCCCAGCTCCTTTGCCCTTCCCCTCAACTCCCTACATAGCCTTTTATGTAGCTGTTGTGGGAGGAGTTAAGGAGAATATTACAGAGTATCACTTGAGACTGCTGTGGTTGCTGACATCACATAATCACATCCAATATGGTGACACACAGCAGTAGCTCCACAGCTTTTTGAATGTCTACGTAAGGGAGGCTTTTACAGGTAGATAATCTCATCGGAAGATTATCCATGAAGTTTATGGTCAAGTCCAAGGTTTCTCAACTAGGGTCCTCCAGAGGTTGCTAGGGGGTTCTTAAGTAATTAGAAATTTCTCAGATAATTTCCAATTGACACCATTGATCTTTTTAGCTATCTGCATGGGGGTAATTCTTCCCAAGGACCACAAGAGCATTCTTCTCACCGACCTTCACACTAATGTATCATGAGTTGTAGATATAGTCATTTTTAACAGAGGTTCCCTAAGATTGGAGTTTTTTCTAGGGTTCCTCTATGTTGAAAAGGTTGGGAAAGCCTGGTCCAGTCACAGGGTCTCTTTAGTGGCTAATCATTGACGAATTTAAGGATTTCCTTGAACGTTGAATATCATCTGATGGATGTGATAGTTGTCAGTTAATACTATTGAGATTAAAGCATGGGAAACCCAAATATGCTTTAAACAGGGCTTAGTTCATGGAACACACAGGCAAATGTAGAATGATGGTTATACTAATCTGTCGCCACTTTAAATATATACCTTGAAACATTTAGGACGTGTATTTGGGGGTCAAGTACACCAAGCTTAAGGCTTGTTAAAAATATATTATTTTAGAAAATACTACAGAATGCACTAGAACGGATTGACCCAGGAATATAGTTTGTGGGGGCATCATGGGCCAGGTTTGCCTCTCAAAAACAAGGGAACTTGTTTCTTAGACAGTTATCACTGGAACAAGTGTTCACATGGAGCAATTTATCCTCTATTCTTGTTCTGGTTACAGTTCAAAATTTGGGATTTGCCTTAATTTTCACTCCTGGTTACAAAGGTCACAAGGACTAATAGAGGGAGGAAATCTCTCTAGTAGGGACACAGGGAACAATAAAAACCTGATATGAGCTCTAACCCTTCCTTACTCTATTTAAAAAAAATTAAAAAGTTTTGGTTTTAGACACTATTTATCCATGTTATTTCCCTGTAAAAGCCCCCTTTGTTTAAACTACTGCTGTGTGCTGCCATCTTGGATGTGATGTCAGTAGACAGTGTAGGGAAAGGAGGGGAGAAGTGGAGGAGCTGGACCAGCACAAAAAGAAATTAGACACTCCCAGAAGAGAAAAGGGGGCTATGATGTGCAAAGAAGGAGTGGGCTGTGCTAGGGAATTTACTTTCTTTAACCCCTTCCGGACGGCCCACCGTCGTTATACGTCAGTACTTTGAAGGGGAGTATCATTGTTATGGCAGCAGCTAGCTGCCATAGCCCCGGTATCCTCTTCTTCAGCGGGCGGTCCGCTTGAAGATAAAAGTGGTCTCTGTGACTGATTTGCCGCAAGATCACTTTTATCAGCGGCGGGAGAGGGGCCCTCGGCCGCTTACAGCAGTCGTCGGTAGCGGCGGAGACGATTGAATCCTTTTTCCCTAGCCTTACACAGAGACGAGTGAGGGGAAGATGGCCCCCACCCTTCTCCATATCATTGCAGGGCAGAAGCGACGTCAAAACGTCACTTCCGCCCATAGCTCTTAAAGGGCCATTTTTTTCTTTTTGTATTTAAATTACAACTATTTTTTTTTTTATTGCAGCTTAGTGTAAATATGAGATCTGAGGTCTTTTTGACTCCAGATCTCATATTTAAGAGGTCATGTCATGCTTTTTTTCTATTACAAGGGATGTTTACATTCCTTGTGATAGGAATAAAAGTGACACTTTTTTTTTTTTTTTTAAAGAACAGTGTAAAAATAAATAAAAAGTAAAATAAATAAGAGAAAAAATTTTTTAAACGCGCCCTGTCCCGACCAGCTCGTGTGCAGAAGCAAGCGCATACATAAGTAGTGCCCGCATAGAAAAAAGGGTGTTCAAACCACACATGTGAAGTATCGCCGTGATTGGTAGAATGAGAGCAATAATTCTAGCCCTAGACCTCCTCTGTAACTCAAAACATGCAACCTGTAGACTTTTTTAAACGTCGCCCATGGAGATTTTTAAGGGTAAAAGTTTGTCACCATTCCACGAACGGGCGCAATTTTGAAGCGTGACATGTTGGGTATCAATTTACTCAGCGTAACATCATCTTTCACAATATAAAAAAAAGTTGGTCTAACTTTACTGTTGTCTTATTTTTTAATTTAAAAAAGTGTAATTTTTCCAAAAAAAGTGCTCTTGTAAGACCGTTGCGCAAATACGGTGTGACAGAAAGTATTGCAACGACCGCCGCTAAAAAATGTATAATGTTTGGGGATTCTAAGTAATTCTCTAGCAAAAAAAAACTGTTTTTAACTTGTAAACAACAAATCTCAGAAAGAAGCTCGGTCCTTAAGTGGTTAAGTAGTCACATTTTCTAGGTTCAATTTCAGAGGCACATTACACGTAAAAAAAAAAAACTTGTTTAATGGAAAAAAAATTCTGAAAGTAAGCCTATCAAATACTTAATTTGTGTGTGCTTCTACCTGCAATTTGGTCACATGGTCTCTTTAACCCCTAACACCGTCTCTCAGAGGTTATCACAGTGGTCACTTGATTAGGAGCAGTCCTGCTGACTCCCAATCAAAAGCATTGACTGAGAACTGTGGGCGTATATGTGCTGGTGGCTGAGAGTAAAAGCCCACATTTCCTGGTGCCACATTACATGGTCAGCAAGAGATTAAGGGGGTCTATTCACTTTTTGCAGCTCAGATACATTTTAATTTGCAAAGACTAGCTACATTACAAAGTAATATTAATACATCCAAATGTTTGTTTGTTTGTTTTTTTTTAATTCTGATTTCAGCCCCGCTCATCTTCCAGAGACCCCTGGTCATAAACGAGGGCGACCCTTTAACGGTTCGTTGTCACAGCCGTCCCGGGATTTATGCCACAAACACAACTTTTTACAAGAGCGGAACCTTATTACAGTTCTCAGTCACCAACGACAACCTACACTTTACGAAAGTGGATCATAACACGGCCGGGACGTTTCATTGCACCAAGCACATATATTACAACAAGAAACTCCAAATTTATTACGCAGAAACCTTCATTTCTGTTGAAGGTAAAATTGTGCGGTTAGGAGAGTTTATTTCCTGGTATAGTATTTGGTTGTTAAATGATTTGGTTTCAGGGTGACTAATAACGTATGGTGATTACAAAAAAACAGATTGTTTTTGACCCTTTTGAAGTCACATCTGGTTGAGCAGTTTACAATGAAATGGGTCTTTGATACATTATTTAAAGCAGTGTTTCTCAATCAGGTTTCCTCCTGAGGTTGCTAGGAGTTCCTTGAGCAATATCTGTCTCTCAGATAAGTTCCCACTGATGCCATTGATCTTTTAAGCTATCTGTAAGGGGGGAATTCTTCCCAATGACCACAAGTGTAAGGAGAAATCTTCCCACTGACCATCATACAAATGTGTTCCCTGAGGTTCCCTGAGACCAGAAAGTTATTTCAAGGGTTCCTCTGTGTTGAAAGGTTTGGGAAAGGCTGATTTAAAGTAATTTCGAAAGTTACCTTTAATCTTTTTAAACCTGTAGGATTTGTTAAAATAAACTCTGTTGACCCTGTCTACACAGTGGGAGAAAACCGGCCAACCACAGGTAGAACATGCAAACTCAATGCAGAAAGTGTTCTGCCTGAGTTTTATCTACAGGGCTACAAGACAGAAGGGCTAACCACTAAGCCAGTAGTCTCCAAACTGTGGCCCAAGAGCCAGATGTGGCCCTTGGCCTGCCTTTATCTGGCCCTTGGAGCACCATTTCACTAACTGGCACTATCGATGGAGCACTATTCCTCCCACCAACAGCATCGATAGGGCACTATTCTTCCCATTGATACCAACAAACCATTGGTGGGGCATTGTTTATACCCACTGATGCCAGGACATTTTCTACTTCCATTGGTGACAGTCTGGTCCCCCTAAATTCTGAAGGACAGTAAACTGGCCCTTTGCTTAGAAAGTTTGGAGACCCCCTGCACTAAGCCATTGTGCTGCCTCGTGTTCAGGGACCTTCTGTTATAGGGTGACAACTGTCTTCCTTTTGTGCTCTTGAATTGTCACCCTGCCACATGCGCATCTGGTGGAGATTACAGGTGGCTGTGTCGGCAAACATTGCGCAGACATGGTTCACCATATTCACACTCGGGAAGCTGGTCCATTCCATAGTAGTGATAAGTAGGCAATACTGGAATGAGTGCATGTAGACAGGAGGTAGCTGAAAAAAACATAGGAGATCAGCAGCACTGAGATGCAACAATCAGTGGCGTAGCATGGGTTGCCAGCACCCGGGGCAAGGCAAGTAATTTGCGCCCCCTAACCTGCGGACTTTTAGCACTCCCCGAGTCCCTTCAAATACAATAGTACTGACCTACCTGATTCCTATACTGACCACTATACTATACTGTCCACTACACTGACCACTATACTGTCCACTACACTACACTGACCACTATACTGTACACTACACTGACCACTATACTGTCCACTACACTGAGAACTACACTGACCACTATACCATCCACTACACTACACTGACCACTATATTGTCCACTACACTGACCACTATACTGTCCACTACACTGACTACCATACTACACTACACTGTCCACTATACTACACTGTCCACTATACTACACTGACCACCATACTACAATACACTGACCACTATACTACACTACACTGACCACCATACTACACTACACTGACCACCATTCTACACTACACTGACCACCATATTACACTACACTGACCACTATACTACACTGACCACCATACTACACTACACTGACCACTATACTACACTAACTGACCACCATACTGCACTAACTGACCACCATGCTGCACTGACCACCATACTACACTAACTGACCACCATACTGCACTAACTGACCACCATACTACACTGACCACCATACTGCACTACACTGACCACCATACTACACTAACTGACAACCATATAACACTGACCACCATACTGCACTAACTGACCACCATACTGCACTGACCACCATACTGCACTAGCTGACCACCATACTGCACTAGCTGACCACCATACTGCACTAGCTGACCACCAGACTGCACTGACCACCAGACTGCACTAACTGACCACCAGACTGCACTAGCTGAACACCATACTACACTGACCACCATACTACACTGACCACCATACTGCACTAACTGACCACCATACTGCACTAGCTGACCACCATACTGCACTAACTGACCACCATACTGCACTAACTGACCACCATACTACACTGACCACCATACTGCACTACACTGACCACTATACTACACTGACCACCATACTACACTAACTGACCACCATACTACACTGACCACCATACTGCACTAACTTACCACCATACTGCACTAGCTGACCACCATACTGCACTAGCTGACCACCAGACTGCACTAACTGACCACCAGACTGCACTAACTGACCACCATACTGCACTAACTGACCACCATACTGCACTAACTGACCACCATACTGCACTAGCTGACCACCATACTGCACTAACTGACCACCATACTGCACTAACTGACCACATACTGCACTAACTGACCACCATACTGCACTGACCACCATACTGCACTAACTGACCACCATACTGCACTAGCTGACCACCATACTGCACTAGCTGACCACCATACTGCACTAGCTGACCACCATACTGCACTAATTGACCACCATACTGCACTGACCACCATACTGCACTAACTGACCACCATACTGCACTAGCTGACCACCATACTGCACTAGCTGACCACCATACTGCACTAGCTGACCACCATACTGTACTAACTGACCACCATACTGCACTAGCTGACCACCATACTGCACTGACCATCGCCCCCCCCCCCCCCCCCCGCTAGCCAGTAACACGACTCTCATGAGGGAGTCTCTCACTCACCTTCTTGTCTGGCTGGCCTGCATCAGTCCGGAGGATAGGAGGAGAAAACAGCGGAGGCTCACATTGCTTCTCTCCCCTGCGCTTTAGCTGCCATGTTCAGTGTCCAGCGTAGCGCACTGTGATCGATCGCAGACAGGCCAGCCCTACTCCTCACATGACCCCCATATGCCCAATCACAGGGTGCCGGACACTTAACATGGCAACCAGAGCCTGGGGACACAGGTATTTAAAATTAGGAGAAGGAAGCCAGTGACACATACTGGCGCCTCCCTAAATGTCACGCCCAGGGCCACGGCACCCCCCATGCTACGCCACCGGCAACAATGAATGAAAATAGTTTTATGTGCACATTAGAACTACATTTTTAGGATTCCATGGAAGAAACTAGTTTTGGTGTGTTTTTTGAAAATTCTTTATATAACATTTTTCATAACAGAGAGAGACAAAGAAACTGGACACAACAGCAGGGGCATAAACAACAATTCCGTCCAATTTTTTTTTTCGTTATTTCGGATTGGTTGAAATTTGGTACTATTATAATTCGGAAATTTGAATTTTCAAAAAACGAAAATTTGTCCGAATTTCAATTCGGAATGAAACAAACTTCACAAGTCTAACAAGCACCCCACAGGGGGGACCAGGCTGGTAGGCAGTTCAATGCGGTAGTGTGAGGTGTGCAGTCCATAAAGACCCACTGCAGTCCCTATCCAACTATTCAAGGCTGTACAACACACCATTACACAAATAGGCAGGAGAGGAGAAAAGTAGAGGAGGTAAGAGGAAAAAAAAGAGGGGGAGAAGGGGAAAACACAGAAAAGGGACAAGGGGGTTGCACAAGAGGGGGAGGGGGCAGGGTACTGATAAGGAAAGGGGTTAGTACAGGGCCCAGAGCTTCTGTGTCCAGATCACACAAAATAATAGAGTGGGAGGCCCAAGGAGTGAATCACACATCATCTACCAATAGGGCATCATAGCCCAGAGAGCACGAGAACAAAGTCCAGTGGAACCAGGTATTCCTAAATTTCTCTTCAATGCCTATAAGTGCTGCCATAAGGCTTTCCATACAATGTATTTCAGCAATTTTGGAGAGCAGTTTTAGTGTGCTTAAAAGTGAACATGTGACAACAATAAAAGCAAAACTGGAATTTTCTGAATGGAGATTTCACCCCAAGATGGCCTAACATCTAGTCAAGGTTTTCTGTGGAATTTCCCCAGGGCCCCAAATAGTGATGAGAACTGATGTACACATATGGACCAGCTCCTGTGGTTGAGAGCTCTGCTCACCTCCTGAGCCTTGTTATTATCCCATAATGGTAAGAGGTGGATTCAGAGGCGTTACTAGAATCTCTTAGGGCCCCCGGTGCAAGAAACCATGAAGGGCCCCCACCAGGGGCATTGCTAGTTCTACAAAAGATCTCGGGCTAGAGCCAATAGCAGTGAAGTAAAGAAGGTCATACGCTTGGGCGGGCATACACATGTATATAATAGACGTGTGTGTGTGTGTGTGTGTGTGTGTGTATATATATATATATATATATATATATATATATATATATATATTGTTACATATCTGAGTGCGGATCCGCCCTTACATCAGGATCCCCCACTTACATCAGTGTCCCCAGAGCCCCCCTCATTGCATCAGGGTCCCCAGAGAGCCTCCCCTTACATCAGGGTCCCTAGAGAGCCCACCTTACATCAGGGCCCCCAGAGAGCCCCCCCTTACATCAGGGTCCCCAGGGAGACTCCCCTTACATCAGGGTCCCCAGAGAGCCCCCCTTACATCAGGGTCACCAGAGAGCCCCCCTTACATCAGGGTCACCAGAGAGCCCCCCTTACATCAGGGTCACCAGAGAGCCCCCCTTACATCAGGATCACCAGAGAGCCCCCGCTTACATCAGGGTCACCAGAGAGCCTCCCCTTTCACCAGGGTCACCGGAAAGCCTCCCCTTACATCAGGGTCCCCAGAGAGCCTCCCTACTTACATCAGGATTCCCAAAAGAGCCTCCCCCTTACACCAGGGTCCCCAAAGCCCCCTCATTACATCAGGGTCCCCTGAGAGCCTCTTCCTTACATCAGTGACCCCAGAGAGCCCCCCCCTTTTACATCAGGGTCCAGAGAGAGCCTCCCCTTTACATCAGGGTCCAGAGAGAGCCCCCCTTACATCAGAGTCCCCAGATAGCCCCTCCTTACATCAGGATCCCCAAATAGCCCCACCTTATATCAGGGTCCCCAGAGAGCCCCTCCTTACATCAGGGTCCCCAGAGAGTCCCCCCTTATATCAGTGTCCCCCAGAGGTTTTGCTGTACCTGGCTGGTCTCCGCTGTCTGTGCACCTCTAACCCCCAGCGCATCTCTGGATGGAGGCGGGAGGGGGCGATCGGCAGCTCTATAGTGCTCGTGGACCGCGGGATCTACCTGCGGCTTGTAATTCTCCCCCCGAGTGTATACAGTGGAGAGGCCCCGGCATGCATCAGCAACAGTGTACAAGCAGAGTGACTCACTTGTACACTGAAGAGTGAAACTGATACCTGCCTGGGTCAGAGGCCCCTGTATACACTCGGGAGGAGAACTACAAGCCCCAGGGAGATCCCGTGGCCCGCTGGCACCATAGAGCTGCAGATCGCCACCTCCCACTCCCCCCACTGCATCCCAAACTGACAGCCAGAGGTGCAGGGGGAGATGCACCGATAGCGGCAGAATGGAAGGGGCCCAGTCGCAAGTACGACTGCTGCGACCCTGAAAGTGCCGCCACTGGGTGGATTCACTATCCCACAGTTAAGCTCAGAAGATGGTAGTGGGCAGGCAGAGTTGTTGACCATACAGGTAGCTGCATGCCAAACCACCCCAATAATACCTAACAAAAAGAAGGCACCATTCACCGGGATTCCCACAAAGGAGGTGAGATTTCGGTGCATAGGCTGAGAGTGTCTTCCATTCGCTCACACTGTAGTGATAGCAAGGATGGATAGCCGGCAGCTCGAATCATCCACATATAGTAATCGTTATTTGCCACAGGGTCAGTACAGTGTGGACTGTACGCTGTGGATTTGATGTTAATTAACACTATTCAAAGATCTGTCCAGGAGTTCTGATGGTTTTCCGTATACGGTGTTTATCGCCATAAGCCTGTTTGACTTAAAGCGGAGTTCCACACAAAAATGGAACTTCCGCATTTCGGAACCCTCCCCCCCTCCGGTGTCAGATTTGGCACCTTTCAGGGGGGAGGGGGGTGCAGATACCTGTCAAAGACAGGTATTTGCACCCACTTCCGGCATAGACTCCCATGGGAGTCTATGCCTCTTCCTGTCCCCACCGCGCTGTCTGCTGGGAACACACAGCTCCCAGGAGAGAGCGAGGACCACTAGGGACGCGCAGCGCGACTCGCGCATGCGCAGTAAGGAACCGGGAAGTGAAGCCGCAATGCTTCACTTCCTGATTCCCTCACCTAGGATGGCGGCGGCAGCTGCCGAGAACCGAGCGGGTTCTCGGCGTCCCCTGCCGACATCGCTGGACTCCTGGACAGGTAAGTGGCCATGTATTAAAAGTCAGCAGCTGCAGTATTTGTAGCTGCTGGCTTTTAATATTTTTTTTTTTTTGGCGGTGTGGGTGAACCCCCGCTTTAAGAGGTGTAAGCCCCTTTAAGTCCATTACTTCCGGTAAGCCTTCATGCAATTGGTGGTGGTGTCTTCTACAAGCTTCTCCTCACCGAGTCTCTCCACATTTATTGTCACTTACCATATCTATGCTTTTTAGACGTTTATTTTTCTGATATTATTCACTGATACCAGGACTTTTTGAATTTTATTGTTCATCATTATTCATAATTTTTTTACTTGGTGGATATCATTTTACATTTTATATTCACACCATTTTTTCACTTGGTGGATTATTTTTATATTTCAGTATGTGTTTTACTGATCACAGCATATAATCATATTATTTTATATTATTAACATGAATTTAATTGAATTTTTCACAGGAGGAAATGCATTCAAAGTATGATCAGAGTTTTAACAAAGGCTATCAATCATTTTTGTAAACATAGATTACCAGTGTGTTCCTTCCTCCTGTAGATGTAGCATTTTTTTAAATAACCTGAGAACATGCAAAGTGCTTAGCCAACCTGAAAGGTGGAAACCATGCAGGAAACCTGGTATTTGCATGGCGTCCTGTAAATCTTATTGCAGATGGTGGGTGGTGGTCAAATTTAAAGTGGTTGTGTGTTCCGTACACAGCAGGTGGTAGCACCTTACAAAGTGATAAGAAAGTGACAGTGCACACAAAATATGTAAACATTGAGCTTTAATTTAATAATCTGTATTTTAGATGGTACTCAACATGATAAAGGTTCCTGAAACTAGTGAGATCTCAATCGTACTTGTGAAATCTCAACAGGACAAGACATCTTTCTATCTCCTCCATTGAGGATTCCATGTGCCAGTTTATTCAGTCCATTTAGTCCTGTGCATATCAGTGATGCTTTCCACTAGACCAGTGGTCTCCAAACTGTGGACCTGGGGCAGATGTGGCCCTTTGCTTGCCTTTATCTGGCCCTTGGGGCACTATTCCTCCCATTGATACAAGGCAGAATTCCTCTCACTGACAATAATGCCCCGTACACACGGTCGGACTTTGCTCGGACATTCCGACAACAAAATCCTAGGATTTTTTCCGACGGATGTTGGCTCAAACTTGTCTTGCATACACACAGTCACACAAAGTTGTCAGAAAATCCGATCGTTCTGAACGCGGTGACGTAAAACACGTACATCGGGACTATAAACGGGGCAGTGGCCAATAGCTTTCATCTCTTTATTTATTCTGAGCATGCGTGGCACTTTGTCCGTCGGATTTGTGTACACACGATCGGAATTTCCGACAACGGATTTTGTTGTCGGAAAATTTTATATCCCGCTCTCAAACTTTGTGTGTCGGAAAATCCGATGGAAAATGTGTGATGGACAAGGTCCTATCACACATTTTCCGTCGGAAAATCCGACCGTGTGTACGGGGCATTACAATGTGGCACCATTCATCCCACTGTCACCACTATTGGGGTACTATTACTTTCCCTGATACCAATGAAAAGGCATTGTTTACTCCCTCTAATGCTGTGGCATGTTATACTCACACCAGCCTCAGGATGGCTTACCCAAAATCTGAAGGTCAGTAAACTGGAACTTTGATTAGCATGTTTGGAGACGCCTGCACTAGACCCAAATTAGGCAGAGACCACCCACCTTGATCTATGGCTAGTACAGCAGCAGATAGGGCCCCCCAGTTTTGTTTTCTGATCTTGGATCTTGGTGCTGTATGATCTCGGATACAATGCTCCAGCAATGGAGGGCATAGAGTTTAATTCCATCCATAGGGTCATAAGAAATTTTCAATTTCAGTACCTTCCTTAAAGATTTGCCCACCTAAAAGTCATTCACTATATCAGGAACCTGATTTTCTGGGTCTGCTTTTTTATTAATATAACAGAGGGAGCTGGAACACACAAAGGTGGGCAGGAATACCCAAAGCTCCCATGTGGGCAGAAGTTATGAATTGTGCAAGTGAGATCTTGCTCTTGGAGTGTCTATGCCATACAAGAATCCAGGGGCTGACTCAGCCCACCAAGCTCCACCAACCACTAAGATATCACTTTTGAGTTGACTGATCCTTTAAACGCTAAATCTATCCCTGATTTAGTATATTCACCTCTTCTATTGGAATTCTTCCTGTACTGAAGTCATAGACATCAAGGAAAGCTTGCCTTGTTCTACCACTCAGTGTTTAAAGTGCAGCTGATCTGAGGATGTGGGGACTTGCAGTATTTCAATGGACCTCATAGAACAGTCTGGGTACTGTACTCTTGAAAAAGGGGGAGCTGGCATTCTAAAAAGTAACCTGTCAGTTTACCCATGCAGGGCAAATCTTTGATGCCCTTTCTATTCTCTTTCTGCTGTTCCATTTGTCTGTTGGAGAACTTCTGGATATGATGGATCATGTGACCTTTCCACCATTCTCCCAGAATGCATGGCTCAGACCTGACCAGCCAATCATCACTATGAACACAGTCACAGTGGGGGGGGGGGGGGTTAGAAGGTCATTAACCTTGTATCAGACTGATACACCGAGGCGACCTGCACACGACATCCACGGCGACTTGCAAAACGACTTCTGTATAGAAGTCTATACAAGTCGCCTCAAGTCGGCCCAAAAGAAGTACAGGAACCTTTTTCTAAGTCGGAGCGACTTGCGTCGCTCCTATTAGAATGGTTCCATTGTACAGAACGGGAGGCGACTTGTCAGGTGACTAGGTCGCCTGACAAGTCGTCCCAGTGTGAACCGAGGCTTCAGGACACATTGCACACCTATTAACACAACTTCCTGTCTGGAGATCACCCCAAAGGGATCTTTCCAGATCATCCAGTTCAATTGACCTGACATTCCTTATTGGCAGAGATGGGATTAACGGAGAAGTCAGACAGTATCAGTGCATTCTGTTTATAAGTTAAAATATTGTGAATGGTTTAGCAAATAGTTTTAATTATCACTTTTTTTTTTCTAGAAAATGTTTTCCTAGATGAGAGACAAGCAGTCCACAGTTTCCCTTGGATTCCTGTTTCAATTGCTCTTCTCTTAATATTCATCCTCAGTCTCCTGCTCTTCATCTTTAGAGACCAGTTATCTCTACTGATCAGAGGTGGCCCTCAGAACTATTCAGTCACAGGTATTGTTTAGAAATAAGGAAACCAAGTATACATGACTTACTTGAAATATTCAAACTATTGTGGTGCCTACAATGGGGTTTTAGGCAGGAGCTTTTCCTCTGTAGGTGGCAGTCGTCCACTGTGGCATTGCAGTTGGAGAGGAATTCAAGAGGATTGGTTCTTCTATGGTTGCCTGGATCACTGGGGAAGCTGTCCGATTGGATGCTGCTGTTCCATGTGACTACTTGGGTCATAGAAATGAGTATTAAATCCCACCATACATACAATTACTCTACATCTTGGGTCAGGCAGAGCCTATTTAACCACTTAAGCCCCAGACCATTTGGCTGGCCAAAGACCAGAGCACTTTTTGCGATTCTGCACTGTGTCGCTTTAACTGACAATTGCGCGGTCGTGCGACGTTGCTCCCATAGATCCGTTTATCACCTCTGCGGTTTTTATTTTTTGCGCTGTAAACAAAAAGAGAGCGACAATTTTGAAAAAAGCACATTATTTTTTACTTTTTGCTATAATAAATATCCCCAAAAAATATATTAAAAAAAACATTTTTTTTCCTCAGTTTTGGCCGATACTTATTCTTCTACATATTTTTGGTAAAAAAAATCGCAATAAGCGGATATTGATTGGTTTGCGCAAAAGTTATAGCGTCTACAAAATAGGGGATAGTTTTATGGCATTTTTATTAATAATTGTTATTTTTTTTACAAGTAATGGCGGATATCAGTGATTTTTATCATGACTGCGACATTATGGCGGACACGTCAGACAATTTTGACACATTTTTGGGACCATTGGCATTAATACAGCTATCAGTGCAATTAAAAATGCACTGATTACGGTAAAAATGTCACTGGCAGTGAAGGAGTTAACACTAGGGGGCAGTGAAGGGGTTAAGTGTGTCCTAGTTTGTGTTCTAACTGAAGGGGGATGGGGACTGTGCAGGGAAGATTACAGATCACTGTTCATACTCTGTATGAACAGACGATCTGTCATTTCTCCCCTCAGAGAACTGGAAACTGTGTGTTTACACACACAGTTCTGGGTTCTCCGCGTGCCCCGAGCGATCGCGATTTTCCCGGAGGTGATCGAGACCGCCGGGCACTCGCATCGGCTCAGGGACCGTGCTCTCCCGGCGGTGCGCGCCCCCTGGTGGCCACAGGGCAAAGCGACGTTACATAATGTCGTTTCGCCCAGCCATGCCATTCTGCCGCAGTACAACTGCGGCGGCTGGACGGCATGTGGTTAAGGCCCTGCCTCCCAGGCTTGGTGCACATTTTGGGAGTGGGTAGAGTAGGGATAGATACCCCATCTATTAGGAACAGAACTAGTGTCAGGGAAAGATTCAGGATGAGAAGGTAAAGAGTGGGGTTTGGAAACTTCTCTTGACATCTGCCTGCTTGGGCACAAGAAGGCCAGGCCGCATTCTACCCCTTCTAACAGGTGCTGTCAGTTCGGATGAAATAGGCTCTCTAAACGCTGTTGGGATCCGTGAGTGTTCCCAGTTGGGCTGTATTCCCACCAGGTTTATTGTGAACTGTCTTTGCATTACTTCAATACAAGTTCTTGACATCGCACTTAGACTGTGGGTGTCATTGCCGCGCTGCACCCCACCTGCAATGTGATTACAGGAAGGAAAATTCAATAATAAGGTTGAGGTCAGGGTTCTGTGCAGGCCACTTGAGATCATCCACAGCAAACACATCAAACCATGTCTTTATGAAGCTGGCTTTATACACAGGTGCACTGTCACGCTGAAACAGAGAAACAGAAAAGAGCTTTCCCCAAACTGTTACCACAAGGGTAGAAGAGCATAATTCTCTAAAATGTCGTTGTATGATGTAGTATTAGCAGTCCCCTTTACTGGGAACACCTGAGCTCCAGCATTTGGGTTTGGACTGAGATGTCAAATAAGCATATATGAGTATGACGGTCAGGTGTCAACAAATGTTTGGCCATTTAGTGGATGGGTTGATGGGAGGTGTATATTCTACTTCATGAAACAGTTATGTGGAAAGTTGGAATGCCTAAGCTTCAAGGGTTGTTGGAGATCTCTGATTTTTAGGCAAGAAGGTAGATCTTTGTCAATGTGTATATTGTACTCTGATATTCAATAGCAACATGGAAAGTGAACTTCTGTATATGTAATATCATTTGTTGGAGGTCTTCCTTTATGTTTGTCAATGCCAGGGGTCAGGCTAGGAGACCAGCAGCTATAGCAGTAGAGAGGCTCACATCAACCAGCTGGATAAGTAAACAAGCGGGTCACAATGGCAGATGATGCGGGCTCACCTGAAGTGCAGGGTCTAAGCAATAACCGGTATTCACCAGAGCTCCTAATGGTTGCGACAGGTTTTTCCGCTTGTTAATACCAGGTCGTGGTCCTCAGGATTGCCCCACCAGGAGGTGAGCAATCCATGGTCCTGAAGCAGATATAGCAGGTAGGGATCAAGCAGAAGTGTAGTCAGTAAACAAGCCAAAAGTCATTAACAATTGCTTGCAGGTTGGGATCAAGCAGTAGCATAATTGAGGAACAAGCTAAAGGTCGGTAATCAGTGGTAGTGGAGATAAGGAGAGCTGCAGGCAAGCAAAGGAGCAAGATGTTGACTGTGGAGAGCACAATAATCTGGCAAACATGAAGTGCAAAGGCATGGCCTAAATTGGATGTTCATGGGAGGAGCAAAGAGTTCAAGGTTTACAAGAAACAAGGTACAAGACAAGATTATCTAAGGGTTCAGACAGGATACTGTGCAGCATTTCAGGTGGTTTAGCAAGGAGAGCTACTGCTGAGCACAGCAGAGGTCGTAGGTTCAGATCCTAGTCCTGATAATGCTCTTATATCTCAAATCTATTTACTCTATTATTATACATATTATGATAAATATAAAAATGTAAAAATAATGATGAGGATTCTTTTCTTTCATTTCTCAGAACCTGTAGAACTAAACAAAGTGGAAGAAGATGTTTCCTACTCGTGTATTAACACTGATAACTTAGAGGAGGGTGAGTTGGGTTGTCTTGCTATAACCAGTGAAGTACGTTAAAGTAAATATGAGGTTTGTTCATGCAAAAAAAAGTTATATTAAAATACATCTAAAGGCTCTTTTTATCTTATATTTTCGAGAAGGGAGTGGTCAAAACCCTTGGTCAGTGGTCAGTTTCATTTTTGCCATCTGTACCCCACTAGGGAGATTCCTTTTTACTTTCTTTCTTATAGATGCAATTGGAAGTGGTAAGAAAACTCTCTTAAGAAATTCTCTCTTAGACAGTTGTCACTGGAACAAGTGTCCTCATTGGAAGATGTTATCTTTATTCCTGTTCTGGTGGTATCTCAAAATGTTGGATTTTCCCTCACCATGAGTCCCAAAGCATTCATTTATTTTGATCTGCACTTTACTCACGTCTGATTAGGGTGTAAATCCTCATACTTGCCCTGGAAGTCTTGGGGGAGGGGGCACCTGGCCTTATGGTCAGGATTTCCCTTTGGGGGAACTTGAGTGGACTGTCCTTGGGATCCGCTCTAACAATGTGATCACTGAATAAAGCTTGGGACCTATTTTGGAGATCCATGGTGTGCTGGATCTCTGGTTTTTGAACCTCTTTCTTTACTCTTATAGACAAACCACTGGCTCACTTTAATATCTTTGCCAAGCTACTGTGACCCAATATTCTGTAACTCAGTGCCATTATTAAATTCCAGCCTTCATAAACCCATGTGTGGAAAATATTATATGTATAATATATAGAGTCACGAACAATAGCCATATTGTTTGTAATATAATTATTTCCCATCATCATCACCTCCATCTAGTGGCCACAATGTGGTGTTTTCCTGACATCCCTCATGAAAAATAAAATTACACATTATAGCCACTAGGTGGAGCTGGAGATCATAGAAGATAATCATATTACAAACAATATGATGATCATTCATAGTGCCTGTTTGAATAAGACATCTGCGTGGCAAATTTTTTATATCTAGACCTCAATGTGCATTGGGGCCAAAATTGTTTTATGCAATGTTCTTTATATTCCATAATAAAAGCAACCAATATTAGATTCAATTTACATAGCTTATTTCATATTTATTCACCTGCCTTTTCTTCTTTTGTGTAGCTTGTCTTGCTCCAAAACATCAAAGAGTAAGTAATTGTTTATTGTTTAAACTCCTTCTACTACTTGTATATTTAAGGGATGGTGTCAGGCTTACCCCCAACGCAGGTGGTCAGACACTATAGCTAGTTTCTGTGTTCTCCACCTATAGCATCCCCCATTCCCATAAGGCAAGTAGGCCTACCGGCACTCAGGTGCCCCCAGGTCTTATACACAATGCTATAGTGCCAGGCCTCCGTACCAGGGCAGGTGTGAACTGAGCACAGTGGACAGGGACTTGCAGTTGGCAGACAGGCAGAGTGGTCAGTGACAGCCTGGGTTCAGGGCAGGCAGAGTTCTGAGTGTAGTCAATATCCGATCCAAACTAGCAGGCAAGGCAGACAAACAGGGAGCTTGGAGCACTTGTTACACAGGCTATCACAAGCACGAGACTGCAGGCTTGGCTGGCTTAAATCAGGTGGTCTTCACCCAGAGACTGACCACATCAATCACCCTGCATCACAGCTAAAACCAGGATGCTGGAATAAGACCAACAGCTGTTGGAACAGGAGGAGTGTTATTATATATATATATATATATATATATATATATATATATATATATATATATATATATATATAATAAAGGGCTCTAGGGGACAGGACAGTAATGTGCACTGGGTTTATACATTCACTATATTGCGAAAGTATTGTGACGCCTGCCTTTACGCGCACATGAACTTTAATGACATCCCAGTCTTAGTCTGTAGGGTTCAATATTGAGTTGGCCCACCTTTTGCAGCTATAACAGCTTCAACTCTTCTGGGAAGGCCATCCACAAAGTTTAGGTGGGTGTCTATGGGAATGTTTGACCATTCTTCCACAAGCGCAATTGTCAGGTCAGGTATTGATGTTGGATGAAAAAGCCTGGCTCGCAGTCTCCGCTCTAATTCATCCCAAAGGTGCTCTATCATGTTAAGGTCAGGACTCTGTGCAGGCCAGTCAAGTTCCTCCATCCCAAACTCGCTCATCCATGTCTTTATGGACCTTGCTTTGTGCACTGGTCCAAATCATTTACTGGAGGGGGGGATTATGGTGTGGGGTTGTTTTTCAGGTGAAGTGAACTTAAGGTGTCATCATACCAAGTCATTTTGGACAATTTCATGCTCCCAACTTTGTGGGAATGGTTTGGTGGTGGCCCCTTCTTGTTCCAACATGACTGCACACCAGTGGACAAAGAGAGGTCCATAAAGACATGGATGAGCGAGTTTGGGATGGAGGAACTTGACTGGCCTGTACAGAGTCCTGACCTCAACCCGATAGAACACTTTTGGGATGAATTAGTGTGGAGACTGCGAGCCAGGCCTTCAATATAGTGTATATATTATTTTTTTTAACGCTTATCACAGTTTAATTCTTCAGCTTTTTGCAAAATTAAAGTACACCAAGAAGCGATAGCTGTGTAGAAGTCCAATTGTCTGTGCTTTATTTTTCTCTGCCAGGAAGATCATTCTATTACATACTCACTTGTGGCGTGCGCAGATTCTTCAAACACACCAGAAGAAAAATCGGCCAGAACCGTCTATGATGTCGCTAGATTTTAATGAAGCAGAACAATAGAAAAAAATGTGAATTTCAGTGAGTGTGGAGTGTTACCCATAACTGTACATCTTGCCAGTCAAAATGTAATTCTTTTATCACCTCATACTGAAGTAGAATAGTAAAGTATCGAACCAGGCAGAACTTCAGCAATGCAGGTTTATTAACAGCTGATAACATACAGGTTTATGTTCAAAATATTACAATATACAGGTCTAATTTATACAGTTTCTTACAATGCATGCATATTAGATATAAGTATTCTTATCCTCTAACCAAATTGAAACAATTGTGAAGTGTTCTCACCTTGAACCAGAATGGGTCTTTACTGCCAATTCTTGGGAACCTCTCACCTGATAGGGACCAGCCTGATCTGCCGGTGGTCTGGTCCCCTCACAGAGTTCTGGGTTCCAGCTCGACCAAGTTCTTGAGGGAAATTCACCTGAGACCACATTCTGGAACAAGCTAAGAAGTCTTCTATGACTCGTACGAGGAGACAAGTTGTGGACAGATACTTGCCCATTGGTTCTGACCTCTATGACCCGTGCAATAGGGCAGCATACATAGAGTTCAGCCTTATGAGCTCCTATCTGACTTGTCCAAGGGGACAAGTTAGGACAGATACTTGCCCATTGGTTCTGACCTCTATGACCCGTGCAATAGGGCAGCATACATAGAGTTCAGCCTTATGAGCTCCTATCTGACTTGTCCGTCTAACAATTGCAGAGCTTGCATTTATATACACTTTTACAAGTCTTATCTCAACTTATATCTTACATATGATTGGTCGCTAAGGTCTACATCAAAGTAACCAACCATAAATCTGACATCTGTTCTACAACCAGATAAACTTAATTATTCCCAAAATTCCTATATGTTCATTAAAGTGATTTATAACTGGTTTTGTCCAATTAAAAACACCTGTATAGAGACAGTCTGGCACCCAGCTGTGTTTATCAAACTCTCTTTATCTTGATAAGATTTAACTAGCTTCAAGGATGACAGATTTACAACTTTGAGACAATTAACTTTCAATAACCCCACCAGATGTTTTATATGTTTCACTATATGCATGTATTTTAACAGTTTTAATGAGGGCACAAGCAGACCTTTGTTTGACCCTGTCAAACTTAATTAATGTTCTGTACATAACTTTCCTGTATTCCACCTAATTATTTTAACCACCTGTTTTCTTATCTGAGATAATTCTTTATAACTTGAATCTATTCTAATGAACTTTCATCCAGTAGACTTATCTTAATACATTTTCGAGAACACCTGTTTACAAGTACTTGTCAAAAAGCAGAGGTCATTTAAAGTTCAACACTTAAAAATGAAGACTTTCTAAATCTGGAAAACACAGTATACATTATTAAAGATTAACAATTGTTGCTTTACTTATTGAATAATAATATTGATAAAACCACCACTATATAATAATATAAATAATAATAATAATAATCAATAAAATATATGCAAATCAATATATACATTATGAAATACATTGGCTAATATGAGATTCCACAACATTTCCCCCCTGTTGAGGCTTCACACAAGCCTCACAGCAATTACAATACAGATCACCCACCATGTCCTTCAGAGACCCCATACACCCGACACTTATCACAAATTGTCCAAAAAATAAAAACAAATCAGTCCAAAAAATAAAAATAAATAAATAAATCAGTCCAAAAAATAAAAATAAATAAATAATTCAGTCCAATCAAAACACTGCATCTTCTTCTGTAGCTGCAAAGTCCTTCTCCATATGTGGCACGGAAAACATAGTTGTCAGTCTCAGTAGCATTGTGATCATTCTTGCCACAAACTTCTTGCAACAGGCAACAGTTACTCAGCAACATCACATCAAGGATAACAGGGAAGAGGAACAATCCGTTCAGTTAGTGAATGAAAGCCAAGTATGTGGTCCCAAGGAGCATTCAGCAGACTCAGTCCCATAAGGCTCTGCCTTTTCCTGCATAGGTCTTTTCAGCTTAGCCAAGTGCTTGATGTGTCTGGAGAGATCTCCTTCATCATCATTTGCTGGTCCAGTATCATAGCACAAGCTGCTTTGGATGCTGTAAGACACAAGTTCAGTGCATACCTGTTCTGCAAGGATACAAGTCTCAGATTTTCCAGCTCCTCCTTTTATGCATGAAATCCTTCCTTTGCAGCAATTAATATTTGTAACAAGTTGCATCATGTCTTCTGCGATCACCCGATATTTGTCTGGATATAAAATACACTTCAAAAATATAGTTATAAAAAATAAAAATAAAGTCAGTGTCAGGATACAATAGGTCTCTGCAAACATTTCAGGGCAACCTACAAAGCAATGGCTCCTACACTCTTATTTTATTTAATAACTTAATTTAGTGTGTTCCTTTTATTTCTACAACATCCGCTAAAATAATATACATGTATCTATATAGTTTTATCACAATACAATACTCTTACAATATTAATAATATTTATTATTATAAATCCCTTGAAGTACATGTTTTCACTACAAAGTATTTTATATATACTATTCTTTTACATTTCCCAACCTATACTATTCCCATACAATAATTGTAAAATTCTTATAATTTCTTAATCTTGACTCCACCTATCAGTCACTATTACCCTGGTCATGTCATACTGTCAATATAGTCAGTCCAGAAATGTCATTAGTTTTAATTTTGTAGTCTTCCCACAAAGTTTGCTAAACCCAAAACCCTTTCGCTTTTTTTCCATCCCTGCACATACTATACTGCAGAATATTTTACAATAACAGTCAGCATGGGTCTCTTCTGTCAGTCACTGCTATACTGTCTAAGTCAGTAGCCTACCTCTCCTATGTCTTAAAACATAAATTATAAAACAAAATCAAGACAAATATCATAACATAGCCTATAAAGCATCAATAGCATACAGTCTTTAGCGATAATGTCATACCCATTACATTAAACCTCCCCACTTTTTTTTTTTTTAAGCAAAAAATGATAAAACTATTTGTTTATAATGATTGAACATTTACTCAAAGTGGAACTCTACTCACAAAAATGTGATAAAATAAGGTTCATTAGCAAGAAGAATACATTCCACATTAATTATTCTGCTACCATTTTACTGAAACCCATAACCTTTGAGCAGCAGTAGAATTCCAGGCTGTCAGCAGACTGTCCTCTAGATTTTAAGCGGTGCAAAAAAAAATAGAGCACAACTGAGCCTGTGTAGAGCAGGGTAGAACAGTGGATTGTAAACAGTATAGGCACTTATTTTTTATTGTGCTTCATAACTACACCTGCAAAAGGGGTCAGCCTCAAGTAACCCAGCAGGAATTAATTTTCTGACCAAAGTTCCACCCTAAGGTGTTCACAAGAATAATACTTATAACATATATAACAAACAAAACAACAGTAAGTCTCTACATACAAAGTATCACATATAATTAATTAGCATTGTCCATTACTGAAATACTTCCAATGTCTTTGTCTGCAACAGTCTCTTGTATGTATTCCACTTGCACTTATGTGAATAACACTCTTGGTAATCTCAGTCAGACTTTGACTACTATAGAAATGGAAAATGTCACTGTCACAAATGTGGATTTAAATGGACACTTGAATTGTGAATTCTTCCACTTCCTTTTATGATCTTTAATGTACTTGCAGTCATCAAGGGTTACTGACATACATTCCTTTAGTGGCTTTGATTGGAACAAGAGATCACATCTAAAACAAGGATCTGTTTAGAAACAAAACTACACCAATTTGGTTAATTATTTTAAACACATGAACATTTTATCTCCCACTGTACAGCATGAAGTCTAAGCAACTATGATCTGCCTCTAGAAACCCTAAATTTAGTGACAAATATATCCAAAGTTTCATATGGCCCAGCAAATTGTATTTAATTTGGTCTACAACAGCCCATACAACCTATCCACCAATGAATATGAGTGTGGACACAAGGTTCTATTGTCTATGCCAAGCATAGAGCAAAATGGAACTGATTTTTCATAAAAATGGGTACAATTATCTGATATCAGTGCTGTATACACTCCAAGCCTGGGAAAAATTTCCCACATCAGACACTTAGCTGTTGTCTCATACATTTGCATGACCATATGAAAAACTGTGATTTACTTTAAAAAGGAGCAGACATTTTTTGAAGTATATCTATATCTACAGCTTTGTTCTTTCATTGCAATAAAGTGTATATACAGGCACACAAAATAGACTTTGAAGAACTACATTTTGTGAAACTACATTGTGATTGATTATAAGTAAAAGGAAATCAAAATAAAATTACATTGTGATTGTTCATAATTAAAAATAAATCAAAATAAAATTACATGGTCACTTGCACAGTCTGTTAAATCTAAAGAGGTTAAGAAAATGTGCATTACTATGTCCCTTCCTTAAGAATAATTATATACAAATTTTATTGTTAATTAGATCATATTAATGCAGAGTGACCCTAATCAAAAAAACTGACTTTGCCACCTGTAGTAGCATAACTAGGAACTTGAATAATAAAAAATCAAAAGGAGTGAAATTTTACAAAGTATAACTTTACATATGAAAACGTGCTGGCTGCTCCTGGAATAAAGAAACAAATTATTTATTTAGGCAAACTAATAATCAACCTGATAATTACTAAATATTGTAATCAGGTAGGACAAAATAAGTTCTAGCCAATAATAATAAGGGACCTTGCTCACCAGAGCTTACAAGCTAAGATTAAAAATTAAGACTCTAATTATCTAATTCACCCCCCTGTATGTGCTACATATAGCACATATAATAAGATGGTAGCACTGTTACCATGCATCACTCTTTACTATTCTTTTTAGAAAATAAGAAATAAATATAAATTTGGAGTTCCCTTGTACCAAATAAACAAATCCCATTACTATCTTTGTGATTACTACTAAGTAGGCAAATATATAAAGATGACAGTATACATAATACTGTACAATAAGATAGGGACATGACAAAATAAACAACAAAAGATACAAGGGAGAATAAGCACCCTACTTACAAGAGTGATACACTAAAAATAAAATGCACCTTTCACTACTACAGTCCATAATGTAAAAGACAAAATACCTATTATAATCTACAGTTTATATTCTAAAAAAAAAAAAATCAACAAATGTTTAAGAATAAGAACGTATTCTGAGATTTTATTTATTTTCTGGTCAGCTCATCCAGTTTCTGTTTAAAGGCACCTAAACGTGCCCCTTTATCTCAGTACAGAGCACTGAGATAAGCTGTCACAAAAAATGATTTAATGCAGTTGTTGCACATACGTGCAGACAGCTATTTCTAAAATGGTGACTATACTTTTCTGCTCTCCTACACTCATACTGAAAGAAATACATTATCTTGCTTAACATGTAAAACCTACAACTGTAAAATGTTTTTAAGCATGACATTAATTACATTAGCAACATTGAATTTATCTACAGATATTTTCCTTCCAGAAGCAGTATGCTGGATACAAAAAAATATGGGAGAACTTTGTGTCGTAAATTACTTAAAACAAACAACTTTCTTTTTTCTACAGTTTAAATAACTTCTAACTCCCTCAGCTCATTAATGGTGCTAACTAGCTGAGGTACATATTCAAAAGAATATAAAATAAATAAATAAATAAATAAAAAATGAATCGTGCCTTCCACACACACACTCACTGCTAATAACATTTAGAACTTTGATGCTAAAGTCAATCAGTCACCATAGATATATCAATCCCTAGCCTCTCCACAAAAGACACATACAATCATTCACTTAGGGATTCATTTCACACCTCATACAAAAATCACACACACACACACATTTAACTCATATAAATATAAATCCTCCTAACAAATACTAATAACAAGTGTCACAAAATCAAAGATATGACACAGAAAGTTCTAATTGTATTTGTATGGAGGATACATACCATTTCCCTATTCATCATACACTATGCAGAATTCAGCATCAGTTACATACTTCTTACAATTCACTCATAGAACTAACACACAGGGTCCTTTCACACCAACGTTTTTACAACCACTACAGAATTATTCTAACCTAATATGGGAGATGATCAGTCTCCCTCACACATACAATATTCCCTAACAGTCTACAAAGATTACAAAGAAATTAACTTACATTTGTGAACATTCATTAACAAAATGTCATTATCTTCTGTTTTCTATATAGTAATACAGTCACTCCACCTAGCAAAGTATGCATACACATGAACACAAATTCCTGACTATATATAAATATACAAATATTCACAGAATTATTAAAACTGACAGGATAGTTAGTAATTACTTATGGACAGCAGTGCTCAGAGTAAAGCCAATAGGCACCGTACGCGCATACGTCTCCTTACCAAAACGCTTGTCTTAAGACACGAAAAACCGCCAAGCCCTGCTTGCCACGGCGATCAGGAATGTCTCAACCTGATCTTAACTCAGTTAGTACACAGACCGTTATAACAGATACATATAAATACATACACTTATAGCACAAAGACAATACATACCTTTTAACTTTGTTAACAAATGGAGCTCCAAAACCTTTACCTTATTTACCTGTCAGGACTTACCTTTCCTGACATCAACCTCCTAAACTCATGAGTATTATTTTACACCACAAAGGTACCTTTTCTACTAGTAGCTACATATCAGTACTGTTTCAGTTTTTTTTTAACTTAGGCTGTCCAGGGATCTGATAACCCCAAAGCCTTCTCCTGATTGATTACCAATCCAGGAAACCAACATGCATGTTACGCAAGTTCTCCAGGGGTCTTTAAGTCCCCAAAACCTCATCCAGACAAAATTTTGCAGTCAAGGTAAACAACATGCATGTTACGCAAGTTCTCCAGGGGTCCTTAAGTCCCCAAAACCTCATCCAGACTTAAATTCGCAGTCCAGGTAATCAACATGCATGTTACGCAAGTTCTCCAGGGGTCTTTAAGTCCCCAAAACTTCATCCTGACTAATTTTTGCAGTCCAGGTAAACAACATGCATGTTACGCAAGTTCTCCAGGGGTCTTTAAGTCCCCAAAACTTCATCCTGACTAATTTTTGCAGTCCAGGTAAACAACATGCATGTTACGCCTAGGTTTACATAGAGAGTAATTAACCCTCTACAGGGGTACCCCTTCAGAAAAGAAAGAATTGAAAGAAAAGAAAAAGAGAAAAGAGAAAAAAAAAAAAAAATTAAAAATAAATAAATAAATAAATACATTTTCTACCCAGGGTATCTCATCCTGTACAATGTACTTTAAGGCACCCACAGTTGAGAAACCCCAACCTTCCATCACAAAGATCTGCCTGGTGGACAGCGATACCCCAACAACAACCACCCGCCCCTCCTAGCGCTAGCAAAACACGGCACAACACAATGCAGAACTAATAATAGGTGTCTGCTAACCTGATATAAATTGCGCAAAATTGTGTTGAGCTCAGTGCCTCACCAGCATGGAGTTAGGCAAGATCGGAGTTGAGGTTATGCTGTCCCCGTACGGGCCACCAAATGAAGTAGAATAGTAAAGTATCGAACCAGGCAGAACTTCAGCAATGCAGGTTTATTAACAGCTGATAACATACAGGTTTATGTTCAAAATATTACAATATACAGGTCTAATTTATACAGTTTCTTACAATGCATGCATATTAGATATAAGTATTCTTATCCTCTAACCAAATTGAAACAATTGTGAAGTGTTCTCACCTTGAACCAGAATGGGTCTTTACTGCCAATTCTTGGGAACCTCTCACCTGATAGGGACCAGCCTGATCTGCCGGTGGTCTGGTCCCCTCACAGAGTTCTGGGTTCCAGCTCGACCAAGTTCTTGAGGGAAATTCACCTGAGACCACATTCTGGAACAAGCTAAGAAGTCTTCTATGACTCGTACGAGGAGACAAGTTGTGGACAGATACTTGCCCATTGGTTCTGACCTCTATGACCCGTGCAATAGGGCAGCATACATAGAGTTCAGCCTTATGAGCTCCTATCTGACTTGTCCAAGGGGACAAGTTAGGACAGATACTTGCCCATTGGTTCTGACCTCTATGACCCGTGCAATAGGGCAGCATACATAGAGTTCAGCCTTATGAGCTCCTATCTGACTTGTCCGTCTAACAATTGCAGAGCTTGCATTTATATACACTTTTACAAGTCTTATCTCAACTTATATCTTACATATGATTGGTCGCTAAGGTCTACATCAAAGTAACCAACCATAAATCTGACATCTGTTCTACAACCAGATAAACTTAATTATTCCCAAAATTCCTATATGTTCATTAAAGTGATTTATAACTGGTTTTGTCCAATTAAAAACACCTGTATAGAGACAGTCTGGCACCCAGCTGTGTTTATCAAACTCTCTTTATCTTGATAAGATTTAACTAGCTTCAAGGATGACAGATTTACAACTTTGAGACAATTAACTTTCAATAACCCCACCAGATGTTTTATATGTTTCACTATATGCATGTATTTTAACAGTTTTAATGAGGGCACAAGCAGACCTTTGTTTGACCCTGTCAAACTTAATTAATGTTCTGTACATAACTTTCCTGTATTCCACCTAATTATTTTAACCACCTGTTTTCTTATCTGAGATAATTCTTTATAACTTGAATCTATTCTAATGAACTTTCATCCAGTAGACTTATCTTAATACATTTTCGAGAACACCTGTTTACAAGTACTTGTCAAAAAGCAGAGGTCATTTAAAGTTCAACACTTAAAAATGAAGACTTTCTAAATCTGGAAAACACAGTATACATTATTAAAGATTAACAATTGTTGCTTTACTTATTGAATAATAATATTGATAAAACCACCACTATATAATAATATAAATAATAATAATAATAATCAATAAAATATATGCAAATCAATATATACATTATGAAATACATTGGCTAATATGAGATTCCACAACAATACACTAGAAGAAATTTATATAGAACGGCAATTTCATGCATTTTTTGAGTGCCACATTCAGTATTTGAAGCTAAAGAACAAAAACCCCTAGTGGTAGACTTTTAAAGCACGTACAGAGTAAAAAAGTATTGATATACAAAAGTAGTTTATTAAATATAATGTATAAAAAGAGTTTAAACATGTAACATAAGGAATGCATTTATAACATTTTCACCATTGTACATATAGTGATATACAGTACACTTGCACCCAACGCGTTTCGGAGTACACGTATTTCCTTCCTCAGGGGTATGTGTTAGCAAGAGACATTTCTATTCTAAAATAAAATATATTGAAAAAGAGAGGATAAGCATATATAGCATCACATATGTACAATATTCCACAAGCAATAATAATCTTTTTATATATTATATCTAATAAGCTACTTTTGTATATCAATACTTTTTTACTCTGTACGTTCCTTAAAAGTCCACCACTAGGGGTTTTTGTTCTTTAGCCTCATCCACTAGAGGGCACTAGAGTACAGTGCACACTTTTGGGTTTATTTAGAAAAAAAAAAAATTGCATAGCCATCCGTTCAGTAAATTTTCATTTGTTCTGTGGTAATTGGGCAAAAAGAATTTTTTTACATTCAATGACTAATTCCCTCTAGCGTTCTCTAGAACTGTTACAGTGTATCTCTTGTTACAAAGACGTGTGTATTCCCTATGCTCCTCCGCTTCATCTAGTGGCCATTTTAAACCACCTAAATCTTTGACAGTGAGCAGTCTGTTGAAGTATTGGAACCCTGGTGTCATTTATGCTGATACCTTGCATGCGAACTTTGTAGCCAGCGCAGGTCATCCCCTTGGTGGGAGTCATGTGCTTAGGACCATGGAAATTGTATACAGAGCCTGATTTCATTTTCCCATAGTAAGGACAAGTGTCTGGCATTCCAGGAGACACTCTTACTGAATGCCCCTGAGTGGAGTCTAGCAACAGTAATCTGAATAGGAGAATATGGGAGAATATGGGAGACCTGGCTCGTGGTTGGATTTGTTAACGAGTCATTTCTCAGTTTTTTTTTTTACAGAGCCAAGGATCTGTCTTTAAAGACAAATAAGCAAAAAGTTAAAGTGGAAGTAAACCCATCCATAAAACAGTTTCATTTCCGTCAAATGCCGGAAATGAAACACTCCCGTTGGTTGTGCTCTCAACCAAACTGTCGAACCATCCAATGGCTGGTGTCATAACTGATCACATGTGCAGCATCATGGCATTTGTAGAATAAACAGAGGCAAAGATGGCAGCTTCCATGGCTGAAAACGATGAGGGGGTTTACTTACACTTTAAGCTCAGTGGAGCCCCTTTGAGTGACAACAGGGTGTGACAGGGACTTCTTGGGGCTAAGGCTTCATAGGACAGGGGGTCACTGGAGTTTCTTGGGACTGGGGCTCCATGGGACAGGGAGTCACTGGGACTTCCTGGGACTGAGACTTCATTAGACATGGTGTCACTGGAGCTTCCTGGGACCGGGGCTTCATGGGACAGGGAGTCACTGGGACTGATGCTTTATGGGACAGAGTGTCACTGGAACTTCCTGGGACTGGGGCTTCATGGCACAGGGTGTCACTGTGACTTTTTGGGACTGAAGCTTCATAGGACAAGGTTTCAGTGTGAATTCTTGGGATTGAAGCTTCATAGGACAGGGCGTCACTGGGACATCCTGGGACTCAGGTTTCATGGAACAGTGTGTCAGTGGAGCTTTCTGGAACTGGGGCTTCATTGGACATGGTATCACTGGGACTTCTTGGGACTGAAATTTCATTGGACAGGGTGTCACTGGGATTTCCTGGGACTTAGGCTTCATGGGACAGGGTGTCACTGGGACTTCCTGGGACTTTCATGGGGCACGGTGTCGTTGAGACATCCTGGGACCGAGGTTTCATGGGACAGGGTGTCATTGGAGCTTCCTGGAATTGGGGCTTCATGGGACATAGTACCCCTTGGACTTTTACTGACACATAATCACACACATAGGTTGGACTTGATGGACTTGTGTCTTTTTTCAACCTCACCTACTATGTAACTATGTAACTATGTGACTTCTTGGGACTGAAACCTCATAGATCAGGGTGTCACTGGGATTGAGGTTTCATGGGACAGAGTGTCACTGGAGCTTCCTGGAACTGGGGACAGGGTGCCACTATGACTTTTTGGGACTGAAGCTTCATAGGATAGGTTGTCATTTTATGATTTCTTGGGACTGAAGCTTCATTGGCCAGGTTGTCATTGGGACTAAAACTTCATAGGACTGGGTGTCGCTTGGACTTCTTGGGACTGAAGCTTCATAGGACAGGGCATCATTGGGACTTCCTGGGATTGAGGTTTCATGAGACAGGGTGTCACTGGAGCTTCCTGGGACTGGGGTTTACTAAGACAAGGTGAAACATAGGGTCCTACATTCAGCAAGGTTTCATTAGGACAACCTGGGAATGGTTCTGTTTGGAAAATGGTGTCACTGTGACATCTTGGGACTAAACCTTCCTGGGACAAGACATTACAAGGACATCCTAAGACTGGGGCTTTCACATGTCACGTAGTAATTTACGAGACAGAATGCAGAAAATATAATGCTGCTTTGCAGTAGGAATTAGAGCTTAGATCGGGTAAACTCTTATTTTACAGTAATGTGGTATGATGCTGAAAATACTATTTTAATGTTTATGAATGATGTGTTGCCATTTTGTTTGTTTGGTTTCAACTTCATATGTCAGTAGAAGATGTCTATTTCTGTAAACTCCTGCGGTCTGAGCTGAACCATGTTGGTTTTTTTTTCCATCTCTTGTGCTTCCCATGCTTTCCCTCTATCAGACTGTCTGATTACAGATTGTGTTCATGATCTAGAGCTGAAAAGACACCATGAAGAAATAAAAAGGCATGCACATCTGAAACATTTAATTACAAAAATAAGTTTAATTGTATAAAAAGCTTCTTTTTTATAAAAAAATATATATACACCCATTTAACTTTTCATGGTTTATGAGCTTTTGTATTATTGTATTATACTAATAAAGGATGGGCTCTACTTCAAAGCTGAGACCCTTCTCTGACTCATGTGAACCAATAAACCTCTCCCAATCATTAACAGCTGAGCTGTGTACCACCTGCTTATTGCAAAGTGCCATTACCTCCGTATTTATTACAGGTACTTATATAACGCCATCAATTTACACAGCGCTTTACACATATACATTGTACATTCACATCAGTCCCTGCCCTCAAGGGGCTTACCATTTAAGGTTCCTAACTCACGTTCATTCCTAGTACGCACACTAGAGTCAATTTAGACAGCAGCCAGTTAAGCTATCAGCATGTCTTTGGAGTGTGGGAGGAAACCGGAATACTTGGAGAAAACCCACACAAGCACGGGGAGAACATGCAAACTCCAGGCAGGTAGTGCCAGGGTTGGAATTTGAACTGATGAACCTAGTGCTGCAAGGCAAAAATGCTAACCACTAAAGCTGGACCTTGGAGGCTTTGAAGCTTGGCCGCTTCAGCAGGGTCCAGCTGAGATTCAAGCCCTCTATGGGCAGGCTGATGTTATCCAAGTCGATCCATTGATTTACTTGGGTACAACCAGCATGTTGGATTTCTAACATGCGATTATTGCCAATGGCTATAGCTGCTAGCAATAATCACTGTGTTCTCCCAGCAGGGATGGGATTCCCCATCAACATTGACTGTGTTAATGGGGGAATCAAGCATTTTTTTTTCTGCAACCTATGGTTGTAGGAAAGAAAATCACATAATCTATGGCTTGCCTGAGCCACCATGCTGCCCATATTTTCTTTAAGAATTCCTAATATCACTTTACAAACTAGTACAGTTTGTAAAAAATTGGTAAAAAAAATAAAATAAATCACAGCCTGATATTTCAATACATCACAGAAATATATTTTTACCACTGAAATGTTTCTGTGCTGCTCTGTTCTGCCATCTGAAAAGCAGCTTTAAAAAGTTGAAAACCCAACAGAACTATAAGGAGATATCGCCACCTTCTACCTATTCCTGAACAACTTGACTCCAAAAAAAGTAGTTCGTGGGTTGTGCACACCCTATGACCTAATTTTTTGGGGCCAGTTTCTTTCATCATTCCATGTACCAGAATCCCACTACCTCCAGAGTTGGATCTTTGGGAACTACACCGTCAAGTTTTAGACACAGGTTGCGTGATCCCCATCCGGGCTTCTTGAAACCTCCCAGATGTGAGAATACTCATACCTAATATTCTGATCTCAACCAGCCTATCACTGAACTCGTCAAACCCATACCGCACTCACAATGTTCTCTCCCGGGACTTTTTCTTCATTGTTTTTTTCTCCACCCTTTGGAGCACCTCTTCTATTGACTACCTTTTCTGGACAGATGGGTCAATAATGAGAAAACCAGATAAGTAGGTGTTTCTCTGCACTGACAGCAAGCTGCAGGGGCAGAGCTCTTGAATTTTGAAAAATAATAGGACTATATAGTCACCATGCAGGATAGTCCTCCAGCCACCTCAGACATATGGTGGTCACCTGTAGAACATTGAATGATAACATGGCATTAAACCCCTATGTCCCGATGTAGAACTCTTGCATCTGTGAACGCCCTGCAGAACTTCTCCGGTTTTCATTTTTGTATTTAACCAAAATAGAAGCAGAAGAAGGTATTTGCAATAACATTTGCAAAAATCCATTGGTGTTTGTTTTTTTGGTAGATCTGCACACTCCAGATAGAAGTATACACATTTCATGTCTTCCTCTGGTCCCAGATAAAGGTTTTGATGTTTATCCATCCTTTGCCATTTGGCTCCCTCTTCGTGTTATACAATTGTCTCCACTTTATGTGTTACAATCGTCTCAGGACTGAACTGCACCGTCCTCTCTTCAATTCTGTCCTGGTCAGTATTATGACCAAGGGTCATTTCTCCATTTTGCTGGGCTGTTGTCTCCTCGTTGTCTTGAAGGCCAGTCAACTCAGGGGAATAATTCTCTTCTTCCAGCTGTAGAAATGTCTCCCCAGTATGAATGTTAGTCCTCTGTCTTCCTTTTACTGGGGTTTTACCTGGAAGAAGACAGAATTAGTATCTTACCATACCAACACCAAGCTGATACTTCTGCAGCATAAGAAACACATTTTATGACAATTTTATGGTTTTTAGTATTAACCTCTAGCAGCAGGGGACTACGTTCAATCCCACAATCCCAAGCTTATATCTATGCAACATTGATAGTAATTTAACATATGCCCCCAGTAGAGCATGTGGAGGTGCAGTGTGGTGCGGCAACAGTAACTCACACACACTCCAGTTGCAAATAAGAAGAACTTGTAGTCAGAATACAACAATTCACAACAAGCAAGGAGGAAGAATAGCCTGTCTGAGAACACTCACAGGTGAACAGCAGATTGTAGCAGAGCAGATCTCAGCTGAACTGACAGCGTTTGTCTTGAGGGATGGAATGTGGTCTGGCCAGTCTGAGCCCACACGAGGAGGTTTCCGGGAGAAGTGGTGGATCCCTAGTCTTTTCCTACTCATCTGGAACCTTGGTGCTATTAATATCCCTGACAGACAGGTGACCTGTCCCTACACTACTTACACACTAAATGCATGCCAAACTCAGGAGCCAGGGTCTTAAATAGATGGCCGCCAGAGTCAAATGGGCTGTCTTCATCCAACTGCAGCGTTGACCATAAAGGAACCATGTTCCACAGAGCTTATTCTCCCTCTGCACTGCCACTGTGTTGATGTCAGTGCAAATAAAAAGTATCACAGACAGCACTCAATTGTTTCAGACGCAAATGCACTAATATGGCTACAATCACCTCAAATATCTACGTACCTACAGTAAAACTCAACTGAGGGCCTTGGACTAAAGAAAATGAGGAGCTTTTGTATGCCCTGTTGGTCAAGTTTTCCAGTTTCTGCGAGCATGGATGTAATTTCCCACCTTGTTGGGAGCGTTGCAAGATAGGACCGAGGCCCTGGTATGTATGTAAGTAATAGTAAGAATAAATAAGATACGATAAGTTACACACGCTATCACAAGCACGAGACTGCAGGCTTGGCTGGCTTACATCAGGTTTGCTCTCCACCCAGAGACTGACCACGTCAATCACCTTGCAGGTGGACAGGCAAACAGGGAGAATGCATCACAGCTAAAACCAGGATGCTGGAATGAGACCAACAGCTGTTGTGGAACAGGAGTCTTACACACTCCTGACAGACCATTTAAAAATATAATTTAAAAAATAAAGGGCTCTAGGGGACAGGACACAGTAATGTGCACTGGGTTTATACATACACTATATTACCAAAATTATTGGGACGCCTGCCTTTACACACACATGAACTTTAATGGCATCCCAGTCTTACTCTGTAGGGTTAATTTTGCGTTGACCCACCCTTTGCAGCTTCAACTCTTCTGGAAAGGCTGTTCACAAGGTTTAGGAGTGTATTTATGGGAATGTTTGACCATTCTTACAGAAGTGCATTTGCGAAGTCAAGCACTGATGTGGACGAGAAGACCTGGCTTGCATTCTCAACTCTAATTCATCCCAAAGGTGTTCTATCGGGTTGAGGTCAGGACAGTTAAGTTCCTCCACCCCAAACTCGCTCATCCATGTCTTTATTGACCTTGCTTTGTGCACTGGTGCACAGTCATGTTAGAACAGGAAAGGGCCATCCCCAAACTGTTTCTACAAAGTTGGGAGCATGAAATTGTCCAAAATGTCTTGGTATGGTGACACCTTTAGAGTTCCCATCACTGGAACTAAGGTGCCAAGCCCAACCCCTGAAAGACAACCCCACACCATAATATCTCCTCCACCAAATGATTTGGACCAGTGCACAAAGCAAGGTCCATAGACATGGATGAGCGAGTTTGGGGTGGAGGAACTTGACTGGCCTGCACAGAGTCCTGACCTCAACCCGACAGAACTCCTTTGGGATGAATTAGAGCAGAGACTGCGAGCCAGGCCTGCTTGTCCAACATCAGTACCTGACCTCACAAATTTGCTTGTGGAAGAATGGTCAAACATTCCCATAGACACACTCCTAAACCTTGTGGACAGCCTTCCCAGAAGAGTTGAAGCTGTTATAGCTGCAAAGGGTGGGCCAACTCAATATTGAACCCTACGGACTAAGACTGGGATGTCATTAAAGTTCATGTGGGTGTAAAGGCAGGTGTCCAAATACTTTTGATAATATAGTGCATGTCATCAGCACACCTACAAGCTTGTTTCAAAGTGCTAAGCTCTTCTTTATCACATACATGATAACGGATCACTGCACTGTCTCAAAACATTGTCTTTTTATGTAATCATGCAATAAAGAGGTGCTTTGAACCTAAAAACAAGCTTGTTAGTGAGCCGGCAGGTATCTAATTCATATTTTACACCATCTTCAGTTGGTGGTTGTTGCAACGCTCTGTTAACCATATGGCCGATTCCAGCATGGGGTGTGGAAGGAATATACCCCATGCCTAACAATAAGAAGGGGTATGCTAACCTAGGCAGGAGATGTCTTCCTCTTTTCTTCCTACCTTGTTTTGCTAACCCTCCCTATTTGTAATTATAATTTACAGTGGAACCTTCAATTACAAGCATAATCCGTTCCAGGAGAATGCTTGTAATCCAAATCACAAGCATATCAAAGCGAGTTTCCCCATAGAAGTCAATGGAAACGAACATAATTCGTTCCACATTGACTTCTGTTACATGCAATACCGCATGTTGCCAAAGGTGGGGGGGCACCGGAGAGCCTCGGAAATACTCAGGGACAGCTCGGAATGCCTCAGAAAGACTCGGAAACACTCGGGAACTGAGTATTTCCGAGTGTTTCTGAGTATTTCCGAACGGCTCCGAACCTTTCTGAGTGGCCCTGGCGCCCCCGCACCTACGGCCAAATGCTGTACTGCACACTCTATTAGCTGGAATTCTGCTTGTTTTGCGAGGCAATACTCGCAAACTGAGTCAGAATAAAAAAAAAAAAGTTGCTCGTCTTTCAAAACGCTCAAGTTTTGTATAACCATAGCTGTAAATAAACCAAACCCTTATGTTAAGATGCAGTCGTTCTTCATTAAAATCAAGCACATTCTACACCACCCTGACATAGGAACTACAGCTCATCGAGATGCAGGTTTACCCCAATGGCCACCAAAGCCTGCATTGAAGACAAGTAGAGGTCCTCATTGGAAAGGGTAAATCACATGCTGTAAGGGTTGTAGTGTGGGTCATGGGAGGCGTATGAGAGTCTGTGTAGTGACCTAGAAGGGGGTAGCGATGGAGCAGGAGTCTGAGGAGCAAAGGGCAAGAGGGGTATACCAGTCCGGTGACATTCCTAGACAAATTTGAATAACACTTTTACTCGTGCTCTTACATACAAAATTAATTCGCTGGGGCAATCACTAGCGTACCGCACTTCCACTTTAAAGATACGTTTCAAGAAGATTTAAAACAACACCAATGGATACAGTACATGTATGCATTCATTAAAATTGATTAAATGTATCCTTAAATGCAAGTAGCAAAAATATTTATTTTCAATATATTATCAGTCTTGATGTGAGGAAGCACTATGAGCATAGGAGCCAATGTGGTGTGCTGCAGTGCTGGATTGACAAGGAACATGTTGACAGAATGAGACCTCATCAGTCTTCTGCCACTCCTTAACTGCCAAGTCACAGGCTGAGAACATGGAAGTGAACACCAAAAGCCTCATTGAAGACAAGTACTGTATGTATTTTCAATATGGCATCAGCCTTGATGTCAGGGTGGGGCATTACTAGGAAATAATCAGATGTGCTGTGTTGACAAGGAACATGTTGACAGAATGAGAGAGGAGAGAGAGGACCTCATCAGTCTTCTGCAACTCCTTAACTGCCAAGTCACAGGCCGAGAACATGGAAGTAAACACCAAAAGCCTCATTGAAGACAAGTACTGTACCTATTTTTAATCTGGTATCAGCCTTGATATCAGGGAAGGGGCATTACTAGGAGCCAATCAGGTGTGCTGCAGTGTTGTTTAGACAAGGAACATGTTGACAGAATGAGAGAGGAGAGAGAGGACCTCATCAGTCTCCTGCCACTCCTTAACTGCCCAGTCACAGGCTGAGAACATAGAAGTGAACACCAAAAGCCTCATTGAAGATAAGTACTGTACTTATTTTCAATATGGCATCAGCCTTGATGTCAGGGTGGGGCATTACTAGGAACCAATCAGATGCGCTGTGTTGACAAGGAACATATTGACAAAATGAGAGAGGAAAGAGAGGACCTCATTAGTCTCCCGACACTCCTTCACTGTCCAATCACAGACTGGGAGCATGGAAGTGACAACAAAAGCCCCCATTGAGGACAAGTGCTTATTTTCAATATGGTATCAGCTTTGATGTCAGGGTGAGGCAGCACTAGGAGTCAATGAGGTGTGCTGTGGTGCTGTATTGACAAGGACCATGTTGACAGAATGAGACAGAAGAGAAAAGTCCTCATCGGTTTCCTGCCACCCCTTCACTTTCCAATTACACACTGGGAATATGGAAGTGACCACCAAAATCCACCATTGAAGACAAGTGCCTATTTTCAATATGGTATCGGCCTTGATGTCAGGGTGGGGCATTACTAGGAGCCAATCAGGTGTACTGCAGTGCTGTGCTGACAAGGAACACCCTAACAGAATGAGAGAGGAGAGAGAGGGCCTCATCAGTCTTCTGCTACTCCTTCACTGTCCAATTACAGGATGGAAACAGGGAGGTAACCAAGCTGACTGTGCTGTCTGGTAGGGTTGTGTAAATCAAAAGACTGACTGAACAGAAGAATAAATCCTTTGGCTGGCAAAATACCCCTAAATGTACTCAAACTGTGTATTTAGCTGTTAGCCTGACGTTAATTCTTTGCGAGACCTCAACAGCTATAGTTAATAGGAAAAACATATTTTTCAGCTTTGGTCTACAACAAGAGGTCCCCCCAAATAACATGGACTCACCTGAGGTTCTGCTAAAAAAGTAGACGCAGATCATCGCGCTGGTAAACATGATAATGAGAGCAGCTGCAACAAGTATCACTATTTTACCGTTGTTCATCCTAACATCTTGTCCTGTGGAGGAAAGAAGTGTTTAGAAAAATTGCCTTTTTTTTTTACATACCAGCCAAATTACTCATAATCATATTCTAGTGCACTACTTTAAAGAGAGCATGAAGGACTCCAAATAATATCCAGGATACTTTGTAAAGAGACCCTGCAAGAAGATAATGGTCATTGGAATAGTGAGGTTAGTTTCTCCAAGGGTTTCCCAGACACCAAGTAGTACAATGGGAAAGCTAGTAGTAGTTGGTCATATTAGACTAGTTCTCTAACACTGAAGACCTTTTGTAGCTTACCAAACAACTTGTGAAGAAGTGGCTTGGTTAGCTGTGAAACGTCTTCAACAGAAAGCAACGCCTGAAATCTGTGTGCTACACTGGGGTGATCAGACTGTACTTGCACTCTCGTCATTAATGGGGGTTTGGATTAGATTTTGGCTCCTGTTCCTTTTCGTGGCTGTTCTTCCCACATAGTGCCTCCTTGCCATTAAGATATTGTGGTGCCCAGCACTGTTTTCATTCTCCACTGCATCAGGGACATAATATTCTGTCTGTGTCCCTACTTTCATCTAGATGTCTTTATCATCTTGAGAACGCCCTTCTCCTGAAGAAGCATCTTTACGAAATGCGTTCAGATACTTGGAACTCCACCACGGCTGTACAGACTGATACCTACCTTGTTATAATCTTTTATTGTATATGTACATGACATACCGATGTAGGGCCTATTCTTATGTAGATGTATGCATCCTATGTAGAATGAAGCTATGGTTGAGCCCACACAAAACTTTTGGGTTTCTGTATACTGTTTTTTATTGACATCTTGATGTTGTTGTTTTTTTAACTATTGACCTTTATGTTTTAACATGACCATCTGGTGCTCTGGTTGAGTCAAATATAATAAACTTTGGGTTTTATGTAACTATGGAGTAGAGATGGTCAATTTCCTGACAGATTATTCACCTGTAAATCTCTGAGTCTTGTGTTTACCACCCCATTAGGGTTGGAAGTTTTGGTCTTTTATATATTTCCGTTATGTGGTAAACAATAGCTCCAAGTTCATCCCTGGCAATATAGTTTGAGAGAACAAGGCCAGTTGAATGTGACTGACCACTACTGGCTATACTATCAATTCCCGACTCGACTATGCAAATTCCCTCTACATAGGACTTCCCAAATACCAAATTTCACATCTACAAATCATCCAGAACACAGCAGCCAGGCTGGTAACTGGAAAGAAAACCCTGGGAATCAATCACCCCGTCCCTGAGGACCCTCCATTGGCTAGCCGTGAAGGACCAGGTTACATTTAAGACCCTCTGCCTCACTCACAAATGTACACAAGGAAAAGCCCTGCAATACCTCTGCGACAAAATACAGCATTACACCCCAGGTCGCCCCCTTCGGTCAACTAACCAGAACCTCCTCCACATCACCAAGACACGTTATAAATTAAAAGGCGAACAAAGGTTCGCAGTCCAAGGACCATGGCTATGGAACGCTCTACCCACGGACATCCGCTCGGAAGAAAACCATCTGGCCTTCAGGAAGAAGCTCAAGACCCATCTCTTCTGAAGACCCAGATGGACACTGGTGGCAAAAGCGCCTTGAGGCGATATAGTTCACATATGTAGAACTATATAAGTTATTCATTCATTCATTCATTCATTCATTCATTCATTCATTATACTATGACCCAGGGAAATGAGAACCTTACCAGACATATAGTGGGAAAGGGATGGAACCTCTGTCAGGTATATGGCTAATGGTGTCCCTAATGGGAAGAGCTAGAAACATTTCCACATGTCTTTCTTGAAGAACTGACTTTTGTTCAGACATCAGTGAAAAAGTATCACCAAACAATGTTTTGGGATCACCCAGGGCCTTTTTCTCATAGTACATTGATAAAGGAGCCATCCCTTCCCTTGAGAAAGAGGCCCTGTACACCCCTGAAACATTGGTTAGTGACACTTTTTAACTGAAGTCTGAAGAAAGGGTGGAAAATTCTAAAGACGTAAAAAAATAAAGGGTACCATCTCTTCAGTCCCGTACAAACACCCTGAAACTTATGGGTGTTTGTCTGTGTGGGGTGCGTCTGAAACTCTTTGTCCATTGGGGAAATTCTACCTCACTTCCTGCCTTGAAGACAGTGATTACTAAGATATATAGATTGCCTTTATCAGACCCTTTGGGGAACTGATCTTTACATTGATATGAGGTACTATTATTCCCACTGCCATAATTGCAGATGCACTATTCCTACCACTGACACTAATGATGGGGTACTATTCCTCCCACTGATACCAATGATGGGGCTCTATTCTTCCCACTGACACCAATGACGGGGCACTATTTCTCCCACTGACACCAATGATGGGACACTATTCCTCCCACTGACACCAATGATGAGGCACTTTTCCCACACTGACACCAATGATGGGACACTATTCCTCCCACTGATACCAATGATGGGACACTATTCCTCCCACTGATACCAATGATGGGACACTATTCCTCCCACTGACACCAATGATGGGGCTCTATTCCTCCCACTGATAACAATGATGGGGCACTATTCCTCCACTGACACCAATGATGGGACACTATTCCTCTCACTGATACCAATGATGGGGCACTATTCCTTTCACTGACACCAATGATTGTGCACTATTCCTCCCACTGACACCAATTATGGGGCACTATTCCTCCCACTGACACCAATGATGGTGCACTATTCATCCCACTGCTACCAACAATGGGGCACTATTCTTCCCACTGGCACCAATGGTGGGGTACTAGTCCTCCCATTGACACCAATGATGGGGCGCTAGTCCTCCCATTGACACCAATGATGAGACACTTTTCCTCCCACTGATATCAGTGATGGGACACTAATCCCCCACCTGCTGGACACAAGAGTAATGCTCCGTACACACGGTCGGAATTTCTGACAGAAAAAGTCTGATGGGAGCTTTTCATCGTATTTTCAGACCGTGTGTATGCCACATTGGACTTTTTACGTCGAAAATTCAGACAGACTTAGATAGAGAACATGTTCTATATTTTTCCGCCGGAACAAATTCCTATCGGTAAAACCGCTCGTCTGTATGCTGTTCCGACTTGCCAAAAATTACGCATGCTCTGAAGCAAGTACGAGACGTCGCACGTGTTGTCCCATCGTACGTGTCGTACGTCACTGCGTTCTTGACGGTCGGAATTTGGTTTGACCGTGTGCATGCAAGACAGCTTGAGCGGTCTAAAAAAACCTTCAGAGTTTATTCTGACAGCAAAACGTCGTGTGTACAGGGCATTATGTATTTATTATTAAAACCACTAACCACCAAGCCTGAGATACAGTCTATTCCAACTAAAGCTGGGTTATTTTCTACTTCTACTGGCCACAGTCCAGTCTGAACGACAGTAAATTGTCCCTTTGTTTAGAAAGTTTGGAGACCCTTGATCTACTCAATCAAAAACTAATAAAAAAAAAGGCTCTGGCTATAAATATACTTTAAAATACAAATTCATTGGGCTTACCTGGTTCAGCTACGCAGCTTGTCCATGGGATTACAGATGTATTTTCTTGGCTGACAGGGTTGGTTACAACACAGGTAAAGGGGACATCTTGATGAGTTGAGTTCAAAGTCATCCTAAGTAGGCGTTTCTCATCATAAAGCCTGTAAGTCTCATGTAATGAACCCTCTTGTCCAGTGTCAACTATCCAGCTATAGGTTACATTATTCCCCGTAGTCACGTTGCAGCTGAGAAATATGGCGCACTCTTGGCCTTGTCTTGACACAAAGACTTGGACCTCTGGCTTGGCTGCCACTTCTAGGAATGATGAAATGTTGATATTTGTAAACTGTGCATTAATATTATAAATTACTTGTGTTTTCGAACTTTATAATACATAATAGTTATGAGGTATAAATCTACTGAGCACCTACCGTAGACACTGAGGTGAAATCGATGAAGTTGCATGTGTCCCTGAGTATCCACCATTTGGCAAGTGAACATCCCAGTGTCCCTCAACTCTAGCCCCGATATTTCCAAAGTGAAGTTCTGGAGAAGTTTGACTCTGCCGTGGAAACAAGATTGATACGTTGTGTCCAAGGATCCTCGGGAAAAAGAGGCCACTAAATGATCTATAGGAGACAAGTGCCTCCAGAAGACTTCCCTGGGGTTAAATCCTGAAGGAACCAATGGTAACAGAAAGACAGATTCACCTTGTATTCCTGTAATGTGAGTGAGTTCTTCAGCATCACAAAGCCTACCTGTAAAAAGAACACATAATACTATTGCACCCATTACATGTTAAAGTGGACCTTTTAGCAACTTTCACGAGTCTGTATGCATAAACTCTAAAAATATACAGCAAGATTAATCTTTTTTTTCCAAAAAGCTTTAGCAGCATTAAAAAGTCATCATTGGCCTTCAGTCCAGTGCCTAGGCTGAGATGATGTCATCAGTCTGCTGCAGGCAGGATGAAGGATTTCCTCAGTCTCCTCTCCCCCAGTGATCAGACTGTACATTGCAACTTTGTAGCAAGTCCCAAGGTGAGAGGCTGCAGCAGGGGCTGCTCTGCATTGAATGTATATACGGCCAAGAACTGCACTGCATTATCCAAAATCGTACCACAAAAAAGAAAAGAGATGCTGACCGCATTCCATTAGAGTGGAAGTTTGGATGACGAGCACATATTTTTGTTCTGAATACCAACAGCATGGAGGTCAAACCACAGTCACCTAAGGTGCCACATTGTGGTCACCCAGACCACTAAAGTCTTTACATAATAGGATTATCTCCTATCTCCTTGATGCCTGTTTTACAGGGAATTTGCCACAAAGTATGAAAGCTTTGTGAGAAGCCTTTGAGGGAAGCTGACCCTCAAGGCTGTTTACTAGTCCAGGGTTTAGTATGCAACCCAGGAGACTGAGGATGGCTGCTTCCACTGGAGGCTTCTCACACATCAATTTCGCTTTGTAGCCTGACATCCTCTAAATAAAGGCCACGGGGTATTTTTTTTACCAAGGATGCAGCTTAAATAATTATGACATTAAACTGGAAGAAGATTTTGTTTAAATTTTCACATCCTAACTTGCTTGCGGTTCCATATTTTGGTGACTATGTTTCATATATGCCTTGGTAAATGGTCCCTCTAGTGGTCACATCCATATTAGAGAATGGGAGACCCCCCTCATGCTTAGGGCTGGGTTCACACTGGAGAGGCAGAGGCTCACAGCAGGAGTCCTGTGCATCTCCAATCACCATTTTAGGTCCCATTTCAGACCAAATTTTTGGGCTGAATTCGGACCTGAAACCGACCAAGAGATGCACAGGACTCCTGTGGAATTCAGACCGAAGCTGCTGTGGAGATGAGCTGGTCACAATCTCCTGCTATGCGAATTGGATGCAGAGAAAATCCGCATCCAATTCGCAATAGTGTGAACCCGGCCTAAAGGAGAAGTTTGGACTTTGAAAGAAAACAAACTTACATACTAACCTCTATGCTGAAGCTGTCCCGTGTCTGCTCTTCTTGGAGTGTCTTTGGATTGTGGAAGGAATCTGGAGTACTTAGTGGAAACACTCAGAACACAGGGAGAACATTCAAACTCCATGCAGGTAGTGTTCTGACCAGGATGTGAACCAAGGACCCCAGTGCTACGGGGCAAAGAGAGAGAGGAAGAGAGAGAGGAGAAGAAGAGGGAAAGAAAGGAGAGAGGGAGGGAGGGAGAGAGGGAGAGAAAGGAGGAGCGAGAGAGAAGGAAAAGAAAGGAGGAGAGAAAGAGAGAGGGAGGAAGAGAGGGAAAAGAATGGAGGAGTCAAAGAGAAAGAAAAGAGGAGAGAGAGAGAGAGGGAGGGAAATAAAGCAGGGAGAGTGAGAGAAAGGAGAAGAGAAAGAGAGAGGGAGGGGGAGAGGGAAAGGAAGGAGGAGCGAGAGAGAGGGAGGGAAATAAAGCAGAGAGAGGGAGAGAGATAGAAAGGAAGAAGGGGGGGAGAGATGGGGGAATAAAGGAGAGAGAGAGGGAGGGAAATAAAGCAGAGAGAGGGATAGAGATAGAAAGGAAGAAGGGGGGAGAGATGGGGGAATAAAGGAGAGAGAGAAAAAAAGAAGGAGAGAGAGGGGGGGAGGAAAGGAGGAGAAAGAGAAAGGAAGAGAGGGAAAGAAAGAAGAGGGAGGGAAAGAATGGAGGAGCGGGAGAGAAATGGAAATAAATGAGAAAAAGGGAGAAAGAAAAGAGGGGAGAGAGGGGGAAAGAAAAGAGGGGCAAGAGAGAGAGGAAGAGAGGGAAAGAAAAGTGAGAGGGGGGGAGGGAAAGAAATGAGAGAGAGAGAGAGAGAGAGAGAGAGAGAGAGAGAGAGAGAGAGAGAGAGAAAGGAGGAGCGAGAGAGGGAAAGAAAGGAGGAGAGAGGGAGAAAAGGAAAGAAAGGAGAAGTGAGAGAGAGAGGGAGAGAGGGAAAGAAAGGAGGAGCGAGAGAGAGATGGAGAGAGGGAAAGAAAGGAGGAGGGAGGGAGAGAGAGAGGGGTAAGAAAGGAGGAGGGAGGGAGAGAGAGGGGGTAAGAAAGGAGGAGGGAGGGAGAGAGAGGGGGTAAGAAAGGAGGAGGGAGGGAGAGAGAGGGGGTAAGAAAGGAGGAGAGAGGGGGTAAGAAAGGAGGAGGGAGGGAGAGAGAGGGGGCAAGAAAGGAGGAGGGAGGGAGAGAGAGGGGGTAAGAAAGGAGGAGGGATTGAAAGAAAGGAGGAGAGAGGGAGAGAGGGCAACAAAGAAGGAACGATAGAGAGGGAGAGAGAGATGGGGGGGAGAGGGGTAGAAAGGTGAAAAAGAGAGATGGATAGAGGGAAAGAAATGAGGAGAAGGAGATAGGGAAAGAAAGGAGGAGTGAGAGAGAGAGAGAGAGAGAGAGAGAGAGAGAGAGAGAGAGAGAGAGAGAGAGAGAGAGAGAGAGAGAGAGAGAGAGAGAGAGAGAGAGGGGGGGGGGAGAAAGGAGGAGCGAGATGAAGAGGGAGAAAGGGAAAGAAAGGAGGAGTGAGAGGGAGAGAGGGAAGGAAAGGATAATGGAGAGAGATGGAGAGAGGGAAAGAAAGGAGGAGTGAGAGAGAGAGATGGGGAGAGAGAGAGAGAGAGAGAGAGAGAGAGAGAGAGAGAGAGAGAGAGAGGGGGGGGGTAAAAGAGGAGGAGGGGGGGAGAGAGAGAGGGGGGGAGGGTAAGACAGAAGGAGAGAGGGAAAGAAAGGAGGAGAGAGAGCAAAAAGAAGGAATGAGAGAGAGAGAGAGAGAGAGAGAGAAATAGGGGGAGAGATGGGTAGAAAGGAGAAACAGAGAGATGGAGAGAGGGAAAGAAATGAGAAGGAGATAGGGAAAAAAGGAGGAGCAGAAGAGAGAGAGAGAAAGAAAGTAGTGAGTGTTCACATTGTGGTACATTGTGATGAGGTAACATTATCTTGTGCAGTAACGTGGAACATATTCCACTTCCTTTAGGGACAAAACAGCACACAATGAATGTCACCACAATAGGACATTTGATGCTTTTCTGTGCCTTGCAGTAGAATGCAAACAATTGTATGTTACCGGAATGTCTGTCTAAATGGCCCTTATAATTGGTGTCTTATTTTTGTAGATTTTGATGCTGGTCTCTGCCCACATATTTGACCGCATTGGACAGCATTGGACAGCATTGTTAAACAGGAAGAAAAGCCAAACATCCCCAAGTAGATATATATATATTTACAAAGTTCACATCTTTCCAAAACATTAACCACATTATTTACAATAAACTGTTAATCTCAGTATAAATAAAAAAGTATCAGGTGTATATGCCCTGTAAAGCGGAGAATTCCCCGTCTCCTACCTGTGAGTGTCAGCAGTAGAAGGGTGGGGAGGATCCGGCACGTTGCTCCCACCACCCTCATTCTCCTGGACGGAGGAGCGCTGGTTTTCGGTCTGTTCTGACTCCTCTGCGGTCTGTAATGAAATCCCCTTGTGATCACGAAGAGAAATTTGTACACAGAGAATCCAAACTTCCCCTGATCTCCCTTCTCATGACCAATGGGGACATTTCTTCTGGAAAGGGGAACTCCATTTGTGGTCGGTGATGCAAGAACTCCTGAGCTCTGACATGTCTGCAGAAATTCTTCACTTCTCCAACTTCCACGGATCTGATATTTTCTGTAATTTAAAGGGACACCGTAAGTAAAATGTTCACAGACATGATGGGTGTAAATGAAGACGTTCTCGTACGTTGAGGCGCATTCAAGACGGTTCTCAAGTGTTAAACGTTGTCTTGTACTGTGTTCACGCTCAATCAGGTCCACTATGTGTATGTGTCAAAGTTACTTGCTACAATGTAGAATTGTTGCCCCTGCGCCCAGACATGTGCAGTTCATTTCGTTCCGAATTGAAATTCGGACAAATTATCAGTTTTTGGAAATTTCGGATGTATCAAAATGTTCGAATTATAATAGTACCGAATTTAAACGAATCTGAAAAAAAATGAGAAAAAGAATTTGGACGAAATTTGAATCGATTCGAATAGTTTTCGAATTTCCAAAGAGAATAAAATAGAATAGTAGATAAAGGAATAGAATAGAAAAAAATAGAATAGAATAGAAAAGAATGGAACAGAATAGTTTTCAAATTCGAAAAGTTTTCGGCTTGTTTTCCAATTTCCAAAAAGAATAAGATAGAAAAGAAAATAAAGGAAAAGAATGGAAAGAAAATTGAATAGAATAGAAGAGATTATAACAGAAAATAAAAGAATAGAATATAATACTTGGAACGTACACAGTCTATTTGCCTTCAGTAAAAAAATGCCATTAAGGCTAACAGCTACTGGGGCCCCTTAGAAAAAAAATGGCGGAAGTTTAATTCTGCTTTAACCCTTAGAGTGCAGGGGGGTACTGCATACCTTCCAACTGTCTCGGATTTTGAGGGATTGTCCCTGATTTTGAGGGACTGTTTCAGATTCGAGGGACTGTCTCTGATTACGAGGTACTGTCCCTGATTTCGTTGGACTGGCTCTGATTTTGAGGGACTGTCTCTGATTACGAGGGACTGTCTCGGATTTCGAGGGATTGTCCCTGATTTCGAGGGACTCTTTCGGATTTCGAGGGACTGTCTCTGATTACGAGGGACTGTTTCGGATTTCGTGGGATTGTTCCTGATTTTGATGGACTGTCCCTGATTTTGTGGGGCTGGCTCTGATTTTGAGTGACTGTCCCTGATTTTGAGCTACTGTCTCTGATTTCGAGGGACTGTCCCTGATTTCGAGGGACAGTCCCTGATTTAGAAGGACTGTCTCTGATTTCAAGGGATTGTCCCTGATTTTTAAGGGACTATCCCTGATTTTGAGGGAATGTTTTGGATTTCAAGGGATTGTCCAAGATTTTGAGGGACTGTCCCTGATTTCGTGGGACTGGCTCTGATTTTGAGGGACTGTCCCTGATTTTGAGGGACTGTCTCTGATTTCGAGGAACTGTCCCTGATTTCACAGGACTGTATGTGATTACGGGGGACTGTCTCGGATTTCAAGGGATTGTCCCTGATTTTAAGGGATTGTCCCTGAATTTGAGGGACTGTTTCGGATTTTGAGGGATTTCCTTGACTTTGAGGGACTGTCCCTGATTTCGAGGGACAGTTTTGGATTTCGAGGGATTTCCCTGAGTTTGAGGGACTGTCCCTGATTTTGAAGGACTGTTTTGGATTTTGAGGGATTGTCCCAGATTTTGAGGGACTGTCCCTGATTTCGAGGGACTGTCTCTGATTTCGAGGGACTGTGCCTGATTTTGCAGGACTGTATCTGATTACGGGGTACTGTCTCGGATTTTGAGGTATTATTCCTGATTTTGAGGGACTGTCTCTGATTACGAGGGACTGTTTCAGATTTTGAGGGACTGTTTCGGATTTCGAGGGACTGTTTCGGATTTCGAGGAATTACCCTGATTTTGAGGGACTGTCCCTGATTTTGAAGGACTGTCCCTGATTTTGAAGGACTGTCTCTGATTATGGGGGACCGTCTCAGGTTTCGAGGGATTGTCCCTGATTTTGAGGGACTGTTTCGGATTTCGAGGGACTGGGACTGTCTCGGATTTCGAGGGATTGTCCCTGATTTTGAGGGACTGTCCCTGATTTCGTGGGACTGGCTCTGATTTTGAGGGACTGTCTCGGATTTCGTGGGATTGTCCCTGATTTTGAGGGACTGTCCCTGATTTCGAGGGACTGTCCCTGATTTCAAAGGGACTATTTTGTATTTCGAGGGACTGTCTCTGATTACGAGGGACTGTCTCTGATTACGAGGGACTGTTTCGGATTTCGAGGGACTGTTTTGGATTTTGAGGGATTTCCCTGATTTTGCGGGACTGTCCCTGATTTTGAAGGACTGTCCCTGATTTTGAAGGACTGTCCCTGATTTTGAAGGACTGTCTCTGATTACGAGGAACCGTCTCAGATTTCGAGGGATTGTCCCTGATTTTGAGGGACTCTTTCGGATTTCGAGGGACTGGGACTGTCTCGGATTTTGAGGGATTGTCCCTGATTTTGAGGGACTGTCCCTGATTTCGAGGGACTGGCTCTGATTTTGAGGGACTGTCCCTGATTTCGAGGGACTGTCCCTGATTTCGAGGGACTGTCTCTGATTTCGAGGGACTGTCTCGGATTTCGAGGGAGTGTTCCTGATTTCGAGGGACTGGTTCTGATTTCGAGGGACTGGTTCTGATTTTGAGGGAGTGTCTATGATTTCGAGGGATTGTCCCTGATTTTGAGGGACTGTCCCTGATTTGGAACAAAGTCCCTCTGTCCCTCCTCATTTATCCCTCATTTTGATCTGATCCATATAGTTTTATATAAAATGTACTTTTTATCCTTCAAAAAGTGTTTTCCAGTGCTAAACCTTTCATCCAAATTATAAATTGCTACATTTGTAACTTCCAAAAGCCAATATAAAGGAATAGTAGTGATAAAAAAAGCACTTGTGGGTTTAACTAATCATTTTTTTTTGTACAATTCTCCTTTAAGGGGGCGTGGCAGGGGGTGTGTCCTATGCCTGCATACTTTTTCTCGTAGGTGTCCCTCATTCCCGTCTCAGAAAGTTGGGAGGTGTGCTGAAAGGGTAGATTGTGTCTAATTCTCAGAGTCCCACTTTAATATTCGGGGGGGGGGGGTGATTTACTAGAACTGGAGAGTACAACATCTGGTATAGCTGTACATGGGAGCCAATCAGCTTGTTTCAATAGAGCTTTGGCAATAAAACCTGGAAGCTGATTGGCTCCCATGCACGGCTGGACCAGATGTTCCACTCTCCAGTTTTAGTAAATCACCCCCCATTGTGTCCAAGCAAAAGATCCTTCAAGATAAATCTATTATCCTTATGTGTGTGCCCCCCCCCCCCCCTGTATGACTTACCTGGGGCCCCTCAGTTGCTGAGTGCAGGTACAAGTTTCATCCTGAGAACTTCCTCTGATCCGTCACCTCCAGCCCCCGTTCTGTGAATGTGACCCGTTACAGAACCCGGGCCAGATAATTCTTATGGAATTTCCTCATAGAAGAGCCCAGAGCCGGGATCTGATCACAAGTCATGTGACTGCTGGGAAATGAAAGGGAGTTTTTTTTTCAAGGGTTCTCCTTCCAAGGCCTCACAATGGGGACAATCATAACTACTTCCAAAAAAACAACAAAAACAACGACATGTGATAGGTCATCATAGAAACATCACCAAATGGGATTTTTTTTCTTCTTAAATCATGAGATGCAGAAATATTAAATGTCAGCGGATTAAGAAAAGTGAAGTGCTCAACTTCCTCCTCCCGTCCTCTCCCCGTCCTCTCCCCGTCCTCTCCCGCCTCCGGAGTCAATCATTACACAGAAGGCTCATACAGTATGTAGAAAGTGTTATCCTCCATATGTGTTTAACCTTTTCCCTGATGCGGACTCTTTTTTTTTTTTTTTTAACCACTTCCCATCCGGGCCATTTCAGACACTTCGCTCCTACTTGTAAAAAACAACTTTTTTTTTTTTTTTTTTGCTAGAAAATTACTTAGAACCCCCAAAAATTATATATAATATATAATTTATAATTTTTGCAGAGACCCTGTAGAATAAAATGGTGGGTGTTGCAATTTTTTTTTATGTCACACGTTATTTGCGCAGCGGTTGTTCAAACACTTTTTTTGGGGGGGGAGGGACTGTTTCACGAATTAACCCCTTCAGATTCATGCTATAGCCGATTTGCCGGGAGGGCGTCAAGCTGGCTGCACCCCCCCCCCCCCGAAGGCGATCACAGATTGGAGTATCCCGACCCCTTACAACGTGATCAGCTGTCAGCCAATGACAGCTGATCACATGATGTAAACAGAAGATTGGTAATCTTTTTTTTTTTTTCTTCTCACGCTGACAGTGTGAGGAGGAAAAAAAAAGCCGATAATCGGCTTATGTGCAAGGGACATCAGTCCCGAAGAGGAAGAGACGAAGCCGCCTCATATGTGCCCACCAGTACCGCCTGCCAATGCCACGAATCAGTGCCCACAGTGCCCACCAATCTGTGCCCACAGTGCTCACCAATCAGTGCCCACCAGTACATAAGTGAAAGCAATCAGTGTCACCTATCAATGCCCACGAGTGCCACCTATCATTGCCCGCCAGTGGTGCCAATCAGTGCCTCATCAGTGCCACCTAGCAGTGCTGCCTATCAGTGTCACCTACCAGTGCCGATCAGTGCCCATCACTGCCACCCATCAGTGCCCATCACTGCCAGCTATCAGTGCCATATATTAGTGCCCTTCAGTGCCACCTATCAATGCCCTTCAGTGCTGCTCATTAGTGCCACCCATCAGTGCCACCTCTCAGTGCCCACCAATTCCACCTATCAGTCACCACCAATGCCACCTATCAGTGCCCACCAGTGCCACCTATTACTGCCCATCAGTGCCGCCTTATCAGTGCCCATCAATGCAGCCTATCGGTGCCCATCAGCGTTGCCTTATAAGTGCCCATCAGTGCAGCCTATCGGTGCCCATCAGAATACATCAATGAAGAAGAAAAATTACCTGTTTGCAAAATTTATCTACAAAATATAAAACCGTTTTGTATTTTTTTTTTTAAAATGTTGTCTTTTTTAATATGTTTAACAAAAAATAAAAACCGCAGAGGTGATCAAATACCACCAAAAGAAAGCTCTATTTGTGGGGAAAAAATGATAAAAATGTCATTTGGCTACAGTCTTGTATGACCGCGCAATTGTCGATCAAAGAGTGACAGCGCTAAAAGCTGAAAAATTGTCTGGGCAGGAGGGGGGGTTAGGTGCCCAGTAAGCAAGTGGTTAGAAACAAAAAAAAAAAACACATTTATTTATATAAAAAAAGAAAGAAAAAAAACATTCATAGTTGACACCTATGGTACCGATGGTGTCAACTGGATGGCAATATATAAGCCTTCACAGGACCTTTCCAAACCAGCTTGAGAAAGGAGTGCGCATCCTTCCGGTTCTTCCTACTGCGCATGATCTGAAACGCGTCGCGGCCTAGTGACATCGTCCTTGGTGGACGCTGTGTTCCAGCCCCCACTTTGAGCCCTTCCCTCTCTATACCATCTAGCCTTTGAAAGTGGCGTGGACTGCTGCAGCGTGGGCTCACGAAGACCCTACACCCGCTGATGTCTTTTTGGATGTACTTTTCCTGCGATATGCCTGTTTCTAATCATCACCATGTGAGTTATAATCCTACTTGATTTTAGTAAATATCATTACGGTCTGCACTCAGAGGCGCCTGTTTCCTGTCTCTCTTCCCTCTCACTTTCTGTTGAGGCTATGGAACAGGAAATGAAGGGAAATCTCCCCAATGGAACACAAATGGCAAAAAAAACCTGGCAGGGTTTATAATCCTTCCTTCCTTCCCTCCATCAGGGGTCTATTAGACCCTTTAATGTCACCTCTATCCTCTATTGAAGTTAATCAAGCACAGATCATGCTGGATTCACTTATTCTCCAAATACAGAGAGGCCAGGGAATGACAGCGCTGAATCTGTGGTGGTCACTTCTGGGTTCATTCCTCAGACGAGAGAATAGTCAATGAATATTTCACTGATCTCCGACACTCGCCATGGAGGTCCCAGGCACCTAGGAGGGACAAGTGAGCCCAGGACACATAGAAGTGACAGGTGAGCCTGTGGGCCACATGCCAAGGGGTTGTAAACCTAGGAGGGACAGGTGAGCACAGGACACATGGCGGGGGATGTTGGGCACCTAGACAGACAAGGGAGTCCAGGACACATGTCGGGGGTTATTGGGCACTTAGGATGGACAAGTGAGCCAAGAACACATGGCGGGGGTGTTGGACACATAGACAGACAAGGGAGTCAAAGACACATTGAGGGGGGTATTGGAAAACTAGACACATGGTTGGGGCTAGTGGGCACCTAGAAGGGACAAGTGACCACAGGACACATGGTGGGGGTTGTTGGGTGCCTAGGAAGGACCGGTGAGCACAGGACACCTGGCTGGGGGTGTTGGACACCTAGGAGGGATAAGTGAGCCCAGGACACATGGCAAGGGTCACCTGGGCACCTAGACGGGACAGGTTTACTGGGACACATGGTGGGGGAGTGTTAGGCATCAAAGAGGGACAAGTAAGCCCAGGACACATGGCGGGGGGGATTTGGCTTATAGGAGTGACAGGTGAGCCCGTGGGACACATGCCAGGGGGTTGGAAACCTAGGAGGGACAGGTGAGCATAGGACACATGGCGGGGGGATGTTGGGCACCTAGACAGACAAGGGAGTCCAGGACACATGTCGGGGGTTATTGGGCACTTAGGAAGGACAAGTGAGCCCAGAACACATGGTGGGGTGTTGGACACATAGACAGACAAAGGAGTCCAGGACACATTGAGGGGGGTATTGGGAAACTAAAAGGGACAGGTGAGCCCAGGACACATGGTTGGGGGTAGTGGGCACCTAGGAGGGACAAGTGACCACAGGACACATGGTGGGGGTTGTTGGGTGCCTAGGAAGGACTGGTGAGCACAGGACACCTGGCAGGGGGGTGTTGGGCACCTAGGAGGGATAAGTGAGCCCAGGACGCATGGCAAGGGTGCTGGGCACCTAGACGGGACAGGTGACCTGGGACACATGGTGGGGGAGTGTTAGGCATCTAAGAGGGACAGATGAGCCCAGGACACATGGCGGGGGAGTTGGACATGTAGGAGGGACAGGTGAGTCCAGGACACCTGGTCAGGGGGTTGGGCATGTAGGAGGAACAGGTGAGCCTGAGACGTGATATGGGAGTGTTGGGCACCTAGGAGGGACAGGTGAGCCCAGGACACTTGGTGGGGGTGTTGGGCACCTAGGAGGGACAGGTGAGCACAAGACACATAACAGCGGGTGTGGTGGTGGCACCTAAGAGGAAGAGGTGAGTCTGGGACAGATAACAGGGAATGGGGGGTCAGGCAGTGGTGGCATATTACTATACACATGAAAGCGTTCATGTACCTGTGAACTCATCTCCACTAGAAAGCTGACAGCTGACTGTGACAATGTAGACAAACTCCAAGCTGCCCTAGTTTGGTTACAGGTCATTGCTGCTGTGTAGGCAACTTCCTGTCTACATGCCCTCCATGGATGGCTGCATGGCATTTCTCAGGGTGGGTGTCCTGGTGGTGGTGACAACAATGGACCATGCCTGTGCAATGTGTGCAGATACAGACACTTATAGCCTCTGATGGATAACCATGTGACAGGGTGAAAGCACAGGAGCACAATTGGGAGACAGGGACAGAGTGTTGTCACCCTATATCAGGTAATGCCTGAACAAGGACTGTCATGGCAGGATCACTAGGTATTATTTTAATGTTTTTTGGGGGGCGGAAAAAAACCACCTCCCCCAGTTGGTCGGACAGTGGCATCCCCCAGCACTTACCCAATCAGTAGCAGCGAGCGGGCTCCTACGGGTGGCTTGCGGGCTCCTATGGGTGGCGGGCGGCTTGTGAGCTTCTATGAGCGGCATGAGACTTGCGATCTCCTATGGGCAAAGGGTTGCGGGCTCCTACGGGCGGGCGGGCGGGTTGCAAGCTCCTGTGTCCTCTCATCATCTTCCTCCTCCCTCCTCCTACTAGGTGTCCAATAGGATACACATGTTGGCCTACCGGACTATACAGACTGTGCCCTGGTTCTCAAGGCTCCGATGAAGAGGTTATCCTCGAAACGCGTCAGCCGATTTCAAACACTCACCTTAACATGGGCTTGTGTTACTTTTAACCAATTTTATAATTTTTATGTCTTGCATATTTTGTTACCTGTTTGCATGATACGTAGTATTGGTATTATCTATTTGTTTTTATTTCATTACATATGAATAAATTATACACATTTTGATGTGAGCAATTGATCACGCGCCCTCCATCCGCCCTTCTCCATATTGTCCAATAGGATCGCCTGTCCTTTCAGCCAATCGGGTGACAGGGCTCAAGACCCACTTCCTGATTGGCCGGGAGGAGAGTCAGTGTGGCGATAGTGAATATTAATTCGCTGTTGTCACACAACTGGGTGGGATCGGGGCACAGTGCTCTGCGCCTCGAGCCCACCATTTTCTTAAGCCTATTAGAGCTTCTGGCTCTAATCACGTGCTTCAGAAAAAGCACACCCCCCGCTATTGGAATCCATAGTCCGATGCCCCTGTATGTAGATCTGGGGGCTGGGCGCATGCATAGCGGAGGTGACATCCATAATGGACGGGCTGTCGCTGATTAGGGTTTCACCGATACTAGTATCCGTATCGGTGCCGATACCAAGTATTTGCACAAGTATCGGTACTCCTACAAATGCACCAATACCTGAAACCGATACTTTCAGGCTCGGTTCTTTGAGCTGTTGGTGGGTCTCCCCTGTTGTCAGCTGAAGTGTTAAAGAAGTCCGGTAATTGGAGCTGTCAAAAAAAAAAGCAGCCAGCAATGTTTATTAACAACATTGCTCAGCCTAAAATAAAAAGAAACATTGTTTCTTTTTGAATTTTTCTGTTTCTTCATCTGCAGATCAAAGGGATGAACAAATGTTCCTCTGTTTAACCCCTTATTAACCCTTAATTTACTCTAATCAACCTTAATTAACTCCCTATTCTCCTCCATTTAATTATTTTCCTGCTTTTTTTTTTTTTTTTTTCGTTCGTTCACGTCTATTTTATAAACGATAAACAATTAAAACTTTTTTGTTTGCTTTGTTAGTGAATATTTTACACATATATATTAACATATATTTACACATTTCACATTGAAAAAGCGCAAAATTAAAAAAAAAAAAATCTATTTATTTCATTTGTAAATAACTTTTGAATGCTTTGTACAGCTGAAGTGAAAACACAACAGTTGCGGTGGGTATCGGTAATTGGTATCGGCAAGTACTAAAAAAAAAAGTATCGGCACTCGTTGTAAAAAAAAATAAGGTGCATCCCTAATGCTGATTATATATAACATATTATTTTTCATTTTTGATTGAGTGGGTTTACATACACTTTAGGCACTATATACATAAATAACAATAATAATAATAATAATAATAATAATAATAAAATAATAAAAATAACAATAATAATAACATGTATATATATATATACACACACACTTTTTTTTTTGCATGTACTGTATATATGTATATATATATATTTCATAACGTATACATGCAATAAAGGAAAAAAAAAAAAATATATATATATATATATATATATACATATATTTTTTTTTTTTTTTTTTTTTTTCCTTTATTGCATGTATACGTTATGAAATTTTACATTAACATTTTGTTTAACTCAAAACAATCCTATGTTTTTTTGTTGTTGTTTTAGTAGTAAACCTGTGATCATGTATAGCAGTCACATATGACGTTGGTGATATCATGTGACTTGTAGCACTCCCTGGTCCAGCCCTCTTTCTGGCTCTCAGACCTTCGCTCGGTGTGACACTCCTTGTTTTGCACACAGTCTCTTGCACCCTTGCAGAAGCTCCATCGATCAAAGCAAAACTAAAAAAGTCTCCGAAACAAGTACCCAGGTAATTGTCACATTGTATACTTAGATTTGTGATGGTCTTATATACCTTATTTATGAGACAATTTGTTGCATGGCTTTTGCAAATGTTTTCTTTCTTAAAAAATAAATATTTTTTAGGCTTTGCTTTGATCGGCTTTGCTAAAAAAAAAAAAAAAAAAAAAAAAGAATAAAAAAAAAAAGCGTATCCAGTTGTGCAGCAAAGTAAAACGTTGTTACATTAGTTATGTTGCAAGATTAACATCAGGAGACAGAAGCAGGAAATGTAAAGGGTGCGAAAGTGAAAGTAAATTTGCTTCAATGGCTGCATTCCTGGGGAAGTGGAAAGATTCAATATTTATTTATTTCATTTTGTTTTATGTTATTTTATTTTAGACTCCACCAGACGGATCTCACTCAAAGTAATTAAAGCTGAACTCCAGGATAAGCAAATATCATCTATATCCATTCATCATGTGCATTCTTAAATTACGGTGAGCTTTGTGTATTTCTTCCAGATCTGTGCAGTAATCCAGTGTGAGACCTCCTGTAATAAAGACCGCCCTCTCCTTGTGCAGAGGGACTGGTCTTGTTTCTGCCCCCTCCTGTAGTTTTCCTGTAGTGGGTGGAGCTCCTGGGTCCCGCCCACAGCTCTGCCCCCACTCCTTGTGCAGAGTGACTGGTCTTGTTTCTGCCCCCTCCTGTAGTTTTCCTGTAGTGGGTGGAGCTCCTGGGTCCCGCCCACAGCTCTGCCCCCTCTCCTTGTGCAGGGTGACTGGTCTTGTTTCTGCCCCCTCCTGTAGTTTTCCTGTAGTGGGTGGAGCTCCTGGTCCCTCCCACCGCTCTGCTCCCTCTCCTTGTGCAGAGTGACTGGTCTTGTTTCCGCCCCTCCTGTAGTTTTTCTGTAGTGGGTGGAGCTCCTGGGCCCCTCCCACCGCTCTGCTCCCTCTCCTTGTGCAGAGTGACTGGTCTTGTTTCCGCCCCTCCTGTAGTTTTTCTGTAGTGGGTGGAGCTCCTGGGCCCCTCCCACCGCTCTGCCCCCTCTCCTTGTGCAGAGTGACTGGTCTTGTCTCCGTGCCCTCCTGTAGTTTTCTGTAGTGGGTGGAGCTCCTGACCCCTCCCACCGCTCTGCTTCCTCTCCTTATGCAGGGTGACTGGTATTGTTTCCGCTCCCTCCTGTAGTGGGTGGAGCTCCTAGCCCCTCCCACCGCTCTGCTCCCTCTCCTTGTGCAGGGTGACTGGTCTTGTTTCTGCCCCCTCCTGTAGTTTTCTGTAGTGGGTGGAGCTCCTGGCCCCTCCCACAGCTCTGCTCCCTCTCCTTCTGCAGAGTGACTGGTCTTGTTTCCGCCCCTCCTGTCGTTTTTCTGTAGTGGGTGGAGCTCCTGGGCCCCTCCCACCACTCTGTCCCCTCTCCTTGTGCAGAGTGACCAGTTTTGTATCCGCCCCTTCTGTCATTTTTTCTGTAGTGGGTGGAGCTCCTGGGCCCCTCCCACAGCCCTATATCCTGCGCAGACTATGTACAGTGCAGTGATGATGTCATTGCTACTTTTACAAGGTAATATCTGGGTTTGCAAAGAGATTTGGTGCACACAAAGCGGGTTTATATCCTTTGTGGCTATTGGGGAAAATTATTTAAGGGGCAGTGTTTGTGCCCAGAGTTCAGCTTTAAAGTAGGCTCCTTTCACACAGGAGACCATTGGGCAGTAAAAAAAGGGGGTTGAGCCTTGGTTTTACCACTTCCCAACCACCTACCTGAATTCTACCATCACAGCTGTACACATGCAATGCAATTGTATCTCTGGCAGAGATTGACAGGTGGCACCGTCTGTCAGACTTGCCCATTAAGGGCAATGGGAGCACGCCATAACGCCGTTGGAGCTCAGTATTTTAACAAAAAAGCCCCCCAAATAAAAAGGAGGTAAAAAAATCATCTCTTGAACACCTGACAGCCGCTGCTTTGCCACCCTCTGAAAAGCAATACACCGCAGATCACTTTTTAGAGAACGGTAGATACTGCCACCCATAGGAAAGGACCCTAACTGGCACTTAGGTCTTGTTCAGATGTGTGGCCAGAGGGCCCTAAAAGCATCCAGGTTGAACCAGTTTTACCACCCCCAAGCCCCCACCTAAACAAGGGCACACAGCTGTGCAGAAACAAAATGGCTCACATTTGGTGGCAGCACCACCATCAAACGCAACCCATTTAAATGAATAGGGCTGCAATACAACTGCCCTGCAATGCGGTTGCAGCACGGCGGGTCAGCATTTTCAGGGTTAAAACAGTGGGTTACATATCCCCTCTCAAACACCCTATGAAAAGCGATCCGCCGTGGATCACTTTTCAGAGGGGTGGCAAAGGCTGCCGCACATGAGAACAAGCCCTTAGGGGATCTAACCAGTGAATCCTTTGTTCCATCTCAGTGCTGCTGATCCCCTGCAGCCCATGTGCCGCCACTTCCAGCCTACATGCCCTCCAGCAATGGGTGCCTGGCATTTCTCAGGGAGGGGCGGATGATTTTGACAACAGTGGAGCATGCCTGTGTGATGTGTGTTACAACATCCACAGGTTGACAACGCAGAAACACAATTGGAAGGTAAGAACTGAGTGTTGTCACCCTATAACAGGAAGTGTCTGAGTCAGGACCTTCAATGGCAGGATCACCGGGAATTATTTTAATAAAATGAATTTCATTTGTGACATGAAGTGATGAGAACTGGTTGAAGACACATTGTAGTATCCTAATACTTTTAATATTTTGTTTTCAAGGTAAGTGTGTATATTCCCTAGAGAAGATCCTAACCAAGATGGAGGAATTTACAAGAATTCAGTCTGAAGGTGAGTGATAGTCTTATGATTATTAACCACACGTCCAAATCTGTATTGTTTGTTAGGAATTCTTTTTACCCCCCCAAAACAATTATTTATTTTCTGAAAACAGAGGCCCTGGAGAATAAAATGGTAGCACTTCTGTCGCTGGACAGTGGTGTGCCAATGGGGGGGGCACACATTGTGGGGGGTCAGGAGATCCTAACACAAGTCATAAAGGTGCATCTTCTTCCCACCTATCTGAAGACACTGCTGGCGCCGGACAGTAATTCCGGCTTTATCGGGCTCACAGGTAAGCGGGTCCGGCTGTGGTGACAAATTAGGTGTAGGGTCCCCTATGTAGTACAGATCTTGGTGTCCTCCGGACTGTGTCGGTCGGTCGGGGAGGTTCGGTGCTCGGGCTGAGCTTGCAGTGTTGTAGGGTGGGATGTCCGGAGACTCTGCTCCCCCCTTTCACCACCTAGGACCCCAGAGGAGGCTCATTGTGAGTGGAGAGGAGAGGTGAGAGCAATGGAGGGGGCATCATCCCCACACTGGAGACACTGACCTACCTACACAGCATCAACCTACACCCAGCACCCATCATACACCAAGCACTGAACCAACATAAAGCAACCAGCCTGGGCACAGCACCCATCATACACCCAGCACCCAACCAACATACAGCACCCAGCCTGGGCACAGCACCCATCATACACCCAGCACCCAACCTAAACCCAGCCTGGGCACAGCACCCATCATACACCCAGCACCCAAACTACACCCAGCCTGGGCACAGCACCCATCATACACCCAGCACCCAACCTACACCCAGCCTGGGCACAGCATTCATCATACACCCAGCACCCAACCTACACCCAGCCTGGGCACATCACCCATCATACACCCAGAACCCAACCTACACACAGCCTGGGCACAGCACCCATCATACACCCAGCACCCATCATACACCCAGCACCCAACCTACACCCAGCCTGGGCAGAGCACCCATCATACACCCAGCACCCAACCTACACCCAGCCTGGGCACAGCACCCATCATACACCCAGCACCCATCCTACACCCAGCCTGGGCACAGCACCCATCATACACACAGCACCCATCATACACCTAGCACCCAACCTACACCCCAGTACCCATCATACACCCAGCACCCATCATACACCCAGCACCCAACCTACACCCAGCCTTGGCACAGCACCCATCAATCACCCAGCACCCGTCATACACCCAGCACCCAACCTGCACCCAGGATCAATCATACACCCAGTACCCATCATACACCCAGCACTCAACCTGAACCCAGCCTTGGCCCAGTACCCATCATACACCCAGCACCCAACCTACACCCAGCCTGGGCACAGCACCCATCAATCACCCAGAACCCAACCTGCACCCAACCTACACCCAGTACCCATCATACACCCAGCACCCATCATACACCCAGCACTCAACCTAAACCCAGCACCCATCATACACCCAGCACCCAACTTACAACCAGCCTGGGCCCAGCACCCATCATACACCCAGCACCCAACCTACACCCAGTACCCATCATACACCCAGCACCCATCATACACCAAGCACCCAACCTACAACCAGCCTGGGCCCAGCACCCATCATACACCCAGCACCCAACCTACACCCAGCCTGGGCACAGCACCCATCATACACCCAGCACCCAACCTACACCCAGTGCCCATCATACACCCAGCACCCATCATACACCCAGCACCCAACCTGCACCCAGCCTGGGCACAGCACCCATCAATCACCTAGCACCCAACCTACACCCAGCCTTGGCACACCACCCATCATACACACAGCACCCATGATTCACCCAGCACCCAACCAACATACAGCACCCAGCCTGGGCACAGCAACCATCATAGATACCCAACATGTCAAGCCTTAAAATGCTGTGCAGCCATGAAATCACAAAAAAATGATGGTACCTGAAATTCTTGATAGGCGATGCTTAAAAATCCTTTACAGTTTCTCAGTTTAGAGTTAACTGAGAATGATGGCCCTAGAATTCCTGATCTCACTCCAATGGTTGTGGCAAAACCTTACATGTGATGCAATATATGATTTCTGATAGGATGAGGGACTTCTGATATGTAGGGGGATGTGTTATTATGGAAGGGCCCTCTGATGTGATAGAAGGAATTCTGATGGGATGGGGGCTTTTGATGTGATAGGGGAAAATCTGATCTGATGTGATGGTTGGGCTCTGATGTGATAGGAGAAAATTGCATGTGATAGGGGGCTCTGATGTAAAGGGGGACCTCTGATGCGATGGAAGAACCAATTTTGTGAAGGGGGACTTCTGATGTGATTGGGGGCTTCTGATATGATGGAGGACTTCTGCTGTAATGGGGGAATTTTGATATGAAATGGGATGCAATACGATGGAAGGAGTCTCTGATGTGATAAGAGGAATTCTGATGGGATGGGGGGCTTCTGATGTGAATGGGGGTTCTGTTTTTATTGAAGGACCTCTCATGTGAAGGGGGGCTTCTGATGTGATAGGGGGCTTCTGATGTGATGGGGGAACTCTGATGCGATGGGAGGACTTCTGATGTGATTGGGGACTTCTGATGTGAAGGGGGGCTCTGATGTGATGAATGGACCTTTGATGCGAAGGGGGACTTCTGATGTGATTGGGGGCTTCTGATGTGATGCAGGGCTTCTGATTTGATAAGGGAACTATTATGCGATGAGAGGACCTCTGATGTGAAGGGGGACTTCTGATGTGATTGTGGACTTCTGATATGATGGGAGCTCTGATGTGATGGAAAGAACCTCTGATGTGATAGGGGAAAAACGGATGTGATGGGGAAACTCTGATATGAAGAGGGGATGTGATATGATGGAAGGTCCCTCTGATGTGATAGGAGGAATTCTGATGGGATGGGGGCTTTTGATGTGATGGTGGGGCTCTGATGTGATAGGGGGAAATCTGATGTGATGGGGGGCTCTGATGTGATGGGGGGGCTCTGATGTGAAGGGGAACCTCTGATGTGATGGGGGGCCTCTGATGTGATGGGGGCCTTTGATGTGTTGGAAGGACCTCTGATGTGAAGGGGGACTTCTGATGTGATTGGTTGGCTTCTTATGTGATGAAGGACTGTGATGGGGGGAACTCTGATATGAAGAGAGGATGCAATAAGATGGAAGGAGTCTCTGATGTGATAAGAGGAATTCTGATGGGATGGGGGGCTTCTGATGTGAAGTGGGTTCTGTTTTAAAGGAAGGACCTCTGATGTGAAGTGATACCTCGGATGTGATGGGAGGCTTCTGAGGTGATGGGGGAACTCTGATGCGATGGGAGGACCTCCTAATGTGAAGGAGGGCTCTGATGTGATGGAAGGACCTTTGATACGAAAGGACTTCTGATGTGATTGGGGACTTCTGATGTGATGGTGGCTCTGATATGATGGAAGGAACCTCTAATGTAATAGGGGAAAATCTGATGGGATGGGGGGGGGGCTCTGATGTGATAGGGAAAAATCTGATGTGATGGGGGGCTCTGATGTGAATGGGCACCTGTGAAGTAAAGGGGGACTTCTGATATGATGGGGCCTTCTGATGTGATGGGGAACTTTGATACGATGGGAGGACCTCTGATGTGAAGGTAATTTCATCAAGGTGGTTGTGTGCATCATCCCAGGCTCAGGTTTCTCATTGATAAGTAACATATACATTTTAAACTGAGGTGATTCGAGATTTTGCATACTTTTAAAGGGTGTTTTACGACTAAAAAAAGTCAGGAAATGCTGGATTAGACAATCACAATTTAAGAGCACTTCATACGCACTGGAGTTTGAAGTTTACATTACGTTTTTTTAGGTTACATTTTAAAATATAATTATTTTTCCAGTTGACAAGTTGGGTCAAAGACTGTCTGAGTATGAATACTATGAGCTTGGGATGGTGTACGAGTATTTCAAAGGCGATATCACCTGCGTCCTGGAATATCTACCTACTCATAGCTTCCTGTGTGAGTCTCAGAATTACATGCGCTTGGACATCGAGGTAAGGAATATGACTGGGACTTTATAGCTTCATTGAGTGTACACAATTTTGTCTTCAGTGTGAGGGTTGTAAATCTTTTATTATGTAAAAATATAGTGCAAAAAAAACCCCTGTCCATTGAATACAAAAAAAAAAATGTCAAAGAGCAGCTATCATTCCACAATGCAATCACCACACTAGTCTCAATAAATGTATACCCAATAACAGTAATGCACTCCTTCATAAAAAATTACCAAATGACTCAGAATGTGCATATATACAACAATGCTCATAAATTATACAATCATCATATATTATGTGCAGTAAATAAATGAAAAAAACATGGTCTTAAAGAAACCCGGGAGGGGCGAAACACACAAAGAGGGCAGAACTTGTGTGACGACATCACGCTGGGAGGGGCCAGATACCACTATTGGATCTTCTTTGCATATATCTCTTTGAGCTTTTGTTGTGCAAGAACTGCGAATTATGGAGATGTTACCTGGGTGCTGCTGATCTGTTGCCTATGTGATTGAAGCGCTTCTGACCACTAGTGTTGGGCGAACGTTACAGCCCAGGCATGAGTTTGGACCGAGCATTGGCTGTGCGCCCGAATTTGCAGGGTGTTCGGTGGGTGTTCACCCTGCCAAACGCCCTACAATGCACTACACAGTGCATTTTGCGCCCTGATTGGGCAAAGCTTTGAAAATGTTGTAAATTATCAGTGCCCTGATTACCTGTATAGGTCTCCCCTGTGAGGAGATGCCGCTGATCGGCTCTCCTCTCCTCACACGCCGTCAATGTGAGGCGAGGAGAGCCGATAACCTGCACTTCCGTGTTTACATGTGATCAGCTGTGATTGGATCACACACAGTGGGCGGGAGGTGGTTAAGCATCATTAAAATCACTGCTCCTGAAAAAATTATCGTTTTTAAAAAATGTTGTTTGCAATAATATATGTCCCACAGGGAAGTACCCAGACCCCCAAATCCCTTTTATCACCAATTACTTGGATATTATAAGCCTATAAAATGGGCACTTTTGATTTCTCATGTTCGGCTCCTATAGACTTAAATGGAGTTCGTTGTTCGGGGCAGAACTTTTTGCCTGTTCGGGAGTTCTGCAGCGAACTGAACAAAGGGATGTTCGGCCCATCTCTATTCAGTTCTCACAGTCTATCTACCATCTACCATGTGTTTGTCTAATGATAAAGTTCCCTGTTCACTTATGTTGGTGGTTCCTTTATATTTATTTACACCCCTGATGAAGCTTGTGTTTGAGCGAAACATGTAGGGTTTTCTATTTTTTCTGGGTGCACTTTTTTGGAACTTTATTTTGGGGCTATACATGGTTTATTGGAGTGGGGGTTTTGATGGCTCAGAGATATGATGATCTTTTGAAGCAGTTCAGTTGCTACGCATAAAGGGAGGACCATGGGGAGGCTGATGTTGCAGATCTCTATTCACCTAGTCTCTTTGACCTGTTGCTAGACATCTTAATTGCCAAGTGGTTATATTTGTAGAGGTTTTACATTATGTCATATACACTATATTGACAAAAGTATTGGGACACTTGCCTTTACACAAACATGAATTTTAATGGCATCCCAGAAGAGTTGAAACTGTTGTAGGTGCAAAGGGTGGGCCAAATCAATATTGAACCCTACGGACCAAGACTGGGATGCCATTAAAGTTCGTGTGCGTGTAAAGGCAAGTGTCCCAATACTTTTGGTAATCTAGCGTATATTTAAGGGCAAATGAAGATTTGTCATCGTTTGAATTAGTTGGGCATGAATGTGTCTCTACTTTTTTGGCTCTGAAATACAGGGACCTTCATTTTGGTGTGAAGTCACTCCATAAAACTCCCCAACCTGCATAAAGTGACATTGGGTTATTGCAGTGGGGAGTTCTTTCATCTTTTCTCTTCTGGACAATTACTGACCATCAACTTCATATTGTACAGCATGTTTGAAGTCTGAAATCCACCCTTTAAGTCAAAAAGCTTACACACAGTTACCAACATACGTACATTATATTAAAAAAAAGTCCTTAATAAAGGTTAGACATGTGCAGAATGGAACAATTTGCTTTGTTTTGTTCCGGATAGATTTGTTCTGTTACTTATTTCATTTTGTTGATTCATTTAATTTAGTTTAATTTATTAATTTTCTAAACTCCTGTTCATCAAAAAACTTGTGTTGTGTCTTTACTTACTTTTTACACTTTTTTGGTGAATGAGTAGGGGTACCCCTCGGGGCAGAATCCGAGGCAGAGTTCCTCTGCTCCATAGCACCTCCCCATGGTGAGGACATGTGGCCTGGTATGGTTTAGGAGGGGGGCGCTTGCTCACCCCCCCCCCCCTTTCCTGGGCTGCATGCTCGGATAAGGGTCTGGTATGAATTATGGGGGGGATTCATCAACTTTTTTTTACCTTTTGGCATGGGATTCCCCTTAAAATCCCTACCAGACCTGAAGGGCCTGGCATTGATTGGCAGAGACCCCACGTTGTTTTTTTAAAAAACATTTTTATTGCCAGCATTCCTTTGTTTTCATTTCAGCTGTCAGTGGGAAAGCCCGCTGACAGCTGATAAGTCAGCGGTTGTTAAGGACGCAGCTTCCCAGCCCACTTCTTAACAACCAGCTATTCTACACACAGAATTCGATCATTTTTCGACCAATCCGAATTCGAATCGTTCCGAAAATATGGAGTTCGTTTGAAAACGAATATACAGAATGAAATTCGTTACTATTTCATTTGGAGATTCGGATACATGCAAATCTCCGACTAACCAAAAATTTGTCTGAATTTATAGTCGGACCAAAATTAACTGCACATGTCTAATAAAGGTTACATTTAATACCAGTGGCTTTTGGTGTGTGGGGAAATGCACCCTTGTTCTGCAGAAGTAAACAATTGCCACAATGGTAAATTTGTATAGATTCTTTAAGTCCTGTGTAGATTTGTCAGCGTCTATTTTGTCCTCTTTCACATAAAGTTTCCTTTACTTTGCCTGCCTGCTTAGTTTTCCATTTTGATTCACCAATTTTATCCTCTGGAATTGTCCTTGTTCTTCAGCGCTACAGATCAATGGAGAAACAATTGGGTCCAGAAACCTTTTCACAATTGCTGTTAGAAGATATACCATCCCTAGGGAGAGATGCTGTCATTGGATTGTTTAAAACTCTGTGCGCTCTACAGAAAGACCACCAGCACCCAAATCTGTTGGGAATTATCAATGAGATCAATGCGGCAGATCAGAGTGGTATGTTACCCATATGATGCACAATTTGGTTTCAAACTTGAGGAAAATTAACATTTCTGAAGAGTTTTGTTTTAAAAAAAAGTTCTGGTATTTTGCAACAGGGAACAGAGGGACAGAACACAACGAGATAACAATGAAGTATAATGCCCCGTACACACGGTCGGACTTTGTTTGGACATTCCGACAACAAAATCCTAGGATTTTTTCCGACGGATGTTGGCTCAAACTTGTCTTGCATACACACGGTCACACAAAGTTGTCGGAAAATCCGATCGTTCTAAACGCGGTGACGTAAAACACGTACGTCTGGACTATAAACGGGGCAGTGGCCAATAGCTTCCATCTCTTTATTTATTCTGAGCATGCGTGGCACTTTGTCCGTCGGATTTGTGTACACACGATCGGAATTTCCCACAACGAATTTTGTTGTTGTAAAATTTTATATCCTGCTCTCAAACTTTGTGTGTCGGAAAATCCGATGGAAAATGTGTGATGGAGCCTACACACGGTCGGAATTTCCGACAACAAGGTCCTATCACACATTTTCCGTCGGAAAATCCGACCGTGTGTACGGGGCATAACTCTGCAAGATGGGCACGTCATTGGCACACTAGTCATGCAAGGGTGCCTGATTTAAAAAAAAAAAAAAAAAACACAACAGGAAGTGAAATTAAATGCCCTCATAGATAGTTTTCAATTTAATTTGTGTCCCTCGAAATTTTGGCTTTTTCCTCACTTTTAGTGGTCCATTGACCAGGAAGTGGAGATGTCTACAGTTCTGAAAATTCCTGACACTAACTAGGGTCCTATCCTGCAACTCTTTAAGAAAGTTGCTTCTCTTTATGAAAGTTACTTGACTGTTATTTAGCAGCCAGGCCAATGCTATAATAGTACTCCGTTTTTTGAGGACCATAATCTTCACATTGTAGTAACCCCATGAAATCATCATAATTTTAAATATTTAATGTACACGTCATTCCTATACTGTAACTGTAATACTTCCTGAGATGAGAAAGACAGACACAAAGCACTGTACGTAGGCAAAGGACAGTTAGGTATGGTAATATCTAACAGAAACCTAGAGTCCAATTTCTGGAAGTGTGGCACAAACCACACGCTGCAACCATTTTTTCTTTGTCTGAAATGAATGCCCAATTAGTGAATGAGAACCAGGATAAAGCCTGTTTGCTCCCTGGTGACTTACCACTGTGTCTGCACTTTTCTTTCAGATGTTATGTTATTGGCACACATTCTTCAGGACACACTGGATTCTACAGTGCCTCTGGAGCAGAAAGGTTAGTTTTTTTTAAAACCCAACTGAACTGCCTTCATTTATAGTTGTTATGTAGTCAGGCTGCATATACAGTAAAAAAATGCCTTCCTGTAGCAGTAAAAGAGTTGGACCGAGGCTCTCATACACAAGCAGGAGCCTGACTCTCCTGGGGTTCAACAAGCCCCACTGAGTCCTGCTCTAATCAACATTGGTTCCACTCCTCGAGCAGCTCTGTTGATAGGAGCAGTGTGCTTGGGATGGGGTGGGGATTTTTGAAGAGCTGGGCTGCTGCTTATGTCTGACTCTACTAGTGCTGCCAGAACAGGCATTGTTTAACCCTTGCTGCACAAGTTAAAAAGAAAAGTGAAACAAGAATTATTACTGTATACGCACCTTGACCTTATTACAGTAATAAATTAAGAGGTTCAGTTGGCCTTTAAGTATTATAAATGATGTAAAAGCCTGATAGCCCATTTTACAGGGTACTGCAGACTAACTAAGTTTTCTGTTTTTCTGTCTAAAGCTCCATATTTTCTTTAGCCGCTCCAATAGGCCCTAAAGTAGACTATCTTTTATTATCACCTTCCCTGAGCATCCCATTTATTAAGAGAGAAATGTGGAAGTCTCCCGCCGGCTCTACACTGGGAACTGAGAGATGAAAGACCACTGATCATTCAGTTCTGGGCTGGTCTGTCAGTCACCGGCTTTATGCTCTGCCCCTCCAGCGCTCACTGGAGCACCTGGCTTGGGGGGGAGCAGGGTGGAGCGGCTCACTGAAAGGCTGAGCCAGCTGCCAGTCCAGGCACCTGGGTGGATCCTGACATTAAAGTTGGGATCCATCCAGAGCCTGGACCGGCTGAATGACATCAAACAACAGCAGATTAGAGCTGGCTCTACAGTAGTAGAATCCTAATAAATGTTGGTACAAATGTGTAATGCCAAGAACAAAAATGTATTATTGTAAAGTATCTCACTCTTCCCCTTGATATCCAAAAAAATAATAGATTACTGTCTGTGCCTCCATTGGAAAAGTTATTTTAGTTTCCTGTCTTGGTGACCACACGTTAAGTGAGGCAGAATCCCATTATCGGCTACAGAAACAGCAATAGAAATCCAAAAGAGGTTCTAACTCTTGCTCTATCCACTGTATATATATACTGTGTGTATATATATATATATCAGATATCTACTATCCTTGAAAAATGCTGTCTTTAAAGTATTGAATTCCCCATTGTGTCTTTTAGAAATCTGGACTCATCATAAAACATATCTGCTGGACATGACACAGACTCTTGTGGAGAATATACCTCCAGGAACGACACTGAATCAACAGGGATTTCCGATTTCTGAGCGCTATTTGGATCTAATAGTTGTTTCTACTCATCAATTTAAACAACGTTCTCAGCATGAGATCTTATACACCGGTGGTCAACATGAACTTTTTTTAAAGCAAGCCAAACATGGTCTGGAACGTATAAGCATCGACAAGCTATTCCGCTGGTGCCATCGATCTGAATGCATGCCACATGCCGTCTTGGTGAGTGGAGTGCCAGGAGTAGGAAAGACCACCATGATGCAGAAATTTGTCTTTGACTGGGTGAACGGCAACATGTATCAGAGGTTTAATTTTGTTTTTTTCTTCAAATTCCGGGTCCTCAATCAGCATGATAAAAAGATCAACCTGGAGGACATGATTTGTGCAGAGTATCCATATCTGGAGAATTATCTTAGCGACATCCTCCAAAACCCAGAAAAACTACTCTTCATATTTGATGGCTTAGATGAAAGTAATTGCCTCATGGATTTCGAATCGGGGCAATTGTGCAGCGGCACAAGGCAACTGGTACAGGTTGGTTCAATTGTGGTTAGTTTAGTGAAGGGATCTCTACTCAAGGGATGTTCTGTCCTGATGACCAGTCGCCCATCAAAACTGGCAGACATCAACACCAGTGACTTCCAGAGGTTATCGGAGATTGTAGGGTTCTTCCCCGCAGAGAGAAAGAAGTACTTCCACAATTTTTTTGACGATCCAAAATTGGCAGAAAGGGCTTTTCATTACGTTAGAGAGAATGGGACATTGTACACGTTCTGTTACATCCCAACATACTGCTGGATCATTTGTACAGTGTTATCCGCGAGCTTTAGAAACCAATCACAAAATATGGATCAGCTGATGGCATCGTTGCCCAAAACAGTGACACAACTCTTTGTCACTTTTGTCTCTAACCTTCTGGTCAATCACAACCAGGGTTTCCAAGACCGAGACCGAGACCGAGTTAAACAACTGCTGAACTTCATTGGGCGGATGGCAGAAAATGGCGTCATGAACCATATTCTTACATTTGAGACAAGAGATCTGAGTTCATTCCACCTTGATTCTTCAGAACGTCTTCTATCAAACTTCATGGTAGAATCTAAACAGTCCTCTTGTGTGACTTATTCCTTCCTTCATCTCACCATTCAAGAATTTGTGGCTGCCTTACGTCATTTTATTGACTATTCTGCAGAAGGACTAAGGTCTTCCATTGAAAAAGCCAGGTCCTTTGAAGATAATCGTGGAGAACTCTTTCTCCGTTTTCTGATCGGACTTTCTCATAATACCTCCAGATCTCCTTTGGCTGGGTATTTTAATGCATGCAAAGCCTCAGATGCAGCCAAGCAAGTAATTACTTGGCTCAGCGGTTTGATTTCATCGTTCAACGTGGCAGGAGGTTCAGATGATGACAAGAGAAGGCTGCTGAATATTTTCACCTATCTGTACGAGTCTCAGAATGATGGTCTGGTATCATGTTTGCTCAAGTCGATGACAAATTTTGACTTTTCAGAATTTCACTTGGCACCATTGGAATGTACCGTGTTGATGTTTATCCTCAAGATAAGCAAAAACACAGAAAGTCTTGATTTAGACTCTTCTTTCATCCATAGTGAGGGCTTGGAGCGTCTTGGTTCAGTTCTACATACAGTGAAAGATCTTAGGTAAGCACAATTTACACAGAGAAAACAGCCAAACATCTGACACCCTCACTTGAATAGATTGTTCATCAGGATGATGAATGTTTCACTTTGACATTCATAGAGCGAAAGGATTAGAGTATCAAGCCAAAGGGATTCATACAGATTTATGCCGCGTACTCACGGTCTGAATTTCCGACAACAAATGTGCGATCGGAGCTTGTTGTCGGAAATTCCGACCATGTGCAGGCTCCATCAGACATTTTCCGTCGGAATTTCCGACACACAAAATTTGAGAGCTGGATCTCAAATTTTCCGACAACAAAATCCGTTCTCGTAAATTCCAATCATGTGTACATAATTCTGACGCACAAAATTCCACGCTTGCTCGGAATCAAGCAGAAGAGCCGCACTGGCTATTGAACTTAATTTTTCTCGGCTCATCGTACGTGTTGTACGTCACCGCGTTCTTGACGTTCAGAATTTTGGACAACATTTGTGTGACCGCGTGTATGCAAGATAAGTTTGAGCCAACATCCGTCGGAAAAAAAACATGGATTTTGTTGTCGGAATGTGCAATCGTGTGTACGCGGCATAAGTGTTGCAGCCTCCTTTCCCTAATAGTTGTATCACAGTCAGGGGTCAGGCTCAGAGACCTCTAGCTATAGCAATAGAGAGGCCCCCACTGACCAGCAGGATAGGTATACAAGCAGGTTACCCTGGTGCATGTCGTGGGCTCACCCGAGGTGCGGGGTCTAAGTACTAACCAGTATTCATTAGAGCTCCTGATGGTGGAGATGGGTTTAGCTGCATGCTATTACCAGGTCGCAGTCCCTATTATCACCTCACCAGGAGGTGAGCAAGCAGGGGCCCAGTAGCAGATAGAAAATGTACAGATAAGTAGAAGCATAGTCAGTAAACAAGTCAAAGGTCAGTAACAAGCAGTTGCAGTCCAAAGGTTGATAATGAGTGGTTGCAGGTTGGCATCAAGCAAAAGTGATGTTGAGGAACAATCCAAAGGTCAGTAATGAGTGGTTGCAGGTTGGGATCAAACAGAAGCATAGTCGAGGAACAAGCCAAAGGTCGGTAATGAGTAGGAGTGAAGATACGGATGGCAGCAGGAGTGAAATATTGGCTGGAGAGAGTGCAATAACCTGGCAAACAGGAAGCGCAAAGGCATGGCTTTAACAGGAAGTTCATGGGAGGAGCAAAAGGTTCAAAGTTGAAGGCAGGATCATTTAAGGAATTGCCCAAGGAGCTGTCCAGATGGCACAGCAAGAAAAGACATCTCCAGACACAACAGAGTTTGCAGGTTCAGATCTGGGTCCTGACACAATGAGCCTAGGAATCTGATAGTTATGAATAGGGATGGGCGAATGGTTTGGCCCGAGCATCAGTTTGGGTTGAACATTTGCCCGTTCGGCCGTTTGCCCCGACGAACACCCTGCAATGCACTGAGCACCACACAGTGCATTCTGCGCCCTGATTGGACAAAGCTTTGCCCAATCAGGGCACAGTGTAAGCTGGTTGTTAAGGAACAGGGCCAGGAAGCTGGTGTCCTTAACAGATGAGTTATCAGGTGTCAATGTTTTATGTATGCTACAGATGCGCCACTTTACATGGACATTAAGGGGACCCCCCAGTCACTATATTTAGAGCAGCCATGTTGCGGCCCACGTTCCGGTTTTATATGGCCCCACTGGTACTTTGTACATATATATATATATATATATATATATATATATATATATATATATATTTGTGGCCCCAACGAATCCCCGAGCACCAGGGCCACAAAAGATATATATTCTGGCTGTCTCGGAGGGGACAGGGAGGGGGCGGGACGAGTGCCGACAGATTACATACAGGAGTTTACTTGGCGGCCTCTGTAATAGGAAGTCCCATCTCCTGGGCTGCCATTGGACATATGTTCTGTATATCATAGGAGACGGGACTTTGTATTAAAGAGCCTGCCGAGAAAACAGCAGATTCTCCTGTATGTAATCTGTCGGCGCTCGTCCGGCCCCCCTGTCCTCTCTAAGGCTGCAGATGGGCATCGATCAGGCTGTACTGATGGCAATGGTGAGGCTGCATTTGTGGCAATGGTGAGGCTGCATTCGTGGCAATGGTGAGGCTGCATTCGTGGCAATGGTGAGGCTGCATTCGTGGCAATGGTGAGGTTGCATTCATGGCAATGGTGAGGCTGCATTCATAGCATTGATGAGGCCGCAATCATGGCAATGATGAGGTTGCATTCATGGCACTTGTGAGGCTGCAGATTGGCACTGATTAGGCTGTATTGATAGGCACCGACACTCTTTTTGCTTCCCAGTTCTTTATTTCAAATTTAAGCTTTTTCCTGAAACTTGCCTCTTAAAATGAAGGTGCGTGTTATACGCCTGTGCGTGTTATATGGCGATAATTACGGCGATAATTGGGCATGTTATCCAAATAACACGCCCAAGCTCATCCTTGGTCCTGAGCGGCGCTTGGGGATTAGTTGGGGTCACAAAAGATATATAAATATCTAAATAACACACCCGAGCTCATCTCTTCACCACACACAGACACAAAGGCAAGAGAATTCTTTTTGGGCAGTGTATTAGTGCTCGGACAAACACACTTAGACCGAATTTTAATGGTTCAAAGAATGTCAGGCAAAAGGGTCGGCCTTCACACATGTTCACTTCATCAAATCTGGCGCTCTTTGAAAAAACTTTGGACACCACTGATTTAGAGGAAATAAATTCAACGTCAAATGAGCACTCAGTGTAACAACAATAAAGCCGCTAGCACAAATAAGGTGAATATACGATCCTCAGAATATATAAAAATAAAAAAGTACCGCGCTAAAAATGAATACAATGAAATATTATCCAAAGTGAAAAAAACATGTGAAAACAAAAAACATCAGTTCGCGGGCAAATACAAAATACAAAAGTGCGCGATAATAATAAATTGTTGAGTCAATCAAAACGTCTCCTTTTGGAGAAAAACTGTGGGGTGTTAAAACATATATGTCAGACATGAGCCGGAAGCTAGCGTGACATACAAAGGACAATCCACCCAAAATGTAATCTGTTGGTTCTCCACGGTGATATATCCTTCCACCAGTATATAATGCACTCACCAGAAGATGAATAAAGATGAGCCTTGTGTTATTAACACGTAGATAGAGGATGATCTCAGGTGGGTCTTGCGTCATTAGTCAGCATCCAAGTGGAAGTGGAATAGACTGCAAAGGCTCCACGTTCCCCTTCAGTGGGGTCAACACTTTATAAAAAAAGCGCACCAGGAGCCAACATGTAGCTATTATGGTGTAGTATTTATTATATAAAAATGAAAGTACATGTGCTGAAAAGGCCATAAAATTTGCAAAAAAATTGCATAAAAAAACGATGCCTCTACCTCGAGGCCGTGGCGACAATATCATCAGTGCATAGGGCCTTCTCCGACATGTTTCATGTTCAAACACATTGTCAAAGCCATCTGCCTATAGGCAGGATAGGCATATCAGTTTGACAATGTGTTTGACCACGAAACGCGTCAGTAAAGGCCCTATGCACTGGCAATATTGTCACCGTGGCCTCGTGGTAGGAGTGGCGTTTTTTTATGCAAATTTGATGGCCTTTTCTGTACACGTCCACAAAATGGGTAAAGCCTTGAGCGCCTGCCCTGGTTTGGGTGGGTGGTGATGGTGGTGGTGGTGGTGGTGGGGGTAAAACCATGGCTCAGCTTCTTGCTTTTACAGACCCCACCCCCAAGCCCATATAAACAAACCCTTAGATTTTTTCAGCAATATGCATTCTAAGGATGGAGCATCAAATGATTCCTCCATCTCATTAATACCAACTCAAAAATTAGAAAGCCCGTTTGAATGGTGACCACCACTTCTGCTGGTTATGTAGCCAACAGATTCTAACCTCTGTTGTGAATGTGATCCAGAATTTACCCGAATTTATAAAACTTCAATAATTGTACTTTTTCCCTATAGACTCTCTAACAATAACCTGAAGGATGATGACATGAAGATCATACACGATATATTACTGAACCCTCAATGCCAGATCCAAAAACTGAGGTTAGTTACTATCGTTCTCATCTAATTCCCATCTGGGTCAATTCTGACACTTTTCTCCAAAGTGTAAAAATCAACTTTAATTAATTTTATTGCACACAAACACAATATAATAATACCTATTTTTTTTTTAAATATAAAAGATGATGTTACGCCTAGTAAATAGATACCTAACATGTCATACTTTAAAATTGCGTCCGTCCATAGAATGTAGGCAAACTAGTGTGCTTTACCACTTAAGGGCCGAGCCTCTTTCTGAGATTTGGTGTTTACAAGTTAAAAACTGGTTTTTTTTGCTAGAAAATGACTTCGAAAAAAATATATATAATGTTTGGGGGTTCTAACACCCTAGAGAATAAAATGGCGGTCGTTGCAATACTTTCTGTCACACCGTATTTTTCGCGATACGGCACTGCGTTACTTTAACTGACTATTGCGCGGTCGTGCGACGTTGTACCCAAATATAATGTATGTCCTTTTTTTTCCCCCACAAATAGCGCTTTCTTTTGGTGGTATTTGATCACCTTTGCTGTTTAAAAAAAAAAAAAAAAAATCTATATTTTATACTTTCTGCTATAATACATATCCAATAAAAAAAAAAAAAAAAAAATCAAATGTCTTCATCAATTTAGACCAATATGTATTCTGCTACATATTTTTAGTAAAAAAAATTCCAATAAGTGTATATTGATTGGTTTGCGCAAAAGTTATCGTGTCTCCATTCATATTTATGAAATTTTTATTTATTTATTACTAGTAATGGTGGCAATCAGCGACTTATAGAGGGATTGCGACAATCCTTACCCCCCCTTAAAGATCAGGCCATTTTTTGTGATACGGCATTGCGTTATTTTAACTGACAATTGCACGGTCGTGCAGCACTGTACCCAAACAAAATTGATGGCCTTTTTTTCCCCACAAATAGAGCTTTCTTATGGTGCTATTTGATCGCCTCTGCGATTTTTATTTTCTGTGCTATCAACAAAAGAAGAGCGACAAAAAAAATAAATAAAAAAAAACACAATTTTTTTAGTTTTGCTATAATAAATATCCCCCCAAAAAATATTTAAAAAATGAATTTCTTCCACAGTTTAGACCGACAATTTTGAAATAAAAAAATATTTTTTACTTTCTGCTATAAAATATTTTCAATAAAAAAATGTAAAAAATCTCCGTTCTTCATCAATTTAGGCCAATATGTATTCTGCTACATATTTTTGGTAAAAAAAAAAAAATCCCAATAAGCGTATATTGATTGTTTTAAGTTATAGGTCTACAAACTATGGGATATTTTTATGGATTTTTTAAATTATATTTTTTACTAGTAATAGCAGCGATCAGTGACTTAGAGCGGGACTGCGACATCGCAGCGGACAAATTAGACACCTGATACTTTTGAAATTTTTTTGGGGACCAGTGATACTAATACAGTGATCAGTGCTAAAAATATGCACTGTCACTGTACTAATGACACTGGCAAGGAAGTGGTTAACATCAGGGGGCGATCAAAGGGTTAAATGTGCTCCTAGGGAATGCTTACTCACTGTGTGGGGGAGGTGCATTTACTGTGGGAAGAAAAGAGATCCTGTGTTCCTGCTTAGCAGAAACACAGGATCCCCATCTTCCCTTCTCAAAGAACGGCGATCTGCCTTGTTTACACAGGCAGAGCACCGTTCTGCTGATCTCCAGAACAATTGTTGGGTACCAGCGGATACACAGCGGGAGCGGGTCGCCGGTGGATTGCCCTCTCGCGCCCCAGACCCCGAAAGTGTCAGATCACGTAATTGGTACATGATCTGGCACAGAGCGGCCACCCTGCCGCAGTTTATCTGCTTGGGGTGGTTAAAAAAGGTTGTGTGCAAGTCGTGCCGAAGTTGTGCTGGGATTCGGCTTCAAAGTTGGGCAACTGTGTGAACCGGGGCTTATCAAAGGTGAAAGTAAAAGAAATTCCCAAATTTACATAAAAGTAATAGAGGGGACCATAAGTGTGTGCACAGGGTGTGCCAGGTGTGACTGGGCGCACCCTAATCAACCTGCGTGGCGCAGATTCCTCCTGTTTGTTTCACCAAAGCCCCCTAATGGGGTTTCTAAAAAAATTGCAAAAAAATAAATAAAAAATTTGTAAAAAATAATAAAAATAAAAACTACTGACACCATCCACTGCCCTGCTGACACCGTCAGTATAAATAAATACACGTGCAACACACCCATGTGTGTTTGAGCATTGAGGTGCACACCCTAATGCAATAGGCTGTGCACACCTATGGAGGGGACACTAGTTCTGATGACTGGAGGGGGGGGGGGGGGCGCAAGGGATTTCCTCTCACTTCCTGTTTTGACTATGGGACAGGAAGTGAAGGTAAATCTTCCCAATGGGACACAGAAGGCAGAAAAAAAGAATCTGAAAGGGGTTATAAGCCTCCCTTACTCTATCCAACATTTAAAAAAAAAAAAGTTTTGCCTATACAGTGGAACCTTGGTTTACGAGTAACACGGTTAACAAGCTTTTTGAAAGACGAGCAACTTTTATAAAAAAAAAATCTGAGAGTGTTGTCTCCCAAAACGAGCAGAATTCAAGCCAATCGGGTGTGTAGTACCGCATTTGGCCAGAGGTGCGGGAGGGCGCCGGTGACACTTGGAACGGTTCGGAGCCGTTCAGAAATACTCGGAAATACTCAAAATTACTCAGAAATACTCAGAAACACTCAGTTCCCAAGTTTTTCCGACGCTCTTCAGTGCCCCCCCACCTCTGGCCACATGCGGTATTGCATACAATAGAAGTCAATGCAGAACAAATTATCTTCATTTCCATTGACTTCTATGGGGAAGCTCGCTTTGATATGCGAGTGCTTTGGATTACAAGCATTCTCCTGGAACAGATTATGCTCGTAATCCGAGGTTCCACTGTAGTTATACTTTAAAAAAAAAATAAAATACTGTAAATTCAGATGAATGATCTGAAGCAATTTCATTTTGCCTTTCTTTTTAAGATGTTTGGAATTTCAGGCTTTAACAAGTTTTAAGTTTTTCTCAAAGCAAAATGTATTTTTTTATTTTTGAAATGGTTAGAATTTCTGTTAGATATTGTATTGTTTAAAAAAGTGGAAGGACATTTTAGCGCAATATGGAAATTTCCTCCCAATTTAGAAAAAACAAAAAAACAACATTTGGAAAGTCCAGACTTACATATCATATAGGGACATTTATTTTTTGAAAGACTTAGGACATTCCCAACATAGAGTCTTTCCGAAAATGTCCCTAATTTGATATTTTATTGCTGTTAATGACCCCCATGTTGTCGAAGAGACAGGAAATATGGGAAAATATAGAATTGCATATATATATTTTTTCCTAGTAGATTGGGTAATGTTACAACTCCCGTCTGATTTTTATCAGACCTTGTGTTGGGAATACATGAAATGTAAAATATTAAAATATTGCCAAGTGACCCCTCGCAATGATAATACTGTATATTTTCTAATGTTTCTTCTCCAGTTTGAGGAAAAACGCTCTGACCTACAATTCTTCTTCATTGTTGGCCGAAGCAGTAATAGGGAATCAGACTCTACAGGAGCTCGACCTTTCCAGGAACAACATGGCTGGACAGCACTTTGACGAATTGCTAACTGCCATTGCCGGTAGCAGTATAACACACTTGCTGTAAGTATTCCTACAATCCTTAACCTCTTCAATCCCCCCTTAATGACCAGGCCATTTTTTGCGATACGGCACTGCGTTACTTTAACTGACAATTGCGCGGTCGTGTGACGTTGTACCCAAACAAACACTTTCTGTCACACTGTATTTGCGCAGCGGTCTTACAAGCGCACTTTTTTGGGAAAAATAACAGTAAAGTTAGCCCAATTTTTTGTTATATTGCGAAAGATAATGTTACGCCGAGTAAATTGATAAACCCAACATGTCACGCTTCAAAATTGCGCCCGCTCGTGGAATGGCGACAAACTTTTACCCTCAAAAATCTCCATAGGCGACGTTTAAAAATTCTACAAATTCCATGTTTTGAGCTACAAAGGAGGTCTAGAATTATTGCTCTCGCTCTACAGATTGCGACGATACCTCACATGTGTGGTTTGAACACCGTTTTTCTATGCGGGCACTACTCACGTATGCGTTCGCTTCTGCACGTGAGCTCGGTGGGATGGGGCGCGTTTAAAAAAATTTTCTTATTTATTTTACCTTTTATTTTATTTTTTTACACTCATATACTCGTGAATTACATTAATTTTTCATGAATTTTTACATGTATTATATACTCATTATACTCATTATATAATTCATGTAAAAAAGTAGTATTATATACATACATATGCACACATGACAGACACTATAAATTCATAGAAGTATACATGAACAGAACATAGCAAAAAATAAATAAGCAAAAGAGGAAATATATGTATTCATATGCTCGTGTCAATAAAACATGCTTACATACAATTTAACCTCTACCAGTCAACAACCTCATTTAAAGTCCCAAATTCCCCCTTAATTATATTGCTCTGGTCACAGTGTGTTAGAAAAAAAAAAATTGTAAAAAAAGAAAAAAATGTAATAAAAAAAAAAATAGACCAGTCAGTGTCCCTGATGACTGTCACACCAGTTATATGATGACACTGTACTGCACTGGTGACTGTATGTAAATAAAAAAAATATATATATTTTTTTTTATTGTCATTTTACAAAATTACAACATCAAAAAAACTCATCATGCCTCTTACTAAATACCTTGGATTGTCTATTTTCTAAAAAGGGGTAATTTGGGGCGTATTTGTACTGTCCTGGCATTTTTTTGTCCCTCAAGAAATGAGATTGGGAGTCATTACATCAGGATTGATCAATTTCCAGATACAGTGGAACCTCAGATTACGAGCATAATCCGTTCCAGGATAATCCGATGTACTCGCATATTAAAGCAAGTTTTCCCATTGATGTCAATGGAAACGAAGATAATTTGTCCGCATTGACTTCAATGGGATGCAATACCGCATGCGGCCAGAGGCAGGGGGCGCTGGAGAGCCTCGGAAACGTCCGAAAAGGCCCGAGGGACACTTCGGCTGACCTCGGCAAACCTCGGAAAGACTCCGTTCACAAGCTATTCCGAGTTTTGCCGAGGTCAGCTGAACTGTCCATGGGCCTTTCCGTGCATTTCCGAACGGCGCAGATCGGCGACTTTTGGCTCCGGCGCCCCCCCACCTCAGGCCAAAAGCACTGCAGGTACTGCACACCGCTTTTGGCCTGAATCCTGCTCATTTTGCGAGACAACACTCGCAAACCGAGTTAGGACTTTTAGAAATACAGTGCTCGTATTGCGAAACGCTCGTTAACCGCGTTACTCGCAAACCGAGGTTCCACTGTATCTATATACCATAGTTTGCCGACTATAACTTTCCTACAGACCAAATATACACCGATTTGGGTTATTTTCACCAAAGAAATGTAGCAGAATACATTTTGACCTAAATCTATGAAGAACAATTATTTATTTGCAAAATTCTATAACAGAAATGAAAAAAAAAACACGTTTTTTTCATTTATTTAGCAAAATAAATAAATAAATAAAACAGGTGGTGTTTAAATATCACCAAAAGAAAGCTTTAGTTGTGTGAACAAAATTATAAAAATTTAATATGGGTACAGGGTTGCATGACCGCACAATTGTCATTCAAAGAGCGACAGCGCTAAAAGCTAATAATTGGCCTGGGCAGGAAGGGTGGTAAAAGTACCTGGTATTGAAGTGGTTAAAAAAAGTCACAATTGGTTATGGCATACAGTGTTTTAGCAATAGAAATGTTGTTTAGTTTGGGTTTACGTCTAATGCCCCGTACACACGGTCGGATTTTCCGATGGAAAATGTCCGATCGGAGCGTGTTGTCGGAAATTCCGACCGTGTGTGGGCTCCATCGGACATTTTCCATCGGATTTTCCGACACACAAAGTTGGAGAGCAGGAGATAAAATTTTCCGACAACAAAATCCGTTGTCGGAAATTCCGATCGTGTGTACACAAATCCGACGGACAAAGTGCCACGCATGCTCAGAATAAATAAAGAGATGAAAGCTATTGGCCACTGCCCCGTTTATAGTCCCGACGTACGTGTTTTACGTCACCGCGTTCAGAATGATTGGATTTTCCGACAACTTTGTGTGACCGTGTGTATGCAAGACAAGTTTGAGCCAACATCCGTCGGAAAAAGTCCTAGGATTTTGTTGTCGGAATGTCTGAACAAAGTCCGACCGTGTATACGCCCTATAACTCTAAACTGCTACATTGATTGGCCAAGTCTAGCCCCACCACTGAACTGTCCATGTCTATGTTCAACAGTCTACAGCAAGTGAAGCTGACGGACGAGTATGCTCGACATCTGCCGCTGCTCTGTAACAGCCGAAACCTCACACACCTGAACCTGAGTCTTAATTATCTCACCAACGTCAGTGCCAAACCCCTTGAGGTTCTGAAAAAGAATTCACCGAACCTCCAACAGATCAGGTAATTCTTGACTATGGTAAGACAGATGCAAGCTGGCCTGATACCTTTGCACATACCCTACTATTATGGTTTACCATCTCAAGTAACCAGACAACACCCTTTTGGGAGTAAACTTGGCCGTACCGTCCATTTTATTAACAATAACCCATAAACATGTTATTTACAAACAATACTTTTTCAGATCAATCGTAACCATGTTGTAGATCTTTGAAGGCGCTGAAAAGACCTCAAACTTATATCGCATCAGCGTGACACACCAGGTCCCCAGTCGCAGCACCATAACTCTGGGACAATACCAACTCTTCAACTTCCAACGCCGATACCCATATCCAAATGCCCAGTTAAACCTTGGTTAACTGGCATCTTCCCGAGGATCCCATACCAAGATGGTTTCCCACTATGCCATACTGGTCTTAAATTTTAGAAGGCCTCCAAAGATCTCAACCGCCATAACTTACAACAATAAACGCCAAACATTCCAAATATAATACAGAACACAGGGCGGGAGGGTGGGAGCTGTTTCTTCGTCCGGTGACCTCCAACTGGCCACCGGACACTGGCCCCTTCCTAACTATGCTGCATACTATTCTGGCCACCCCCTCTACTCTGACCAACTCAAAACACCCAGTTACAGTAACCCTTAATTGGCAAGCTGACCCTGCTACCCTGTCATGCCAGCCCTGCGCCTATTCCTGCGTCTTTTGCTACAGGCTTCTCCTTATTGAGTCATTTGTCATGTCCTTGTAGGAGAATATTTCCAGTTTTCTTACTTGGACGAGAAAAGGGAACTTCAGTTTTTTTGAAGCTAAACCATAACCGTGACAGTCGCCGCCCATGGGACTTGCCCGATAACTAGACATGTGCGCTGCCAAAAAATGTGTTAGTTTTCATTTTATTCGCTTTCTCTGGGGGGGGGGGTTCGTTTTTCGGGGCATCCTTTATGATCGAAATTTGTTATTTTGAGATAGATTTCGTAAATTCGAAAATTCAAAGATTCGGAAGTTCGAAATCCGAAAATTCAAAAATTTGTAAATTCGGGAAATTAGAAAATCCGAAAATAAGAACGAAAATCTGAAAATTCAAAGAACGAAAATCCAAAAATGGAAAAATCCTAAATAATAACTAACTAGCTAATAATAATTAACTATTAAATTATAGGTAATTGGAATTTCCTTTCAAATTTGGCTGTTAAGTAGTCATAATGAATACAAATTTATCTGAAGTTACGAATTATCCAAAATAACGAATGCCACATCTAAACGAATGGAATGTAACAAATTGTAAATAAATAATAATAATAAAAAAAGTTATTATTATTATTTTTAATTTGTTACATTCCATCAGTTTAGATGTGGCATTCGTTATTTCGGATAATTCGTAACTTCAGATAAATTTGTATTCATTATGACTACTTAACAGCCAAATTTGAAAGGAAATTCCAATTACCTATAATTTAATAGTTAGTTATTATTAGATAGTTAGTCATTTCAGATTTTCGGGTTTTCTCATTTTCAGATTTTCATTCATATTTTCGGATTTTCAAATTTTCACATTTCAGATTTTCGAATCTCCGAATTTCCAAATGTTTGAATTTTCGGATTTTCGACTTTTTGGATTTTTGGATATTCGAATGTGTGACATCATTGGGGTGCGAAGAGTTTCCATTTCCCATTTGGGATTTCCCAAATCCCAATGTGACACACTGGGGTACTATTCCTCTCACTAAACCAATGATGGGACACTATTCCTCCCACTGATACCAATGATGGGGCACTATTCCTCCCACTGATACCAATGATGGGACACTATTCCTCCCACTGATACCAATGATGGGGCACTATTCCTCCCACTGATACCAATGATGGGGCACTATTCCTCCCACTGATACCAATGATGGGGCACTATTCCTTCTACTGACACCAACAAAAGGGGCAATATTCCCTCCCACCCATTAAAACCGATGGGGTACTGCTCACCCACATTAACGGCATTGTATTTTCTACTCCGACCAGCCGCATTTGAACCCCCTAAAGCCTGAAGGATAGTAAACTGGCCCTTTGTTTAGAAAGTTTGGAGACCCCCTGGCTTATGAGCTACCTTACCATAACATATGTTAGCACACAAACTACCACACATTAATGTGCATATGATAATATAATAGAATGTACAGGTGTGACGTGGGCCCAACCACTATGTAGGTTCACCAAGGGGACGCTAGAAGACCTCGTCCTGGCACTGCCTTTATTTGAATTCTGCTAACATGGTTTTTCTTTATTGAGGATCGGGACAAATGAATTCTCCAATGAAGTGGAAACTCAATTCAGAAAAATGAACATTACAGACTGAACATCTGAAGGACGCATAAGAAATACAACTGACCCGAGAGAGATGAGCACAGAGGAGGCTCCATGTCAATTTCATATGAATTGATTTGTTGCTGCTACAACCGCGAATAGTTGAGATGAAGACAAAGAAATATATATATATATATATATATATATATATATATATATATATATATATATATATATATATATATATATTGTACATGTATGTATGCACAAGAAAAAGGAGAACAGTTGGGACCTTATATGAGGCGATTACCTGGTATGGTCAATTGCCTCCATCCCTATCTATAAGTCAAAAAAAGAGGGGAAAGGGGTTTGGGACTTTGAATGAAGCACGTAGGTATAAAGAATTCAGTTTATTGTATAAATTAACATACAAACACATAATCATGAGTAAGTGTATATCCAATACAATTATAATAACTGGTACAATTCGTAAAAATTTATATTTATACATACAATGTAGATGGGTTGCCACATGATTATGAAGCGATTAATATCAAAAACTATACATACTGACAGATATCAATTGAATCATAGGAGCATGGCATATAATAGCTCTATCCATTTCGCGTGAGTTCAATAAAATATAAAAGAAGGAGTTTGGCATATGGTCTGATCCTACCAAAGGAAAAAAGAAAAATCACAAAGAATAAAATAAAATAAAACCAAGTACAATAACCCATTTTCTACCATACTTACAAGGTTGACTATATAATAAGAGTGTGGCACTGTAGACCGGGGATCCCCAAAGAGGGGGCATCTCCAACGGAGGCTGAGGTGGTGTGAGTGGCCTGCTGTCCAGCAAGAAAATCATCCAGGGGAGACAGATTTCAAGAAGTTGAAGTAGTCACCATAAGTGCTGAGACCATCAATGAAGGACTTCTGAAAAAATATATACGTATTTATTTTTTATATAGTTATCGTATGACACATGCGAGGTGTCCTGTGCTCGGTAAAGAACTGGGGGATGGAAGTACTAAAAAGTCGTGGTGTTAGACAAGGTGTAAGAAGTGAAAAGTGATGAGGATATAAAGGCATCACCAGAAGAGGTAGAATAGAAAGATATAAGAAGTGAAGATAATATACAGGCAGTCCCTGAGTTACCAACTGGTTAGGGACTGCTGGTTTGTTCTTAAGTCGAATATGTGCGTAAGTCGAAAGCGCATGTGCAGAACGGCAGAGACGTCGCTTTTCGATGTTCTGTCTCGTAGCCGCGCATGCGCAGACGTCGTTTTCCGATGTGCCGCCCATCAAAAAAGTGGGCGCACATGCGCAGACGTCACGCTGCCTCCCGTTCGTAAGTAGGAGTCGTTCGCAAGTCGGACGTTCGTAACTCGGGGACTGCCTGTAAAACACATCACCAAAAAAGGTTGAATAAAAAGGTGTAAAAAGTTGAAAAGTGATAAGGATATAAACGCATCACCAAGAAAGGTTGAATAAAACAATCTAACAGTGCAGTGCAACTAGAGGTGAATTTTAATTACCAATTAAGGCTAGAATTATTGCTCTCGCTCTACCGATCGCGGCGATACCTCACATGTGTGGTTTGACCACTGTTTTCATATGCGGGCGCTACTTACGTATGCGCTCACTTCTGCACGTGAGCTCGGCGGGACGAGGCGCGTTTAAAAAAATTTTTTTCTTATTTATTTTACCTTTTTAGTTTTTTATTTTACACTGTTTTTTAAAAATAAAATTGCATCACTTTTATTCCTATTACAAGAAATGTAAACATCCCTTGTAATAGAAAAAAAGCATGACAGGTCCTCTTAAATATGAGATCTGGGGTCAAAAAGACATCAGATCTCATATTTTCACTAAAATGCAATAAAAAAAAAGTCATTTAAAAAAAATGTCCCTTTAAGAGCTATGGGCGGAAGTGACATTTTGATGTTGTTTCCGCCCTGCAATGATATGGAGACGGGTGGGGGCCATCTTCTCCTCACTCATCTCCATACCCAGCAAGGGTGAAGATCCGATCGCCTCCGCCGCTGCTGACGGCTCCAGTAAGCGGCAGAGGGCACCGGAGCGCGGCGGGAGGGGGCACCTCTCCCGCCACTGATAAAAGTGATTTTGCAGCGAATCCACCACAGAGACCACTTTTATCGGAAAGCAGACCGCCCGCTGAAGAAGAGGCTACCCGGGTTATGGCGGCTAGCTGCTGCCATTAAAAAAAGATATTCCTCTTCTAAGTACTGACGTATATCGGCGGTCCGGAAGTGGTTATGCAATAAACTGAATTCTTTATACCTACGTGCTTCATTCAAAGTCCCAAACCCCTTTCCCCTTTTTTTTTTTGACATATGTATGTATATAGATAGATACGGTATATAGTTATATCCTTTCTTGCATCAAATGTAAGAAAAAATATTGTTTTTGTATATATGTTGTTTCTTTTTTAATGTTCAGAATTAAAAAATCTAATATAATTAACAAAAGTTCTCAGCAGAGGTATACAATGCCTAGCTGCCTTGTTTTAGCTGCTCTGCAAGAAAAAAAAAAATACTATTGGCAGGACAACATCTCAAGCTCAAGATTCCCTATATGACAGCGTTAATTGGAAACTGGACAGAGACAGAAAAAAAATCACAGCTATCAGTTACAGATGAGCTAGGATGCCCACTATACTCATCTCTATCTGAAGTCGCGCTAAGGGTTAAAGATATGACAAATATGGTCCTAAAACCTAATTACAATCAAACAATTAGGTGAAAAACTACGGTAGTCAAGTAGTGTATAATTGATAGTCCATACAGATTGATAGTTGTTATCCACTTGAGCAAGTATCACACAAAAAAACACCCAGGAATGGTGATAAAAGAAAAAGATCCGCCTTCCACCTCCACACAAACTGCCGCTTACCGCCTCCTGTCGATCTCTTAATTATAGGAGATCATGCACGCCTGTGGCTTGATACCCAGCCCGGGCCTTTGGTAAACTCCACCAAGATCCCAGCATCTTCACAGGGGTTAATGGCTCATACAGGAAGGATATGGAAGATGTTTCCCAGAAAACAGTAAGAAAGACCTTCCATAGCGTAAAAACCATAAAAAATGTATTTCACAAAGAATGATAGGAGGTATTGCACCTACATTTAAATAAAAGCATCATATGCAGAGTAAAAACCAAGCCAGCCGGCAATCGTTAACAGCCCATGGTCCGGGACTTCCGTATCTTCCGTATACTTCCTGTATCGTAGTGACGTCAGCACGTCGCTCCCCCTACACGTTTTGTCACACCTGACGTCTTCCTGGGGCACTTATTGCTCCAGGATAGCACAGTAATTATAAACTATATACTCATTTCTATATGAACCTTGGTTTTGTGTTACTTTATAATCCATTCCCCACCCCTCAGCACCTATAAGTAAAGGGACGGGATGCTTGTGATGTCAGTGGACACATTCCCATTGTTGGTTAATGTCATTGACTAAATATGGCCACGTGGTGACAATGACATCATCATTATCTGCCCAGCCTGCAGGTCATTGGATAAGAAAATAGTGTGAGGTTTGGATAGAGATGAGTATGGAAATCGCCAAAGCTCAACTCTAGTGTCAATCATAGAGACAGTGCCGTGTTGGCAGGGGCGTAAATACAACAAAATCAGTATGAAAAGGCTCTACTACTATTTTTTATTTGTAGATTAAGGCACTAGCAGAAAAACACTGCAATGGTAAGGATTTAAGTAAAATAAATTGAAGGTGTCTGGAGTTTAGGTTTTATTGCAGCTGTGGCAGTCTCTCTTCATCCCTATGAATGAACAGCTCTCACATTCAGACATATAAAGGCTTTATGCAAGGACAGAAAGACAATACACTTCTGCGCATACAGTGCATCCGGAAAGTATTCACCACGCTTCACTATTTCCACAATTATTATGTTACAACCTTATTCCAAATGGATTAAATTCATTATTTTCCTCAAAATTCTACCAACAATACCCCATAATGACAACGTGAACGAAGTTTGTTTGAAATCTTTGCAAATTTATTAAAAATAAAAAACAAAAAAAATCCAATACATACTGTAAGTATGTGCAGCCTTAGCTTAATACTTTATTGAAGCACCTTTGGCACCAATTACAGCCTCCTCCCCATAGCATGATGCTGCCACCACCATGCTTCACTGTAGGGATGGTATTAGCCAGGTGATGAGCGGTGCCTGGTTTCCTCCAGACATGACGCTTGCCATTCAGACCAAAGAGTTCAATCTTTGTTTCATCAGACCAGAGAATTTTGTTTCTCAAGGTCTGAGAGTCCTTCAGGTGCCTTTTGGCAAACTCCAAGCGCTGTCATGTGCCTGTTACTAAGGAGTGGCCTCCGTCTGGCCACTCTACCATGCAGGCTTGATTGGTGGAGTGTTGCAGAGATGGTTGTTCTTCTGAAAGGTTCTCCTCTCTCCACAGAGAAATGCTGGAGCTCTATCAGAGATCGAGTCTTGGTCACCTCCTTAACTATGGCCCTTCTTCCCCTGACTGCTCAGTTTGACCGGGCAGCACACTCTAGGAAGAGTCCTGGTGGTTCCAAACTTCTTCCGTTTATAGATGATGGAGGCCACTGTGCTCATTGGGACCTTCAATGCTGCTGAAATTTTCTGTACCTTTCCCCAGATCTGTGCCGCCATACAATCCTGTCTTGGAGGTCTACAGACAATTCCTTGGACTTCATGGCTTGGTTTGTGCTCTGACATGTACTGTTAACTGTGAGAACTTATATAGACAGGTGTGCGCCTTTCCAAATCATGGATTTCAAAAATTGCACCCAGGCCAATACCCCTACAAACGTGTGCAGTGGCCCATCTCTACACTATATATACAGTATTTAACAAAAGTAAGTACACCCCTTACATTTTTGTAAATATTTTATTATATCTTTTCATGTGACAACACTGAAGAAATGACACTTGGCTACAATGTAAAGTAGTGAGTGTACAGCTTGTATAACAGTGTAAATTTACTGTCCCCTCAAAATGACTCAAGCCAATAATGTCTAAACCGCTGGCAACAAAAGTGAGTACACCCCTAAGTGAAAATGTCCAAATTGGGCTCAATTAGCCATTTTCCCTCCCCAGTGTCATGTGACTCGTTATGCCCCGTACACACGGTCGGATTTTCCGACGGAAAATGTGTGATAGGACCTTGTTGTCGGAAATTCCGACCGTGTGTAGGCTCCATCACACATTTTCCATCGGATTTTCCGACACACAAAGTTTGAGAGCAGGATATAAAATTTTCCGACAACAAAAGCCGTTGTCGGAAATTCCGATCGTGTGTACACAAATTCGACGGACAAAGTGCCACGCATGCTCAGAATAAATAAAGAGATGAAAGCTATTGGCCACTGCCCCGTTTATAGTCCCAACGTACGTGTTTTACGTCACCGCGTTCAGAATGATTGGATTTTCCGACAACTTTGTGTGACCGTGTGTACGCAAGACAAGTTTGAGCCAACATCCGTCGGAAAAAATCCTAGGCTTTTGTTGTTGGAATGTGCGAACAAAGTCCGACCGTGTGTACGGGGCATAAGTGTTACAAGGTCTCAGGTGTGAATGGGGAGCAGGTGTGTTAAATGTGGTGTTACGCGTGCCCTAATGCCGTGTACACACAACCGTTTTTTCCGTCAGAATAAACTATGACTGTGTTTACGACGGAGTTCCGACGGAGTTTCACTGAGACGAACTTGCCTACACATGATCACACCAAAGTCCGATCGTTTAGAACGCGATAATTTACAACAGGACTAGAAAAAGGAAGTTCAATAACCAGTAGCCAATAGCTGCCCTTGCGTCGTTTTTGGTCAGTCGGAATAGCATACAGACGAACGGTTTTCCCGATAGGAATTGATTTCGTCGGAAAGATTTAAAACATGTTCTATTTCCAGATCCATCAGAATTTTCTAAAGGAAAAGTCAGATGAAGCCCACACATGATTGTATTATCCGATGGAATGATTCCGTCAGACCTTTTCTGCCAGAAAGTCCGGTCATGTGTATGCGGCATTACTCTCTCAAACTGGTCACTGGAAGTTCAACATGGCACCTCATGACAAAGAACTTTCTGAGGATCTGAAAAAAAAGAATTGTTGCTCTACATAAAGATGGCCTAGGCTATAAGAAGATTGCCAAGACCCTGAAACTGAGTTGCAGCATGGTGGCCAAGACCATACAACGGTTTAACAGGACAGGTTCCACTCAGAACAGGCCTCGCCACGGTCGACCAAAGAAGTTGAGTGGACATGCTCAGCGTCATATCCAGAGGTTGTTTTTGGGAAATAGACAGATGAGTGGTGTCAGCAAAGCTGCAGAGGTTGTAGGGGTGAGGGCGAGCCTGTCAGTGCTCAAACCATACGCCGCACACTGCATCAAATTGGTCTGATGGCTGTCGTCCCAGAAGGAAGCCTCTTCTAAAGATGATGTACAAGAAAGCCGCAAACAGTTTGTTGAAGACAAGCAGACTAAGGACATGGATTACTGGAACCATGTCTTGTGGTCTGATGAGACCAAGATAAACTTATTTGGTTCAGATGGTGTCAAGAGTGTGTCGCGGCAACCAGGTGAGGAGTACAAAAACAAGTGTGTCTTGCCTACAGTCAAGCATGGTGGTGGGAGTGTCATGGTCTGGGGCTGCATGAGTGCTGCCGGCACTGGGGAGCTACAGTTTATTGAGGGAACCATGAATGCCAACATGTACTGTGACATACTAAAGCAGAGCATGATCCCCTCCCCTCAGGGACTGGGCCGCAAGGCAGTATTCCAACATGATAATGAAAACAAACACAACTCCAAGACAACCACTGCCTTGCTAAAGAAGCTGAGGATAAAGTTGATGGACTGGTAAAGCATGTCTCCAGACCTAAACCCTATTGAGCATCTGTGGGGCATCCTCAAACGGAAGGTGGATCTCCAACATCCACCAGCTCTGTGATGTTGTCATGGAGGAGTGGAAGAGGACTCCAGTGGCAACCTATGAAGCTCTGGTGAACTCCATGATCAAGAGAGTTAAGGCAGTGCTGGATAATAATGGTGGCCCAAACAAAATATTGATACTTTGGGCCCAATTTGGACATTAATGGCTTGAGGGGACAGCAAATTTACACTGTTATACAAGCTGTACACTCACCACTATACATTGTAGCAAAGTGTCACTTCTTCAGTGTTGTCACATGAACAAATATAATAAAATATTTACAAAAATGTGAGGGGTGTACTCACTTTGTACTCACTTTGTGAGATACTGTATATATATATATATATATATATATATATATATATATATATATATATATATATTCATATTTTTATACCTTTTAGTCTCCAATAATTTTGTAGCTAAATTCAACAAACAGTTACATAGGAAAATGTTGAGAGGAGCCACAAGACTCACTACAGTTCAGGAAACCATCTCTCCTCGTTTTGTTTATATTGTTTTGCACGTATGCAATAAAACACATTGGGCGGTGCTAATTACCGCTAATCAGCACTAAAATGGTATTCACTATACCACTGGTAAAAAAATACTCCCAAAATCAAATTTCCTATAGTTCCTTGAAAACAAATAGCGCCCAAACCCTAATGCCCCGTACACACGGTCGGATTTTCCGATGGAAAATGTGTGATAGGACCTTGTTGTCGGAAATTCCGACCGTGTGTAGGCTCCATCACACATTTTCCATCGGATTTTCCGACACACAAAGTTTGAGAGCAGGATATAAAATTTTCCGACAACAAAAGCCGTTGTCGGTAATTCCGATCGTGTGTACACAAATTCGACGGACAAAGTGCCACGCATGCTCAGAATAAATAAAGAGATGAAAGCTATTGGCCACTGCCCCGTTTATAGTCCCGACGTACGTGTTTTACGTCACCGCGTTCAGAATGATTGGATTTTCCGACAACTTTGTGTGACCGTGTGTACGCAAGACAAGTTTGAGCCAACATCCGTCGGAAAAAATCCTAGGATTTTTTTGTCGGAATGTCCGATCAATGTCCGACCGTGTGTACGGGGCATTACTCTGCTAAAACCTGGAGTAGTGGACATGGAAATAATGTTTAGAGCATGCTATAATTGCCTAAATGGTACTGAAATATGCAGTATATTGTTTAATGATAATCTGCTTTTAAACTGTGTGAAAAAATTATTTCTACACTGAAATACCTTTAAAAAGTCTGAAAAGAGATAAATTCCCCGTATCTGTGTAACTATTTGCCAAAACAACTGAGCATGCTCAGACCTGCAAACAGCTGTCATTTTAGCTCCCATGGCTTTTTTACAGGGCGCTATAGTAAATACCAAAATTAGCGCAGGGCTAAAATGTGTTTTTGAGAATGAAAATCGGCGCTATTATAGTCCAATGCAAGTTCAAGCCATTGATTCTAATGGTACAATTGTAACTTCCTTAAATAAATGCCTTTAATGTTGATATGAAATGTATCTTTCTCTGAAATAAATATTCCTTACAACAATGTTGCTGCTTCTATTTTGTTTTTTCTCATCAATTTTGTTTTTAAGAATGCTAGAATGTGGAATATTTTGATGTTTTGGTAAAATATATTTTTCTCTGTCACTTTCACTTGTTACTCTCCATCTCACAACAGTCTTTACCCAAACTCACACAGGTGTCTTTACAAATCACAAACAATACCATTGCTGATGCAAATTTAAAATGTGTTACAATTTTCCATGTTTTTTATTATTTCCAAATAATCATAATTTGAGCCCAAAAAAATGTGATATGTGTACCAACATCAGAAATCAAAATGTAAACTTATGTCTAAATGTAGTATTTATGTGTAGGAGGGTTCCACCATCATTGTAAATCTTGCCAGATACACTATCTAGCCAAAAGTATTGGCAGGCTTGCCTTTACACACACCTAAACTTTAATGGCAGCCCAGTCTTAGTCAGTAGGGTTAAATTTTGATTTGGCCCACCTTCTGCAGCTATAACAGCAGTTGAGAAGGCTGTCCACAAGGTTTAGTGTGTTTATAGGAATGTTTGACCATTCTTCCAGAAGCGCATTTGTGAGGCCAGGCACTGATGTTGGATGAGAAGGCCTGGCTCGCACTCTTTTCTCTAATTCAGCCAAAAGGTGTTCTATCTGGTTGAGGTCAGGACTCTGTGTTGACTGGAGACTGCGAGCCAAGCCTTCTCGTACAACATCAGTGCCTGACCTCACAAATGCACTTCTGGAAGAATGGTCAAACATTCCCATAGACACACTGCTAAACCTTGTGGACAGCCTTCCCAGAAGAGTTGAAGCTGTTATAGCTGCAAAGTGTGGGCCAACTCAATATTGAACCCTACGGACTAAGACTGGGATGTCATTAAAGTTCATGTGCATGTAAAGGCAGCCGTCCCAATACTTAGGCCAATATATTATTTATTGCTTGTGTCACTGAGCATGGCTATGGTCTTAGGGCTGGTTCACACCACAGAGATGTAGAGTACATGTGTAAGGCTGCCCACTGGCTAAGTGGGTAGCAATTCTGTCTAACAACCCTGGGGTGCTGGTTCAATTCCCCAACATGCTAATGCTTGTGTTGAAGTTTATATGTTCTCCCTGTGTGGGTTTCTCACCACAATCCAAAGACATGCTGGCATCATATTTATCTTCTGTCGAAATAGTCTCTAATGTAAGAAAGTTAGTTTTGGAATTTAGATTGGAAGCTCATTGCAGCCAGGGACTGATGTTAATGCTTGTTAGCACTAATCATGCCCAGGGACTTGGACATTTAAAATTTTAGGGTTTACACTGCACGGGTACATATGCTTAGAAAACTGTTGCTTTGTTTATGTGCATGAGAAAATTGAGTACTGTCCGTGATACTTTTTTTATTTGCACTAACATACAATTTTTCAGGACAAGCTTTCGGGGTATGTCCCCTTCTTCAAGGTCCAAGCAGTACTTTATGTGCATGCAAATGGACTTCAATCTTTAGCCTGTATTTGGAGATTTGATGCACATAGCCAAAGGCTAACAGTTGCAAATAGTATTATGTGTTCCTGCTCATCAGGTGCAATCACTTTAGACATACATGAAGAGACAGATTGAAAGATACTGGTGGGCTTGTACTTCTATTGGGCTCATGTCAATGTGCTTACAATACAACCGTATATAAAGGGCTGCAGTAAGGGGTTCGTTTGGCCTGAGAAGCGGCCAGGTGTTTTGCTGTGATTTGTGGGGGAGAGGGAATGATATTGTGCCTATTGACAAACGCCCAACTAGGGCTGTTTGCTGAAATTCTTCTGCATTTTTTCCATCTAAAGTGGGTTTATGTGGCCATGCTGTCAATGTTGTGTGTGTATTGTTCCTGTCTGACCATGCAAACAGGGTTTGGGAACATGTGCTGACCTTCTACGCTTTGATCTCATTGCTTAATCATGTACACAGAAATGCAGCTTCCAGCAGAACATACTCCCCCATGTAAGTATGTGTGTGGATTGTGGGCTGGTGGTGGGTGTTATATTTTGAATATGTGCCTTTTTAAATATTATGTTGGAATGTTTGGGGGGTGGTGGTTTTGGGGAAGTGCAATATCTTACTTATACCCATAGAAATTATAAGATATAATTGTGCACCAAAAAACCTAATCTCTTCAGCACACCTACAAGTAAATGATAAAGGTGTTTAGGTGGAATCTTTATATATAACAGCTGTGGAGAATTGCAGGTAATGAATTCAGCTGGTGGATAGGCAGTGTTTGTATGTGTCAGCCCTGATTTACATTGGTGCGTGTCAAATCGCATTCCAAATCTAAGGCAATTGCACCGTCCTTCTCGGTGAGGCGCTGCAATTTCCAAAAGTAGTTTCTGTACTACTTTTGTCGACTTCGGGGTGAGATTTCCATTGACATCTGTGCAGAAACCTGCACAGATGTCTCTAAAATTCCCCCCGCAGTTGGGACTGACACACGGGAATGAAATCGTGTTCAGCTGAACTTGCACAATTTACTCTCGCTGTCAATGTGAACCAGGGCTCAAAATGAGGCCTTTGTCTTTGTAATTCACCTGCTGCAATCCCAGGGACACCATTTCTTATCAAACTCCCTTAAGTTTGCCTTCAAATATCGTTATATGTAGAAATACAGATTTGCATATTTGCAAATAAACGACAATAAAAAAAAATTCTAATCATGGTTGAGATCAAATATTCGCAGCTGCGATCAAAAGAGCGTGGTTTCACCTTCTGATCCGGAAATTAGTAATTGTAATCACCTGAAAGTGCCTGTGCTAGTCAGGATCTCCATCTGGGTGGACATGGCGAATTCCCTCTTTAGAAAATAGGAGGTGCTGCTGATTTGCCGGGTAAGTGTAGGATATGTACTTGTGCTTACTCAATGTGGGGGTGGATGTGGTAGTTAGATTTGGTGTGGGTGGGGTTCATTGATTGTTTGGCATCACCAAATGTCTGCTTCCGGCTAGGGATGAGCCGAACACCCCCCGGTTCGGTTCGCACCAGAACCTGCGAACGGACCGAAAATTTGCACGAACCTTAGAACCCCATTGACGTCTATGGGACTCGAACGTTCAAAATCAAAAGTGCTCATTTTAAAGGCTAATTTGCATGGTATTGTCCTAAAAAGGGTTTGGGGGACCCGGGTCCTGCCCCAGGGGACATGTATCAATGCAAAAAAAACTTTTAAAAACGGCCGTTTTTTCGGGAGCAGTGATTTTAATGATGCTTAAAGTAAAAAAAAAAAGTGAAATATTCCTTTAAATATCATACCTGGGGGGTGTCTATAGTATACCTGTAAAGTGGCGCGTGTTTCCCGTGCTTAGAACAGTCCCTGCACAAAATGTCATTTTTAAAGGAAAAAAGTCATTTAAAACTGCTTGCGGCTTTAATGTAATGTCGGGTCCTGGCAATATGGATGAAAATCAGTGAGACAAACGGCATGGGTACCCCCCAGTCCATTACCAGGCCCTTTGGGTCTTGTATGGATATTAAGAGGAACCCAGCACCCAAATTAAAAAAAGGAAAGGTGTGGGGCCACCAGGCCCTATATACTCTGAACAGCAGTATACAGGCGGTGCAAACAAGACAGGGACTGTAGGTTTGTTGTTAAGTAGAATCTGTTTGTAATTTTGAACGGGTACATTTTTAACGTGTTTAGCTCCAGCCAAAAAATCAATTTTAAGCTTTTTGGAAAACATAGGAAAGGGTTATCACCCCTGTGACATTTGTTTTGCTGTCTGTGCTCCTCTTCAGAAGATTGAACCTCACTTTTTGTCCCAATGACAAATGTTTTTTGAAAATTTGGGTTTTTTTGTGAAACAAGGATTGGTGATAAAGCATCAGTGGAAAGGAGAAATGTTTTTCCCATATTAACTCTTACAGGAGAGAATTTCCCTTCCTAGGGGTAGATTTCATCTCACTTCCTGTTGTCTCCTTCCGTTTGGAGGTAGGAGTCGTTTGTAAGTTGGATGTTTGAAAGTAGGGGCCTGCCCTATATACTCAGCAGAAATTTGGGCCTTAGGTGTTGTTGTGGCCACAACACTGTAAGCCCTGCTGTGAAATATTAGATCAAGAATTGTAATTACATGCCCCTGTTAAACAGGGGCAGAAAAATTGGGCCTTTGGTGGTGGTGGTGGTGCTGGTGCCACCACACTGTAAGTCCTCACTCGCTCTTGTTGGGCACAGAAACGGGCCCTGCTGTGAAATTTTAGATCAAGAATTGTAATTACATGCCCCTGTTGAACAGGGGCTGAAAAATTAGGCCTTAGGCACTGGTGCAGGTGCCACAACACTGCAACCCCTCACAGATACTCTAGTTGGAATGCAGGAATGAGCCCTGCTGCAAAGTTTTGCATCAAAAATTGTAATTACACGCTCCTGTTAAACAGGGGCTGAAAAATTGGGCCTTAGGCACTGGTGCTGGTGCCACAACACTGCAACCCCTCACAGAAACTCTAGTTGGAATGCAGGAATGAGCCCTGCTGCAAAGTATTGCTTTAAAAATTTTAATTACACGCCCCTGTTAAACAGGGGCTGAAAAATTGGGCCTTAGGCACTGGTGGCGGCGCCCAGAACCAAAAATGTTCTCACAAGTAGGGATGAGCTTTGAGTTCGAGTCGAACTCATGTTCGACTCGAACATTGGCGGTTCGCAAGTTCGCCGAACAGCGAACAATTTGGGGTGTTCGCGGCAAATTTGAATGCCGCGGAACACCCTTTAAAAGTCTATGGGAGAAATCAAAAGTGCTAATTTTAAAGGCTTATATGCAAGTTATTGTCATAAAAAGTGTTTGGGGACCTGGGTCCTGCCCCAGGGGACATGGATCAATGCAAAAAAAAGTTTTAAAAACAGCCGTTTTTCGGGAGCAGTGATTTTAATAATGCTTAAAGTCAAACAATAAAAGTGTAATATCCCTTTAAATTTCATAGCTGGGGGGTGTCTATAGTATGCATGTAAAGGGGCGCATGTTTCCCGTGTTTAGAACAGTCTGACAGCAAAATGACATTTCAAAGGAAAAAAGCCATTTAAAACTACTCACGGCTATTGCATTGCCGGTCCGACAATACACATAAAAGTTCATTAATAAAAACGGCATGGGAATTCCCCACAGGGGAACCCGGAACCAAAATTTTTAAAAAAATGACGTGGGGGTCCCCCTAAATTCCATACCAGGTCCTTCAGGTCTGGTATGGATATTAAAGGGAACCCCGGCCAAAATTTGAAAAAATATGACGTTGGGCCCCCCCTAAAGTCCGTACCAGACCCTTCAGGTCTGGTATGGACTTTAAGGGGAACCCCGCGCCAAAAAAACCCAAAAAAACGGCGTGGGGTCCCCCCCAAAATCCATACCAGACCCTTATCAGAGCACACAACCTGGCAGGCCGCAGGGGGACGAGAGAGCACCCCCCCTCCTGAACCGTATCAGGCCACATGCCCTCAACATTGGGAGGGTGCTTTGGGGTAGCCCCCCAAAACACCTTGTCCCCATGTTGATGAGGACAAGGGCCTCATCCCCACAACCCAGGCCGGTGGTTGTGGGGGTCTGCGGGCGGGGGGCTTATCAGAATCTGGAGGCCCCCTTTAACAAGGGGACCCCCAGATCCCGCCCCCCCTGTGTGAAATGGTAAGGGGATACAAACGTACCCCTACTATTTCAATAAAAAACTGTCAAAAATGTTAAAAATGACAAGAGACACTTTTTGACAATTCTTTTATTTAAATGCTTCTTCTTTCTTCTATCTTCCTTCATCTTCTTCTTCTTCTGGTTCTTCTGGCATCCATGGCATGGGGGGAGGCTCCCGCTCTTCTCTTCATCTTCTTCTCTTCGTCATCTTCTTCTTCATCTCCTTCTTTTCTTCTCTTCTTCTCTTCTTCTCTGCTTCATCTTCTTCTCCGGGCCGCTCCGCACCCATGCTGGCATGGAGGGAGGCTCCCGCTGTGTGACGGCGTCTCCTCTTCTGATGGTTCTTAAATAACGGGGGGCGGGGCCTCCCGGTGACCCCGCCCCCCTCTGACGCACGGGACATGACGGGACTTCCCTGTGACATTACCCGTGACGTCACAGGGAAGTCCCGTCAAGTCACCGTGCGTCAGAGGCCACCCGGTGACCCCGCCCCCGTTATTTAAGAGCCGTCAGACAAGGAGACACCGTCACACAGCAGGAGCCTCCCTCCATGCCAGCATGGGTGCGGAGAGGCCCGGAGAAAAAGATGTAGAAGAGAAGAAGATGAAGCAGAGAAGAAGATGAAGAAGAAGATGAAGAAGAGAAGAGCGGGAGCCTCCCCCAATGCCATGGGTGCGGAGCGGCCCGAGGAGAAGAAGATAGAAGACGCCGCGGAGGAGATGCTGGACGAGAACGCCGGAGCAAGAACCAGAAGAGCCAGAAGAAGAAGAAGATGAAGGAAGATAGAAGAAAGAAGAAAGAAGAAGCATTTAAATAAAGGAATTGTCAAAAACTGTCTCTTGTCATTTTTAACATTTTTGACAGTTTTTTAGTGAAATGGTAGGTACCCCCTTACCATTTCACACGGGGGGGGGCGGGATCTGGGGGTCCCCTTGTTAAAGGAGGCTTCCAGATTCCAAAAAGCCCCCCGCCCGCAGACCCCCACAACCACTGGCCAGGGTTGTGGGGATGAGCCCTTGTCCTCATCAACATGGGGACAAGGTGTTTTGGAGGGCTACCCCAAAGCACCCTCCCAATGTTGAGGGCATGTGGCCTGGTACGGTTCAGGAGGAGGGGGCGCTCTCTCATCCCCCCTCTTTTCCTGCGGCCTGCCAGGTTGCGTGCTCGGATAAGGGTCTGGCATGGATTTTTGGGGGGACCCCACGCGTTTTTTTCTTTTTTTTGGGCACGCGGTTCCCCTTAAAATTAATAGCAGACCTGAAGGGTCTGGTATGGAATTTAGGGGGACACCGACATCATTTTTTTTTTAAATTTTGGCCGGGGTTCCCTTTAATATCCATACCAGACCTGAAGGACCTGGTATGGAATTTAGGGGGACCCCCACGTCATTTTTTTAAAAATTTTGGTTCAGGGTTCCCCTGTGGGGAATTCCCATGCCATTTTTATTAATGAACTTTTATGTGTATTGTCGGACCGGCAATGCAATAGCCGCGAGCAGTTTTAAATGGCTTTTTTCCTTTGAAATGTCATTTTGCTGTCAGACTGTTCTAAACACGGGAAACATGCGCCCCTTTACAGGCATACTATAGACACCCCGCAGCTACGAAATTTAAAGGGATATTACACTTTTATTGTTTGACTTTAAGCATTATTAAAATCACTGCTCCTGAAAAAACTGAAGTTTTTAAAAGGTTTTTTGCATTGATCCTTGTCCCCTGGGGCAGGACCCGGGTCCCCAAACACTTTTTATGACAATAACTTGCATATAAGCCTTTAAAATTAGCACTTTTGATTATTCATGTTCGTGTCCCATAGACGTTAACGGTGTTCGCGCAAATTTTTTTCCTGTTCGCATGTTCTGGTGCGAACTGAACAGGGGGGTGTTCGGCTCATCCCTAGTCACAAGCTATCAGCGTGATCATTGAGGAGGAAGAGGATAATTACTCAGGATAGTCACTCAGCATTAGCATAGGCAGTCTTTGAAGGGATCTGAGATTTCAAAAATAATTATTCAGTTACATTAGCATCAGGTGCTTGGTAGCTGGTGGTGATCCAAGACTGATTCATTTTTATGAAGGTCAGTCGATCGACCGAGTCAGTGGACAGACGCACTCTGTGATCGGTTACAAAGCCTCCAGCAGCACTGAAGGTGCGTTCCGAAAGAACGCTGGATGCAGGACAGGCCAGTAGCTCATTTGCATACTGTGCAAGCTCTGGCCAGTGATCCATCCTCAAGACCCAGTAACCCAGAGGATTTTCGGTGGGAAAGGTGTCCAAGTCAGATCTTGCCCCTAGGTATTCCTGCACCATGTAAAACAGACGCTGGCGATGGTATGGAACCGATCATACCTTGGGGCTGCGGACTAAAAAATTGTCTGAACACATTCATCCCTGCACTACCTTGGTTTGACTTTGATGCGATTTGAGGTCCATACACCACAAGATTACACAGGCATTGCTTCAAGTCATGGCAAAGCTTTGCAATTTTAAGGTCGCAAATGCAATGCAAATAGGGCCTAATTCAAAGGTGTTATCAATCTCATTAGGTTACTTTCACACTTGGGTGAATTTTCATGCAGCTTTGGACCTCAGAGTCATATGAAAAGTTGCCCCCCATGATTTCCATTCGTATCTATGCAACTTCACCCATGTTCACATAGCTCTGAATTGACATGCCAAATTGCAGGTCAAATTGTCGTCTATTGATGGCAATGGAACTGTCTGAATTGGTGCTCACACAGATTCCCAAAAGTAGTTCCTGCACTACTTTGGACGACTTCAGGGGGCGATTTCTTACCTCCCAACTAGGGATGAGCTTCGAGTTCCAGACAAACTCATGTTCGACTCGAATATCGGCTGTTCGCCGAACATTGAACAATTTGGGGTGTTCGCGGCAAATTCGAAAGCTGCATAACACCCTTTAAAAGTCTATGGGAGAAATCAAAAGTGCTAATTTTAAAGGCTTATATGCATGGTATTGTCATAAAAAGTGTTTGGGGACCCAGGTCCTGCCCCAGGGGACAAGGATCAATGCAAAAAAAAATTTTTTTTTTTTCTCCAGACCTAAACCCTATTGAGCATCTGTGGGGCATCCTCAAACGGAAGGTGGATCTCCAACATCCACCAGCTCTGTGATGTTGTCATGGAGGAGTGGAAGAGGACTCCAGTGGCAACCTATGAAGCTCTGGTGAACTCCATGATCAAGAGAGTTAAGGCAGTGCTGGATAATAATGGTGGCCCAAACAAAATATTGATACTTTGGGCCCAATTTGGACATTAATGGCTTGAGGGGACAGCAAATTTACACTGTTATACAAGCTGTACACTCACCACTATACATTGTAGCAAAGTGTCACTTCTTCAGTGTTGTCACATGAACAAATATAATAAAATATTTACAAAAATGTGAGGGGTGTACTCACTTTGTACTCACTTTGTGAGATACTGTATATATATATATATATATATATATATATATATATATATATATATTCATATTTTTATACCTTTTAGTCTCCAATAATTTTGTAGCTAAATTCAACAAACAGTTACATAGGAAAATGTTGAGAGGAGCCACAAGACTCACTACAGTTCAGGAAACCATCTCTCCTCGTTTTGTTTATATTGTTTTGCACGTATGCAATAAAACACATTGGGCGGTGCTAATTACCGCTAATCAGCACTAAAATGGTATTCACTATACCACTGGTAAAAAAATACTCCCAAAATCAAATTTCCTATAGTTCCTTGAAAACAAATAGCGCCCAAACCCTAATGCCCCGTACACACGGTCGGATTTTCCGATGGAAAATGTGTGATAGGACCTTGTTGTCGGAAATTCCGACCGTGTGTAGGCTCCATCACACATTTTCCATCGGATTTTCCGACACACAAAGTTTGAGAGCAGGATATAAAATTTTCCGACAACAAAAGCCGTTGTCGGTAATTCCGATCGTGTGTACACAAATTCGACGGACAAAGTGCCACGCATGCTCAGAATAAATAAAGAGATGAAAGCTATTGGCCACTGCCCCGTTTATAGTCCCGACGTACGTGTCGGGACTATATGTCCCGACACGTACCCTTTAAAAGTCTATGGGAGAAATCAAAAGTGCTAATTTTAAAGGCTTATATGCATGGTATTGTCATAAAAAGTGTTTGGGGACCCAGGTCCTGCCCCAGGGGACAAGGATCAATGCAAAAAAAAATTTTAAGAACGGCCATTTTTTCGGGAGCAGTGATTTTAATAATGCTTAGAGTGAAACAATAAAAGTGTAATATTCCTTTAAATTTCATACCTGGGGGGTGTCTATAGTATGCCTGTAAAGGGGCGCATGTTTCCCGTGTTTAGAACAGTCTGACAGCAAAATTACATTTCAAAGGAAAAAAAGGTCATTTAAAACTACTCGCGGCTATAATGAATTGCCGGTCCGACAATACACATAAAAGTTCATTGATAAAAACGGCATGGGAATTCCCCACAGGGGAACCCCGAACCAAAATTTAAAAAAAAATGATGTGGGGGTCCCCCTAAATTCCATACCAGGCCCTTCAGGTCTGGTATGGATATTAAGGGGAACCCCGGCCAAAATTTTTTTAAAAAATGGCGTGGGGTCCCCCTCAAAATCTATACCAGACCCTTCAGGTCTGGTATGGATTTTAAGGGGAACCCCGTGCCAAAATTTTTTTAAAAATGGCGCGGGGTCCCCCCAAGAATCCATACCAGACCCTTAACCGAGCACGTAACCTGGCAGGCTTGCTTGAAAAGAGGGGGGGACGTGAGAGCGCCCCCCCTCCTGAACCGTACCAGGCCACATGCCCTCAACATTGGGAGGGTGCTTTGGGGTAGCCCCCCAAAACACCTTGTCCCCATGTTGATGGGGACAAGGGCCTCATCCCCACAACCCTTGCCCGGTGGTTGTGGGGGTCTGCGGGCGGGGGGCTTATCGGAATCTAGAAGCTTCCTTTAACAAGGGGACCCCCAGATCCCAGCCCTCCCCCTGTGTGAAATGGTAAGGGGTACCCCTACCATTTCACAAAAAAAATGTCAAAAATGTTAAAAATGACAAGAGACAGTTTTTGACAATTCCTTTATTTAAATGCTTCTTCTTTCTTCTATCTTCTTTCTTCTTTCTTCTATCTTCCTTCAGTTTCTTCCTCCATCTTCTTCTTCTTCTGGTTCTTCTGGTTCCATCTTCAGATGGCCACAGAAGAAGAGCAGATTTTTTTTTATTAGTGTGTAACCGACTGCGCGGACAAATGAACACAGCTGGTGGATGGTAGCAGGGGTGTAACTAGAAATCACAGGGCCCCATAGCAAAATATTGTATGGTCCCCCCCCCCTGCAAACAGCCCCCCCAACAAAAAAATGGCGGGGCTTAAATTAAATAGTGGGCGTGGCTTAAAGGGCGTGGCTCAAAGGGGGTGTGGTTCGAGTCTGAGATGAATGAGGGATGGAGGAAGGAAGGAAAGAAGGAAAGAAGGAAAGAAAGAAGAGTGTGCCCACTTGTGCCCAATGCAGTGTGGCCTGTGCCCAATGCAGCGTGGCCTGTGCCCAATGCAGCGTTGTCCAGTGCCCAATGCAGCATGACCTGTGCCCAATGTAGTGTGACCGGCCTGTGCCCAATGCAGCATGACCTGCCTGTGCCCAATGCAGCGTGTCCAGTGCCCAATGCAGCCTCACCTGTGCCCAATGTGGCCTGCCTGTTCCCAATGCAGTGTGGCCTGCCCGTGCCCAATACAGCCTCACCTGTGCCCAATACTGCCTCACCTGTGCCCACCTGTGCAAAATGCAGCCTCACCTGTGCCCACCTGTGCCCAATGCAGCGTGATCCGTGCCCAATACAGCCTCACCTGTGCCCAACGCAGCATGTCCAGTGCCCAATGCAGCGTGTCCAGTGCCCAATGCAGCGTGACCTGTGCCCAAAGCAGCGTGTCCAGTGCCCAATGCAGCGTGTCCAGTGCCCAATGCAGCGTGACCTGTGCCCAATGCAGCGTGACCTGCCTGTGCCCAATGCAGCTTGTCTAGTGCCCAATGCAGCCTCACATGTGCCCAATGTGGCCTGCCTGTTCCCAATGCAGCGTCGCCTGCCCGTGCCCAATACAGCCTCACCTGTGCCCAATACTGCCTCACCTGTGCCCACCTGTGCAAAACGCAGTCTCACCTGTGCTCACCTGTGCCTCATGCAGCGTGACCCATGCCCAATATAGCCTCACCTGTGCCCAATACTGCCTCACCTGTGCCCACCTGTGCCTAATGCAGCGTGACCCGTGCACAATGCAGCCTCACCTGTGCAGAGGAAGAGACGAGCCAGTGGCGGAACTACCGGGGAGGATGAGGAATGCATACTGAAGCCCTCAAATGGCTGTTGGCGAGTGTGGGGCTGCCTCAGAGTGGGGGGGAGCGAGCACCGCCCGCACGGTCCCCCAGCCAGGGGAAGTAAGGAGATTAAGAGGCAAGCTGTCCATACGAGCAGAGAGCTGTAATAGCTTTCATTTGAATTTCCTGTGTTCCCGGGGCTCACTGTCACATAGCCCCACCTCTTGGCTCAGCGCCTTTGATGACATCACATGTCCCGCATTGGAGTGGTGTTCTGTCTATCAAAGGCGCCGGGCCAAGAGGTGGGGCTATGTGACGGTGAGCCCTGGGAACACAGGAAATTCTAATGAAAGCTATTACAGCGGACCATCTCGCTCTCTGCTCGTAGACAGCTTGCCTCTTCCTCTCCTCACTTCCCCTGGCTGGGGGACCGTGCGGGCGGTGCTCGCCCCCCTGCAGTATGCATTCCTCATCCTCCCCACGAGACACTCTCGGCTGCGAGCTCCATAGCGCCCACATGGGTCGCTATGGTGGTAGATTCGCCACTGGATGGTAGGTTGGCTGGGATTTGAACTCATACCATGAGTGCTGTGGAGACATGTAAGCAGACCACCAAGCCATTGTGCTAAGTATGCTGAGACCTGCATAATAGTGTAGTATGATTAAAGAATGAACATAAATAATTACTGCTTTAAAGTCACCTAAATAAATAAAAAATAAAAAAATTGGAAAAAAACAACATACAACAAATAGGTAACCTAAATGTTCAATACATGTAACTTTACAGAATAGCAGACATTATTATGTAACAATCATTCATAACGGCATTTGTTAGCAAAAGAAGGAAAAAAACTAGGAATACTAATTGCAATACTGTATACTGTACATCAATAGATAGATGCAACTTAGTAGAAAATGGCATTTGCATATACACGGAATCGCTAATTAGCACTGATTTCCCGAATTTACTAACATATCTTCGCCTTTAATAGCGCTCTTTTTCATTCGCACGTTCGCCTGTTGAAATCTTATGCCGCGTACACACGAGCGGACTTTACGGCGGACTTTGCCCGGCGGACTTTTCGTCGGACTTTGTTGGCTCCTTGCGCCGGACTTAAAAACGGACGGACTTGGCCACACACGCTCACTGCAAAAGTCTGCTGGTTTGGAACGCGGTGACGTATAGCACGTACGACGGGACTAGAAAAAGGAAGTTCAAACCCCACTACGGCACCCTTTAGGCTCCTTCTGCTAATCTTGTGTTTATCTGGTGTTAGTAGAAGTTTGGTTAGAGACGATTCGCGCTTTTCACACTTCAGCTTATTTCGTTCGTTTTCTGCGGTTCAGTTTGTGCTTGTGAGGTTTGTATCTGCTTTTCAGTGCGTGTTGGTCAGTTCGTAACCTGCCTTGCAGGCCGTTCTGGTTCGCTTGTTCCTGATTTTCAGGTCGTTCTTCATAGGCCTTGCTGTTCTTCAGTGCGTTTGTTATAAGTTTGTTTGTTTGAGCAGCCGACCGTTTTGAAGCCATGTCGCGTGGACGTTCTCGTTCTCGAGTTCGTGCTGCGTGGGGACTTGGTGTTGGGGTTAATACTTTGACCCGAGTCCAGTCCATGAACAGGGCGAGGAGGAGTTCATGGATGAAGAATTGGTTGCGCCAGCGTGACCAATTCTCGCATATGCCTTTGCTTCGTGAGCTCCGTGAGAATAATCCTGGGGATTTCAGGAATTTTCTCAGGATGACAGACCCCGTCTTTGAGCATCTGCTGGCTATGCTGACCCCCTATATCAGCAAGCAGGATACCTGCATGAGGCAAGCCATCAGTGCGGAGCAGAGGCTAGTTGCCACGTTACGTTACTTGGCGACAGGGAGAAGTCTTCAGGACTTGAAGTTCTCATCAGGCATCTCCCCCCAGGCTCTGGGGATCATAATCCCAGAGACCTGTTCTGCTAGTATTCAGGTCCTGCAGAAGGAATATATGAAGGTAAGTTTTATCCTTTAACATTACATGATATGTATTAAATGTTTTTTGATGTATTGTATAACTGTCCTCCTTACCTAATTGCCATGCTTTCAATATGCTGTGAATGTCCCCTTTATCTTCATGCATGCCTGTTTTAATCATTTATTGCCCTACATGCATATTTTTTTTCATTAACTTCCCCACCATGCAATCCTGGGTCCATTTATATCTCTAGCCTATAGTCCCTTGAACAATGTATATTGTCTGCTCCATTGTCTTGTTTGACCCTCCCCCACCCCACAAATGTTTCAACCAGTCAGGTGTGTTTGTTAACCTAATTAGAACCCCTCCCCCACCCCACAAATGTTTCAACCAGTCAGGTGTGTTTGTTAACCTAATTAGAACCCCTCCCCCACCCCACAAATGTTTCAACCAGTCAGGTGTGTTTGTTAACCTAATTGGAACCCCTCCCCCACCCCACAAATGTTTCAACCAGTCAGGTGTGTTTGTTAACCTAATTAGAACCCCTCCCCCACCCAACAAATGTTTCAACCAGTCAGGTGTGTTTCGGGCCCTAATTAGAACCCCTCCACCCACATTCAAATGTATCAATGGGCCATCAGAGGGGGTGATTAATCTTATAAGTGTGCCTTATGTTTTTCAACATTTCAATTACAAACACACATATTAATAATGTTTGACTGCTGTTGTTTACTAATGTTTTGATGTAATCTGATATACAATTTATGTTTTAAAGTCCTTATCTTATTTTTTTTGCACTCCACAGTTTCCTTCAAGTACACAGGAATGGCAGACTGTGGCCTCCCAGTTCGTTGACCGTTGGGACTTCCCCAACTGTGTAGGGGCGATTGACGGGAACCATGTCCGGATTGTGCCACCACCGCATTCGGGGTCTTATTTCTATAACTACAAGGGGTTCCATAGTGTAGTTTTGATGGCGGTGGTCTCGGCACATTTGGACTTTCTGTTTGTGGATGTGGGAAAGAACGGCCGGATGTCTGATGGAGGAGTCTTTGCACAGACCGAGCTGTGCCATCGTCTCCAGACCGGTGGCCTGGAATTGCCACCTGATGACGAGAATGTGGATGGACTCCCCTCAGTTTTTATTGCTGATGAAGCATTTGCTCTCGGTGAGAACTTGATAAGGCCGTTCCCCCAAAGGACACTCACCCCTGAGAGGAGGGTATTTAATTATCAGCTGGCCAGAGCAAGAAGAGTTGTGGAGAATGCTTTTGGGATTCTGGCCAGCCGGTTCCGTTTATTCCTTTCTTCTATTAATTTGGCGGACTATAAACTAAACTACGTCATCATTGCTTGCTGCATCTTGCATAACTTTTTAAGGAGACATTCAGCAACATATCTATCCTCTGTTGGGCCTGAGGTCAGACTGGAACAGGATAGCACTTTGACAGGCCTAGAAATTGGCCGTATTGGCTTGGCCCCCCGAACCGCACGTCAAGTGCGTGACCGTTATGTCAATTATTTTAATGGTCGGGGGGCCATTGCTATTCAGCAACAGCTGTAATTTTCTTCAAAAAATTAAAAATAAAAAGTTTTTCTATAAATATCTTGTTTTTATTGTTGTTTACATTTAGTTAGTCTGTCTCCTAGTGCACTTGTAGTAGTGTCAAGTGCATTTAGCTTTAGTTAATCAGGCCCACAAAAACAAACCACAAAATTTGACTTCAAGAATCAGCCACACACATTGTATTCCGTAAAAATATTTACTTTATGCACATTGAAATGTGCATTTTTGATAATTTTTTTTTTTTTTTTTTAATTATTTTACGTTGTGTAAATATTTTTTTTTTTATAAAATTATTCAAGGCATATTTTCACAAATATATAGACCTTTCTATAAAAATATTTACATACACAACAGTGTTTTTATAAACCAACAAAAAAAATAAAGAACTTACAAAGTTCAACATTTAGAGAACGGTGCATGTGATGTCACCCTTGAAAATTGTTCATTTTGAATATGCTCAAAATTGAGCTTTACAAAAGGGTCAAGTCAACATGTGCTATCTCCTATCATGGGTGAGCAATGTACGTGTTTTGTGTGTGCAATCCCTTTTTTGGTTCCTCTCACCACCAAAGAATTTTCAGGATGAAGGGGTTGCAAACACAAAACAAGTACATTGCTAACCCATGATGGAAGATAGCACATGATGACACACCGTGTGCATCAGAATGTAAATTTGGGTATACTCCAAAAATGAAAATAACAATTTTTGCAAAAAAAAACTTCCCAAGGAAATGAAGAACATGATTGATGTTTTTAGGCCAAACGTGATTATATTCGGCCCAAAACATCATGTTCTTCATTTCCTGTTGCATGGAGTCCAGGCGAAGTTGCATGCTGTGAATTTGGTTACGCATTTTATCGATGTGGCCATTCCACAGCATTATCTAGCCAATCAGTCTTTGCGCACTGTCTGTGGTGAAGGGCTCTGCCGCTTGGCCTTCCACAACCAGAAACTCACCTAAAATGAGTGAATAAAAACAAGGTTTACAATATGCACGCCAAAATACAGTAACTCAAGCTGGGGTGTCAGTCACTCACTTGGTGGGCTTGAAACCTCGCACACTTCCTCCACCTCTCCTTCCTCAAGGTCGTCGGGTGGGCGTGGTCTTGGGCTGGGGCTTGGGGTATCTTCTGCCTCAGGCTGGTGACTTGGGGGGGTCCTGAGATCCTTGGACTGTTGTCTGAGTCTTTTCTCCCCTATGAGAATTGAACAAAAGGTATAGTTAAAACACACTGATATTTTAGCTTTTAATAAATAAACTTAAACGTTGGTTATGAGTTGTGGCCAATTTTTCATCATAATAAATTTTGAAGACAGGATGAACATTCCCTCTGAACAACAATTATAAACAATGCACATTTTCTGGCAAGTTTCACAGATGCAGACACCTCAATGCTCTCCTATGTGTATAACCCCTCTAAAATTTATTTATGGTCACATAGTACACTATAGTGCTCGTGAGTCCAGATGTGGAAACAGCTGCTGTGTCCTGTCCCTACATTACACTGAATCATTTTTGAAGAAGCATTATATTTTCAAACACATCTACACCACATCAACTAATTGTGGGTATTTGACAAATTAGCAAGACATAAATGTATGTCCAACCCTGTCCCATCGTATTTGGCGAAAAAATAACGTCACTTTCTAAAGTATCATATATATTCTAAAGAACAGTCTTTACGAACGATGCTGAATAAAGTCCAAAAATAAGGATCAGCATGCAAGTTAAGGATCTCAATAGTAAAACACAAGTACTTACTTTTTTTAAGCAGCTTCTTTATTCGCCAATATTGTTCTGGCTCCCGACTTTTGATGTCAGACCACCGCTTCCTCAATTGTTCTTTCGAACGTTTTGTACCAAATTTTTCTTCAAGAGCGGTGACAACTGAGGACATTATTTTATCCTTCCTCATATTCGGTCGTGTGTACGGTCCTTTTTTGCCATCGTAGTCCTCCCTTCTAAATATGGACACCATCTCCACCATCTCTTCAAAAGCCATGTTGGTGGCCTTATATCTCCTCCGGGATGTGGATGTTTGGGGCTCCGGGCTTTCCTCCGCGCTACTTCCACTGATTCTCTCCACCATCTTTTACTATCTACTCCCACTGCGCAACGAAGAGTGAAGGGGCGGGGCCAAATCGTACTTACGAACGTCAGGGGCGGGTGACGCAGGCGGAGCATGACACATGCGCAGTGTATATAAAGCTATTACGATGGCCTACGTATGTCCGTGCGGAAGTAGCGAGCGTCACAAACGAAGGTAAGATTAAAGTGTGTGTGTGTGTGTGTGTGTGTGTGTGTGTGTATGTGTCCCCTAGATTACAACCAAAACTAATCCTATGATTTGTGATTGACAGTTAAGTTTGGATCTTGTGTCTTGTCTTGCAGAAAAAATGAATCCCTTAAAGAGGAAGAATTTTTGTGCCAATTTATTGAGCTCTATGAGGACAAGAAAAACCTGTGGGAGGTCAAACACCCCCTATATTATAATAGGGATGTTAGGAAGGCAACACTGGGCACACTTTTAGAGTTTGTGAAGACTTGACTCCCCCAGGCAGACCTCAAGTTTGTGGACAAGAAGATTGGTATCTTGCGAAACATGTATAAGCGGGAACACAAAAAAATCCAGGAGTCGCTCAGATCCGGTGCAGCAGCTGACCAAGTATATGTACCCAAGTTGTGGTACTACAACAAAATGCGATTCCTGGATGACCAGACCGAAGCCAGGCAATCACTTTCCAACCTTCCCCCCACCCTTCCCTCCAGCCTTCCATCCACCTCCACCCCAGCTGAGGAGTCCCAGGATGAACTGGGCCTTTTCAGCATTGATGAAGTTGATGCGCCCTGCTTCAGCCAGGTATCCTTTTTTTGTAATTTGTGATTGTATAAATGTTATTAATGATGTTAACGTGTTAATTTTTAAAGTGCTTCATAGAAAATGAATCCTGCACAAAGATTAATATGTAGACATATCACTAGACAGTAGTGGCCAAAAATATACTTCACTTCAGATCTTGTTGATCATCTGAAATAATGGTGGTATCAAATAGATAGCCTTTACTATTTTGTGTAATTATATTTGAAAGTCGAGGGGGCGTGGCCGGAAGCGGATGGAGATGAGCGCGGTGGAGTGAGTGTTTGTGTCCACCCTGCTCCAGGTGTATGAAAACCTTGTGGATAGCCCGGTTTCCTCGAGATAAAATGCAGGCGCCTATCCAGGGCTTTCCCTGCTGTGCCGCTTAGTTACAGTGTCACTGCCGTGCACTGTTACCTGGAACTCTGAGCTGTGTCGGAACGTAGTGGAGGAGGTGGTGGAGGGTAGGGATGAGCTTCGAGTTCGAGTCGAACTCATGTTCTACTCGAACATTGGCTGTTCGCAAGTTCGCCGAACAGCGAACAATTTGGGGTGTTCGCGGCAAATTCGAATGCCGCGGAACACCCTTTAAAAGTCTATGGGAGAAATCAAAAGTGCTAATTTTAAAGGCTTATATGCAAGTTATTGTCATAAAAAGTGTTTGGGGACCCGGGTCCTGCCCCAGGGGACATGGATCAATGCAAAAAAAGTTTTAAAAACGGCCGTTTTTTCAGGAGCAGTGATTTTATTAATGCTTAAAGTCAAACAATAAAAGTGTAATATCCCTTTAAATTTCGTACCTGGGGGGTGTCTATAGTATGCCTGTAAAGGGGCGCATGTTTCCCGTGTTTAGAACAGTCTGACAGCAAAATGACATTTGGAAGGAAAAAACTCATTTAAAACTACCCGCGGCTATTGCATTGCCGACAATACACATAGAAGTTCATTGATAAAAACGGCATGGGAATTCCCCACAGGGGAACCCCGAACCAAAATAAAAAAAAAAAAAATGATGTGGGGGTCCCCCTAAATTCCATACAAGGCCCTTCAGGTCTGGTATGGATATTAAGGGGAACCCCAGCCAAAATTTAAAAAAAAAATTGACGTGGGGTTCCCCCTAAATTCCATACCAGACCCTTCAGGTCTGGTATGGATTTTAAGGGGAACCCCGCGCCAAAAAAAAAAAAAAAAAAGGCGTGGGGTCCCCCTAAAAATCCATACCAGACCCTTATCCGAGCACGCAACCTGGCAGGCCGCAGGAAAAGAGGGGGGGACGAGAGTGCGGCCCCCCCCCTCCTGAACCGTACCAGGCCACATGCCCTCAACATTGGGAGGGTGCTTTGGGGTAGCCCCCCAAAACACCTTGTCCCCATGTTGATGAGGACAAGGGCCTCATCCTCACAACCGTGGCCGGTGGTTGTGGGGGTCTGCGGGCGGGGGGCTTATCGGAATCTGGAAGCCCCCTTTAACAAGGGGACCCCCAGATCCCGGCCCCCCCCCGTGTGAAATGGTAAGGGGGTACTTACCCCTACCATTTCACTAAAAAACTGTCAAAAATGTTAAAAATGACAAGAGACAGTTTTTGACAATTCCTTTATTTAAATGCTTCTTCTTTCTTCTTTCTTCCTTCATCTTCTTCTTCTTCTCGTTCTTCTGGTTCTTCCTCCGGCGTTCTCGTCCAGCATCTTCTCCGCGGCGTCTTCTATCTTCTTCTCCTCGGGCCGCTCCGCACCCATGGCATGAGGGGGGAGGCTCCCGCTCTTCTCTTCATCTTCTTCTCTTCTTCATCTTCTTCTTCATCTTCTTCTTCTTCTTCTTCTTCCTTCTTCTCTTCTTCATGTCTTCTCCGGGCCGCTCCGCAGCCATGCTGGCATGGTGGGAGGCTCCCGCTGTGTGACGGCGTCTCTTCGTCTGACGGTTCTTAAATAACGGGGGGCGGGGCCATCCGGTGACCCCGCCCCCCTCTGACGCACGGTGACTTGAGGGACTTCCCTGTGACGTCACGGGGAATGCCACAGGAAAGTCCCGTCATGTCACCGTGCGTCAGAGGGGGGCGGGGTCACCGGGTGGCCCCGCCCCCCGTTATTTAAGAACCGTCAGACGAAGAGACGCCGTCACACAGCGGGAGCCTCCCTCCATGCCACAGCATGGCTGCGGAGCGGCCCGGAGAAGACAGGAAGAAGAGAAGAAGAGAAGAAGGAAGAAGAAGAAGAAAAAGAAGAAGAAGAAGATGAAGAAGAAGATGAAGAAGAGAAGAAGATGAAGAGAAGAGCGGGAGCCTCCCCCCTCATGCCATGGGTGCGGAGCGGCCCGAGGAGAAGAAGATAGAAGACGCCGCGGAGAAGATGCTGGACGAGAACGCCGGAGGAAGAACCAGAAGAACCAGAAGAAGAAGAAGATGAAGGAAGAAAGAAGAAAGAAGAAGCATTTAAATAAAGGAATTGTCAAAAACTGTCTCTTGTCATTTTTAACATTTTTGACAGTTTTTTAGTGAAATGGTAGGGGTAAGTACCCCCTTACCATTTCACACAGGGGGGGGGCCGGGATCTGGGGGTCCCCTTGTTAAAGGGGGCTTCCAGATTCCGATAAGCCCCCCGCCCGCAGACCCTCACAACCACCGGCCACGGTTGTGAGGATGAGGCCCTTGTCCTCATCAACATGGGGACAAGGTGTTTTGGGGGGCTACCCCAAAGCACCCTCCCAATGTTGAGGGCATGTGGCCTGGTACGGTTCAGGAGGGGGGGGGGGCCGCACTCTCGTCCCCCCCTCTTTTCCTGCGGCCTGCCAGGTTGCGTGCTCGGATAAGGGTCTGGTATGGATTGTTAGGGGGACCCCACGCCGTTTTTTTTTTTTTTTTTGCGCGGGGTTCCCCTTAAAATCCATACCAGACCTGAAGGGTCTGGTATGGAATTTAGGGGGAACCCCACGTCAATTTTTTTTTTAAATTTTGGCTAGGGTTCCCCTTAATATCCATACCAGACCTGAAGGGCCTTGTATGGAATTTAGGGGGACTCCCACATCATTTTTTTTTTTTAATTTTGGTTCGGGGTTGCCCTGTGGGGAATTCCCATGCCGTTTTTATCAATGAACTTCTATGTGTATTGTCGGCAATGCAATAGCCGCGGTAGTTTTAAATGTGTTTTTTCCTTCAAAATGTCACTTTGCTGTCAGACTGTTCTAAACACGGGAAACATGCGCCCCTTTACAGGCATACTATAGACACCCCCCAGGTATGAAATTTAAAGGGATATTACACTTTTATTGTTTGACTTTAAGCATTATTAAAATCACTGCTCCTGAAAAAACGGCCGTTTTTAAAACTTTTTTTTGCATTGATTCATGTCCCCTGGGGGAGGACCCGGGTCCCCAAACACTTTTTATGACAATAACTTGCATATTAGCCTTTAAAATTAGCACTTTTGATTATTCATGTTCGTGTCCCATAGACTTTAACGGCGTTCGCGTGTTCGAACGAATTTTTTTCCTGTTCGCATGTTCTGGTGCGAACCGAACAGGGGGGTGTTCGGCTCATCCCTAGTGGAGGGAGACAGACGAGAGAGAGCGGGGCTCGGCTGCCAGCGGAAGCGTTTGGAGAAGGAGGACGCTGAGTTTGTGAAGCCGTCGGAAGCAGGAACATCACTCTGTGCAGAAAGTACTGGGGTTGGGAGAAGTGCCGGCGCGGAGGTTGGAGTCAGGCTGAGGTGACGCTAAGAGGAAAAAGGAGGCGGCTGCTAAACAGTGCTGTGGAGACCTGTTGAAATAACTGCGGTGATTGTACAAGGGAACCTCTGGGACCGTGCCTATTTCACGAAACAGCCGGGATACTCTTGCTGCAGTGTGGTATCGTATTAACCCTATTTGACTTTGCATGTTGACTATTATACCTCACCTCTGATTAAATAGCAAAGGCTGCTGTGCACCATATTGAGAGCCCCTAGCAGGACTGAATATTCAATGGGCTGTTTTGGAACCCCAGGGATGCAGCTCAATAAAGGGTGTAAGTAGCTTGGCAGCAAAAAGTTAGTATAGCCCTGTGGGCGAAGAGGTGTGTATCATTCAGATATCAGCAATTACACCAGGTGGTGCCGGGGGTGGAGCTGGGCAAACAACCCTTTCTTCTCTGACACGGACTGTGCAGGCAGTATAAGGATCAATTCCATAAAGTGTAAAACTATCATGTCAGGGAGAAGGAAGGGAGAAGAGCATCCCAATCATGACACTATGGGAACCCAGTCACTGCGGTCAGCAAAAGAAAAGGAGAAGGAAAAGGGACTCCACCCTACAGTAGCAGGGGCAACAGCAGCGGCGGTGGCAGCGTCCGCTAAGTTAGAAAAAATGGTCCTGGCTACGGAGCATACCCCTAACAAAGGGGGACAGCAAGCCCAGATTAAGTCAGCAATGGAAAGGAAAAGTCAAGGACAGTCGGGTCTCCACACAGGAACCAAAACCTCCTCTGTAAAAGGGCCAGGAGCCTCTGGTAAAGAAATGGAGGCCTCAGCTACTCCAATGGGTATGACAGAAGAGGAACCCTCCTTAAAAGATATTTTACTGGCAATAAATGCATGCAAGCAGTCCTTAGGGGTTTTAGGAGATCAAATGAAGGATATTAAAGCGGACCTGACCCTAGTACGAAATGATCTCAAGAAAACAGCAGAAAGGGTGGTGGAAGCGGAAAATAGAATTAGTGTGATTGAGGATGAGCTGTTACCACTGAAGCAAGAAGTGAAGATCTGGAGAGGAAAAATTGAGAACTTGGCGGGGAAGTTTGATGAGATGGAAAATAGACTGCGCAGGGACAATGTGAGGGTGGTGGGGGTTCCTGAGGGGAGCGAAGGTCCAGATCCGGTAGTATTCCTGGAAAAATGGCTGGTGGGGGTGTTTGGGGGTGAGACATTTACTCAACAGTTCTCAATAGAAAGAGCGCATAGAATCCCGTTCAGACCCCCCCCCCAGAAACCCCCCAAGACCATTTTTAGTAAAGTTCTTAAACTATAAGGACAAAGTAATACTCTTGCGTAAAGCCCGAGAAATGGGGAAGGTCTTATATAAAGATGTAAGGATATCAATATTCCCAGACTTCTCCCCAGACTTACAGAAACGCAGAGCTGGGTTCCTGGGGGTTAAACGTAGCCTCCAGAAATTCAACGTTTCATATGCCCTCCTCTACCTGGCTAAACTACGGATAAACGCACTGGGGGGAAGTCAAATTTTTGAGTCCCCGGATAGTGCATTGGCATGGTTAGAGGATAAGAAGGATCAATTGCCCAGGAAATAGTGGAGGAAAGGTGTTGAATTTAGTATATAGAAGTAGGGCACAAGGTTTATAATTATTTTTATATATTTATTCACAAAAGGAGCGGGGTTGTATTGTATTGTGAGTAGGGAAATGGGTGTAACCTCGAGAGGGGGTTTGGGTATTATAGGGTTTGTTTTTTGTTCCTGCTTTGAATGTTGGGGGGGTAGGGAGGGTGGGGGGAGGAGGGGGGTGGTGAGGTTGGGGGGAGGGTGTGGTATGGAAGGGTAGGTGGGTATGGACTGGCCATTAAAAATGCCCCAAGGGGTCACCTAGAGTGGTATGGGGGGGATAGGGGGATGGGGGGGATGGGGAGGGCGGGGGAGGTGGGTTAAGGGGATGAGCTTTGGGAATAGTAGAATGCAATATAGGGTAGTAAGCCACACACTCATGGTAAAAAGTATCAATGACACACTGAATTACACAAAGTCACAAAGGACACAGATAAATACGGGGACAAAACTAAAGGTTGTAGTGAGATAATGGATTCAATGTTCAATACACTGGGATATGTATGATTTGAATAGAATTGTATTTGTTTTATGGGTTAGCACAGAGTTATCATTTTTTGTAGATGGCAAATATTCCGACACCTGGGTAAATATGGTTAAGGGAGAACTGAGGTCGGAGAGACTGGGACTACTAAAACAACAGGAAGCCTATAAATTAACAGGTACAGGGAAGATCTTCTTCCTTAAAAATATAAGGGGGTATCCCAGACTGGGTTTTGTTGGTCTTTCTCTTCCCCATTATAATAGCCGGATCTCAGTTTAATTAATGGGATCAAAGATAGGGTCATGGAATGTTAGGGGGATGGGCACTCCCTCTAAGAGAGCATTGGTATTTGACATGTTAGATTCTTTTAGAGTGGATATTGCTTGTCTGCAGGAGACGCATCTGACAAAGGATACTATAGCCCAATTAAAAAATAAAAAATACCGGTTTCAGTACCATGCGGTACACACCTCTTACTCCAGGGGGGTGGCGGTGCTAATTGGGAAAGAGGTTGCGTTCATCTGCAGGCAAAGCAATATAGATGATGGGGGTAGGTATGTTTTTTTGCACTGCATCATAGGGAGTCAGGAATGTGTATTGGCGAATATTTATAATCCTCCACCTTTTAGGCTAGAAGTTTTATATAGCTTGCTGGACTTTATTGTGGATAAACCGAATATACCTGTCATTGCTGTTGGGGACTTTAATGTTGCAATAAATAAAGAAATAGACAGATTTCCCCCAGGAAAGGAGTGGCAGGGCTCGTATGGAAGCCACATGGGCCAGTTTCTTGAGGAGGCAGGGATGTGTGACCTTTGGAGGATGAGCAATCCAGGGGTGCAACAGTTTTCATGCTACTCAGGTGCACATTCCTCATTTTCAAGAATAGATCTTGTCCTAGGTAATGTTCTGGCCGCACATATTGTCGGAGATATAACTCACCAACCTGAGGGAGTTTCAGACCACTCACTGGTGACAGCCAGGATGGTAACTGGGGAAAATAAACAACGTAGCTCTTGGAAATTAAATCCAATTTGGCTTGAGTTGTTTGAGGACCCAATTGAGATTATAACCAGGTTGAGGGAGTTTATAAGCCTAAATGAGGAATCTACAGCAAGAGGCGTGATGTGGGACGCCTTGAAGGCGTTTCTGAGGGGTCTATTGATTCAGCAGATTTCAAGAATAAAAAAAGCCTCAAAGATGGGGGAAGAGAGGGCCAGGGAGGAGCTACGAGTAGCAGAGAGGGAGCTCGTGAGAAACCCATCCCCAGAAAATCAACAAAAGTGGGAGAACAAACAGTTAGTATATAAAGAGGTAATGACTAGGAACTCCGAAAATAAAAGGCTATTTCAAAAACAAATAACATTTGGAGAAGGGGAGAAAGTAGGGAAAATATTGGCCCACATCGTTAAATCAGACTCTCCCCCCCGACGATCCCCGCTATTAGAACTAGGAACGGTGAGATTACATCCCAACCAGACAAAATAAACGAAACTTTTAAAATATATTATGAGGAATTATATAAGTCCCGGGGGCCAGCGGAAGGGTTGGCACTGGACAAATTTTTCAGGAAAATAGAATTGCCCTCCTTGTCGGGGTTGGACGTTGAGGCACTGGAAGCTCCGATAACATTAGAAGATATTAAAATGGCCGTAAAGGAACTGGCCAATAAAAAATCTCCCGGTCCTGATGGTCTCCCTGCGGAGATTTATAAGAACTACGGGGAGATGTTACTACCAGAGCTTCTCGGGGTGTTTGAATGGGCATACCAGGAGGGGAAACTAACTGAATCAATGACAGAGGCCACAATAATAATGATACCTAAAGAAGGGAAAGACCCCCTGGAACCCGCATCATATAGACCCATCTCGTTACTGTGCTCAGACGCAAAAATCTTGGCTAAGATTCTCGCCACTAGGCTACAAAAAATAATTCATAAACTGGTTCACCCGGATCAAACTGGGTTCATTCCCCAGAGATGAACAAGCGAAAATATTAGGAGGTTTTTTCTAAACTTACAAATCCCAACTGAAAATTCGGGTTCCAGAGCTGTTGTAACGTTAGATGTTATAAAGGCATTTGATAGCCTCGAATGGGGTTTTATTTGGTATATACTGAAGGCATATGGCTTCGGCCCCTCATTCAGTAAATGGATAAAAATTCTATACAATGGACCCAAAGCAAAGATCAGAATTAATAATGTACTCTCTAATAAGTTTTGCCTGGAGAGAGGTACAAGACAGGGGTGTCCCTTGTCACCTCTGATCTGTGCTTTGGCAATGGAACCAGTGGCTGCTGCGGTAAGACAAAATAGAAATATGGAAGGCTTCAGGAGAAGGATGAGGGAAGAGAGGATCGCGTTATACGCGGATGATGTACTTATCTTCCTGGGAGATACGGAGGAATCGCTTAGACAGGTGATGGGTGTATTCTCAGATTTTGGGGAGATCTCGGGTCTCTCCATAAACTCGGAGAAGTCGATCTTGTTACCAATAGACCCAATTAAACAAGGTCCCTTTCTGGAAGAAATCCCGCTAAAAAAAGTGGAGAAAACAAAATATCTAGGCATCCATATAACAAAAGATTCGGAGGATTTCTTACACAATAATTTGGTCCCCTTGCTGGTGAAATTTAGGAAAAAGATTGATATATGGAAGAGACTCCCATTGTCGGTAGCTGGAAGGTGCAACCTGATTAAAATGCTGTGGCTGCCCCAATTATTGTACATTTTGTATAATTCACCAGTATGGATCTATGGTAAATGGTTCAAAAAAATAGACATGCTGTTTAGGGGGTTGATATGGAAGGGAGGACACTCCAGGATAAGTTTACAAACATTACAGCTAGCAGTGACTGAGGGAGGTATGGCGATTCCACATCCCCACAGCTATTTTCTGGCAGCTCAGTTGCAACATCTGAGAATGGGTCACGGTACTATGGGTAATAACAATACAGAAATAATGACTGAAGGAGCGCCCCATAGGCGGGTTTTGGAGGTTTTGGAGGCAAACTCGTTTGTATATAGAACCCCCACGGTTAAATTAATGTTAAAAGTATGGAACTTTATCAAAGGCATGAAGGGTATGGAGGGAGAAGGGAGGTGTAGCCCTCTTTGGGACAATAAGAACTACCAAGAACTGTCACAAATAAAATTAAGACCTGGGAATTAAAGGGGATAGTCAAATTGGAACAATTATATGATGGCAACATGTTAAAGACCTTTGCCGCCTTAAGGGAGGAATTTGGTATCTCGAGTCACTCATACTTTAACTACATACAGATTAGGCATGCTCTGCAGTCACAATTTGGGGAGCAAGGTCCGAAATGGAGTCAATCTCCCATCTTCCAAAAATTAGAGAGTGTGGAGGGATCAAAGGGGTTAATAGCAGAGTTTTACCAACATATATGCCGATACAGCAGGGAGGGACCAGATAAACTTAAGTGTAGAAGAGAGTGGGAGACGGACCTGGGGACAATATCGGATACTCAATGGAAAGAGATATTGGAGGGGAGTCACCAGGTCTCGGTCTCACCCGCCCAGAAGTTTTCACATCTATTGCTCTTACATAGGGCATACTACACCCCAGAAAAATTGTTTAAGTATGGGAGAAGGGCAGATGCCAAATGTCCAAGGTGTCAATATACAGGAGATTTGTTACATATGTTATGGAAATGCCCCAAGTTAGTTCGCTACTGGGTGGAAGTAGTTGAGACCATAAACAAGGTCTTTAACTTAAGTCTTAACGCAGACCCGAAAATGTGTATTTTAGGGGTGGGGGGGGATCTAGGTAGTAGGAGGGTGAAAATAAAAGCAGTGCGGAGATGCCTTTACCAGGCAAGAAAGGAAATAGCTAGGAGATGGCAAGCAGAGAAACCCCCTACAGTAGAGAACTGGTCTAAAACGGTGTGGGAAACAATAAGGAAAGAAAGGATAGTCTATGTAAGGGGAGGGAACATTAAGGAATTTAAGAAAATGTGGAACCCTTGGTTTCTGAAGATGGACCACCCTAAGTAGTGAAGAGTGTTCAGAGAGGATAGGGAAAGATGTAGGTTTTACATATGGGTAGAAGTGTGTGTGTAGGGTAATCACGACAGAGAGTGGGCTGGATACTTGACTATAGATCAGGGCTAGAGGGAGTAAAATGGGAGAAAACTCGAGAAAATACCCCTTATAGAATGGATACATACATCGTATAGGAAAGAAGGTGATTTTTTTTTTTTATTATGATGATATATGTATATTGTATGTTGTGATGTATTTTGTATGAACACGAATAAAAAGCATTGAATTTAATTATATTTGAAAGTCATGAGCTGAAAATTGTGTGTGATTGCATAACACAAAATTATAACTATGTCCCTTTTTTTTACACAGGATGACCTCAGCCAGGAGGAGGCCTTGCCCAGTGGGAGAGAGGAGGAGGCCTTGCCCAGTGGGAGAGAGGAGGAGGCTGTGGCTGGGCCAAGTCGAAGCCGCACAGAGTGTCAGGTACCTCCCCTCCGCATTCTCCACAAAAGGCCCAGGAGAATGACACCAACTGAGCAGGAATCCCTAGCCCTCATACGGGAAGCAAGCCTCATCCTGAGCAAACCACCCAATGCAGAGGAGGCGTATGGCACCTATATAGCCAGCAGATTGCTGGAGTTGGAAAAGGGCCAACGCCTCCTCTGTGAGGGTCTAATTTTTGAGGCTTACCAGAAGGGCTTGAGAGGGGAGCTTACTGCTACCACATATCTGGCAGATGAAGCCACTCCTCCTCCTCCTCCTCCTGCCCCAAGTACACCACCAGAGGCACAACCTCCAAGGAAGGCTGCAGAGAAGCGTGGAGGGAAGGCTGCAGAGAAGCGTGGAGGGAAGGCTCCACGGAAGAGTCGAAAGTGATTGCCTGGCTTCTGTCTGGTCTGACTGTGCTCCCTGTGCTCCCTATAGTCGCAAGATACCAATTTTCTTGTCCTCAAACTTGATGTGTGTCCTGGGGGACGAAAGGCTTCCCAGATTCTAAAAGTGTCTCCAGTGTTGCCTTCCTAATTTTTTTTCGAAAAAAATAAATAAATTTTTGGTTACCTTACATTCTTGCCTATGTGTTTTGATTAAAAAACGCCATTTTCTTTGGGAGTAGGCAGGTACAGGTCAAAAAGACTATGGGGTTGATTTGAGAAAAGCAAATAGTCTGTGCACTTTGCAGAGGGCAGTTGCCATCTGCAAGTGCAATTGCTCCAGATCATCAGAAATTAGTTAAAAGCTTGACTTTGCAAAGAGTACCCAATCCTGTGCAAGGAAAATTATAAAAAAAGCATTTTTGCTTGCACATGATTGGATGATGGAAGTCAGCAGAGCTGCTTCACATTTAATAAAGCTTGGGAGCAACTGCTTTTGCAGAGGGCAACTGCACTTTACAAAGTGCACAGTCTTTTTCCCTTTAGTAAATCAACCCCTATGTGTGTTTTTGACAAAAGGCTAAATCATTTAGAATATCAAGTAAAAAGTACTCGTGAAAAGTTCACTTGAGAAATTGCACAGCAAGTGCACTTGTTGGAAGTGCAGTCGCTGTAAATCTGAGGGGAAGAGCTGAAATTCGGGGAAGCTCTGCTGATTTATTCAGAAAATCATGTTAAATAAAAATTATTTGCATTTTTTTGGGCTTCCTTGCATGTGCCCCTCGGATCCACAGCGAAGGCACTTCAAAATGCTCTTTCTGTGGAATTCAATGTAGAATTAGCACTTGTAGTGAAAAATGATTTTTGCCTTTGTTAAATACACCCCCCTATGTCTAATGAACAAGGGACAACAACCTCATTAAGGTTCATTAAAACAACACAAAATGTGAATGTTAATTGTGGTAACTTTAAAATACACACAAAAAGTGTGGTTATCATTTAACACACATTGTAAAATAGATAAGTGTTGAAATAAAAAAATTTAAAAAAAAATGAGTCCAAAATCGATTTTAATTTTTATAATTTATGGAGATTTGGCTTTTACAAAATATTATATTAGTCATGGCAGGAGGATAAATCATGAAGAAAGTAGTTTGTGAGAACTCTGTGTGAATATAAAGCAGAAAAACAACTTCATTATCAATCCTAAAAAAAGGCTGTATTAAAAGACCACAGAAGAGGAATGTGCTAGCTTCAAGACGAAGGCTAGTTTTACCAGACCGAGCGCTTCCGTCTTGTAATTGCTTCAGAGCATTTTGAGTTCGTCGGACTAGCACACAGACGATCGGTTTGTCCACTAGAAAGAAGAGTCCGCCGGATAAATTTTAAACAAGTTTCAAATCTAAGTCCATCCAACTTTTGAGCAAACAAAGTCCGCTGGAGCCCACACACGATCGAATTGTCCGACGAAATCCAGTCCGCCGGGCAAAGTCCGCCGTAAAGTCCGCTCGTGTGTACGCGGCATTAATTGCCTAAAATGGGAGCTATTATACTGTATGTAATAGTGCCCAGTACCCCCCGGTGCTATAGTAAATGACCCCCATTGTTTGAATAAGGATAAGGAGAAGACTGTGGACTTTTTATTTGAATTAAGATTGGCACTTAATAATGATAACTTGTGATTATATTAGTATATTCTAATATTTTTTGGGGGCACTTTCACTTTTACCATATATGAGATAGGGAATGTTATTTGTTTGTTATGTGACTTTTTCCATACATACCTATAATTGTGTTGCACTGCACTTAGCGATTTTTTTACATTCTGTTGAGTTGGTTGCACCAGAACAATATAAAAAATAGCAATAAACAAGCAGGACCTTATTATTTAGGTGTTCATAGGTCAGGATTATATAAAAATATGACCCTTGTTCTCATTTAATAAATGTAAACCTCGCCCTATGAGCCTCACCTAATGTTCAAACATGAAGCCATTTATGACTCCGTGTTCATCACACTTTTCATTGTCACTTCCTAGTTTTCTTCAGTCTGCAGTCAGGGGCTGAGCGTTCCATCAGGTAGGAATGAATTCTACTCTCTGGTGACATACAGTAATTGATACATTTATGGTAAAGGGGTGAAGGAATAATGATCTTTTTAAGAATGTCTTTAAAATAATGCATATGAAACTTGAATGTATATCTTTGGTGACTTATTTGTGATCGTTCAAGAGGAACTTCTTCTCTGTAATATTTGCCTCCCACCTGGGACCTGGCTGAGACCTGCGGCAAGTTTGCAGGAGGGGGGGTTTCCATGCATGCGCCCCTGTGTAAATCACTGCCTTTTAGGATGTGACATGGCCAGGGCTGGAACAAGGGTTGGGCAGGAGAAGCAGATGCCTTGGGTGCAGAGTTGGGGGCACACTCCAGATCAGAGGCTGGTAACCAGCTTTATTTCTGCTCAGACAGCTACTGCTGTCATGCTATGCTCCACCCTATGCACCTACAACTAACGCGAAAAACCATGTATGCGCAACTGCCTTCTAGCTACTAAAAAGCAAGTGATTGGCTGCACATGTACGCTGCGCACTCCATGCCAAACATGGGCAGCAAGAGCAAGGGGGCAAAGAATGGGAACAGTGCTGTACACCCTATTCTACAGCATGCTGTAGCAGCAGGGGGCAGTTCTGCATCATTGCCTTGGGCACTGACAGTGCGGGACATGGTAATCTCTGAAGTCAGTGGAGTGCCCCATTGTAATTTTCCTCTGTTTTCCAAAAAATAAAAAACATTAAAACACTTTCCAACGCTATAAGGGGGGGAGGGGGGGACAGAAGAAAAAAAGTCCTTGTATTTGGCGGAGGTCCATTTTAACAACTTTTCTAACTGAGCCATTTTTCTTTTTTTGCACACATGTTAAAATGCACATTCTAGGCATGGAAATTAGCTAAAACCCCCAAATAGAATTTTTTTGTAATCAAACCCATATTTTTGGTAAAAAAATGCACCAAATTTAATTTTAGTGCATACAACTTACCAAACGAGAAGTGATTTATGGTTAAAAAAAAGAAAAAAGTGTTACTTAGCAATGGAAAACCCGAGCCCAGGAGGATGCATACAATCGCCTAGAGAAAACTAATGTCACATCAGAGGACCCCCATCACATCAGAGGTCCTCCCATCACATCAGAGGACCCCTATAACATCTGAGGTCTCACCATCACATCAAGGGTCCTCTTATCACATCGGATGTCCTTCCATCACATCAGAGGTCCCCCATCACATCAGAGCTCCCATCCCATCAGAGGACCTCCATCACATCAGGGGTCCTCCCATTACATCAGAGGTTCTCCTATTACATCAGAGGTCCACCATCTCATTAGAGGTCCACCATCACATCAGAGGTCCCCTCATCACATCAGTGGATCCCATCACATCAGAGGTCACCCCATCACATCAGAGAACCTCCATCCCATCAGAGGTCCTCCCATAACATTAGAGCTCCTCCCAGAACATCAGAGTTCCTCCCATCACATCAGAGGTCCCCCCATCACATCAGATGTCCCCTCATCACATCAGAGGTCCTCACATAAACAGCAAAGTTCCTCCTATCACATCAGAGGGTCGTCATCACCTCAGAGGTCCCCTCATTACACCAGAGGTCCTCCCATCACATCAGAGGTCCCCATCACATCAGAGCTCCCCTCATCACCCCAGAGGTCCTCCCATCAAATCAGAGGTCCTCCATACATCAGAGGTCCCCCCATCACATCAGAGGACCCCCATCACATCAGAGGACCTCCATCACATCAGAGGTCCTCCCATCACATTAGAGGTCCCCCATCCCATCAGAGGACCCCATCACATCAGAGTCCCCCATCACATGAGTTCCCCCATAACATCAGAGTTCCTCCCATCACATCAGAGGTCCCCCATCACAACGGAGGTCCTCCCATCACATCAGAGGTCCCCCGTCATACCAGAGGTCTTCCCATCAAATCAGAGGTCCTCCATTACATCAGAGGTCCCCCCATCACATCAGAGGTCCTCCCATCACATCAGAGGACCTCCATCACATCAGAGGTCCTCCCATCACATTAAAGGTCCCGCATCCCATCAGAGTCCCCCCATCACATGAGTTCCCCCATAACATCTGAGATCCTCCATAGCGTCAAAGGCCCTCTGTCACAGCATAGCCCCCCCTTCATATCAGAGGCCCCCACCATGTCAAAGGTTCCCCATCACATCAATGACAGTCCTTCACATCAGAGCCCTCCTATACTTAAAAACCCACCATCACATCAGAATCTTCCCATCACATCAAAGGTCCTCCTATCACAATCAGAGTCATTGACTTCCCAGCACTTGAGTCATTTACTCGCACAGCCACAGGAGGAGTCAAGGGGATGTAGACTTACACCACCATAAGACAGCTGGACTTTTTACCACTTCCTCCTGGCTCTCTCAGTGAGTTTCTCCAGACCCAACATAATACTAGGACTTAAGCTTGCAAATAGGCCCCCCAGGTAAGCCTAGCTGGGACCTTTGTGTCTTTCTGATGGCTCCTTTTAGAAATCTGCCCCTATACCCCTGCACAGGGGTCTCCCCTAGCAGGACTGAGCCCAGGAACTCTGCAGTTGCTGCCTCAGGCCTCAGACTATTTATGGGCTTCCCAACCACCTACTGGGCACACCTCCCTAGGGATTTGCTGGAGTTTCATAAATATTCGGGCTGTATACCCTGTCATTCCTTCCTTTCTAGAATCCTCTAGAAGACAGGGGGAAGCAATCAAAGCATCAGCCTGTGAGACAACCCCTGCTTCTCTGACTACATTCTGCTTCTGCAGCCAACTAAATTTACCTAGCAGCCCACACTACACTAGGATGGTGATACACCTGCCAATGCTGGATGGATTATTTAGGGAGGCTTTCTCAAACACCAACTGGGAAATGGTTATATATCCACTTCTTTTTAAGGGATTCGGTGAGGGATGTTTTTACTGACACATGCAGGTACAGAAAATTATTGTGAAACTAATGATGTGAAACTCCATCACAAACTTTTTTCATTTTTTTGGATGCTGTTACAGATGTCATAGAAGGGAGTTAAAAAAAATGACTCCAATGACCATAAAAGCTGCAACAGAAATAAAAAAAAAAAAAAAAAAATATATATATATATATATATATATATATATATATATATATATATATATATATATTGTGAGGTTTGGGGGTTGTTTAGCTCAGTGTAGCACCTGCTAGCGAGAACAGTCCACACAAATGATTCCTTTTCAGGGCTTTTTGGCCCACTTTTATCAAAGAAAATCAAACAAGGTTCCAGCAAAAGTGGTTTCCCTCGCAGGGGGTTTTTACCGCCAGCAACAAATAAAAGGATATTCAGCCTCCTGGTTTACACATGGAGCATTGCAAACAAAAATACCGAGCCACCTAGTTCTCTTCAGCAGCAGACACACCACTGCTCAGGCTCCCACATGGAGCTCTCCTGACTACTGTCAGCGACCTCAGACTCAGGTCTCTGGCTTTCACCTTGCAGCCTGCACTCTCTGGATACTTCAGTGCACACCTGCACTCTCTGGGTTCTCCCTTGCAAGCCTGGACTCCTGGAGACCTCCTGTCTCTCTGGGTGGAGCCCAGAACCATGGTCAGGTGCCTACAAATAGCCCAGCACACACCTGACCAGTCAGTATGCTAGTGGATCGCAAAACCCGGACCCACGACTGGGGATTTCATCCCACCTGGATCGCTATGAAATCCCCGGCTTCCAGATCCCAAGACAGATTTTAGTAAACAATGAGGAAACTGAAAAGCCAGTTTCCTTCCAAATAAGAAAATAAACTGGAGCCCCTCAACCTGCCTGGTTGAGAATCCTGTGTCTAAACACTGGTGGGGTACAACACCACCACTATATATATATATATATATATATATATATATATATATATATATATATATATATATATATATATAGTGGTGGAAAATTAGGGCGGAAAATAACAATTAATTCCTCGATTAATCATTAATTTTTTTGATCGATCAAAATTCTTTTGATCGGTACTCACCTCTCCGCCTGCTTCCGGGTCTTCAGGGAGTTCCATCGGAGATCTGGTGACGTCATAGACATGTGGAGGAGTCCGGTGACGTCGATGTCCGTGAGGTCCCTGGACAGCCTGGACAGTGATGGTAAATATGGATGTGGTTAACTGGGATCATTCAGTGAGCTAAGTGTAGGCAAATTTGATAACCTCTGTTTTGAACATTGTTGTCCTTAGGGGCTTATAAGCTGTGATATTTTTGCCGTGTGGATCGGCTTCTGCTGTTGCCATGATGGTGGCGCTTGCTTTTGATTGACAAGTGACGTCCTAACCATGCCACGCTATGTCCGGCTTCGGCTGTTGCCATAACAACGGTGCTATTTAAATAGACTGTAGGGTGACGCCGTAGCCCCGCCCCGCTGAGGAAGTTCTGATTGAACGTAACGCGCATGGGGAGGAGCTAGGAATGTTGTCACCCGCTGCTGCACTACAGAACTAACACGATTGTCGGCTTTACATGCTGTGTTTTTATCATCTTTATGTGAGTAGTTTGTGTTTGAACACAATGATTAAATCTTATACTTAAGTGGTGAGCACTTAGATCTTTTCTTTCTACCCATGACCTGGGGTCCTTGCTGAGATCTAAGGAGATATGAGAGACGTTTATGGTCCGTGTTAATAACCATTGTTTTCCTGTCCTAAGCAGTTTTGTGCAGACAATTCTTTGTGTACAGGCAACATCTGTTCCGTGCGAAAGACTGTTCAGTTCTTCAGGGTATATCGTCAATAAAATGCGATCATGTCTGCTTCCAGAAAACATAAACACTCTGCTATGTCTGCGTGACTGGCTAAAGTGATGCCTGCTTGCCTACTATAAAGTGACTGACAGTCAGACAGATCAGCTAAAAGTAGTTGGATCTGTATGTGCGTTATAATTAATCAAAATTAGTTGATTAATCGATTTAAAAAAAAATCGATTAATCAAACGCGAAAATTGTAATCGGTAACAGCCCTAATATATATATATATATATATATACACACACACAGTATCCCACAAAAGTGAATACACCCCTTACATTTTTGTAAATATTTTATTCTATCTTTTCATGTGACAACACTGAAGAAATGACACTTTTCTACAATGTAAAGTAGTGAGTGTACAGCTTGTATAACAGTGTAAATTTGCTGTCCCCTCAAAATAACTCAACACACAGCCATTAATGTCTACACTGCTGGCAACAAAAGTGGGGAAACTCCTAAGTGAAAATGTCCAAATTGGGCCCAAAGTGTCAATACTTTGTGTGGACACCATTATTTTCCAGCACTGCCTTAACCCTCCTGGGCATGGAGTTCACCAGAGCTTTACAGGTTGCCACTGGAGTCCTCTTCCACTCCTCCATGACGACATTATGAAGCTGGTGGATATTAGAGACCTTGCACTCCTCCACCTTCCATTTGAGGATGCCCCACAGATACTCAATAGAGTTTAGGTCTGGAGACATGCTTGGCCAGTCCATCACCTTTACCCTCAGCTTCTTTAGCAAGGCAGCGGTTGTCTTGGAGGTGTATTTGGGGTCATTATCATGTTGGAATAGTGCCCTGTGGCCCAGTCTCCGAAGAGAAGGGATCATGCTCTGCTTCAGTATGTCACAGTACATGTTGGCATTCATGGTTCCCTCAATGAACTGTAGCTCCCCAGTGCCAGCAGCATTCATGCAGCCCCAGACCATAACAATCCCACCACCATGCTTGACTGTAGGCAAGACACACTTGTCTTTGTACTCCTCACCTGGTTGCCTTCACACATGCTTGACACCATCTGAACCAAATAAGTTCATCTTGGTCTCATCAGACCACAGGACATGGTTCCAGTAATCCAGTCTGCTTGTCTTCAGCAAACTGTTTGTGGGCTCTCTTGTGCATCATCTTTAGAAGAGGCTTCCTTCTGGGATGACAACCATGCAGACCAATTTGATGCAGCATGCGGCATATGGTCTAAGCACTGACAGGCTGACCCCCCACCCATTCAACCTCTGCAGCAATGCTGGCAGCACTCATACGTCTATTTCCCAAAGACAACCTCTGCATATGACTCTGAGCACGTGCACTCAACTTCTTTGGTTAACCATGGCGAAGCCTGTTCTAAGTGGAACCTGTCCTGTTAAACCGCTGTATGGTCTTTGCCACCGTGCTGCAGCTCAGTTTCAAGGTCTTGGCAATCTTCTTATAGCCTAGGCCATCTTTATGTAGAGCAACAATTCTTTTTTTTAGATCCTCAGAGAGTTCTTTGCCATTAGATGCCATGTTGAACTTGCAGTGACCAGTATGAGAGAGTGAGAGCGATGACACCAAATTTAACACACCTGCTCCCCATTCACACCTGAGACCTTGTAACACTAACGAGTCACATGACACCGGGGAGGGAAAATGGCTAATTGGGCCTAATTTGGACATTTTCACTTCATTTCTTCAGTGTTGTCACATGAAAAGATCTAATAAAATATTTACAAAAATGTGAGGGGTGTACTCACTTTTGTGAGATACTGTATATGTATACATACAGAGTTGTTCTGGTCTATAAGGAGCATACATGTATGGAAGCAAAGAAATTAGTGCCATTATTTATGTGTCTAGGTGTACAACGTGATGGACTTACCCCTGCTGTAAATTCAATCAAAACAAGTGAGGAGATGAAGAAGTGCCAACAAAGAGCCTTATGTCCCGGTAAACAAAAATGCTACTTAACTTTTATTTTTGTGACAAGAATATGTTTTTTTTGCAGAAATATTTTTCTCTCATATATTGTGTAATAAATATAAAATAAAGCAATGCATAAAAAAATAAATAAACAAATTAATTCATTTTTTAGGGAACATTATGTGAATGTCATCATTTTATTTTATGGTATTGTATTTTAGGTATTTTGGAAGATATTTTATTTTTTAGAAGGTATTACGTAAATATTTAACAGAATTACAAATTAAATTTTATAAAATATGGATGTGTTTGTATGACACAATGAGTGTATAGGTTAGAACATTTTCTGTTACAGTTAAAGCTGAACTCCAGGTAGATATATAAGGCACAATTAATGCAGCTCTGTGATAATTGTTACATCAATAACCACCACTTGCTGTCCAGGGCAATTTTTTAATTTTTGCATACAGATGTTAAAATCAGAAATTTTTTTTTGCTAAAAAAATTACTTCAAACTCACAGATATTATATATTTTCTGAAAGCAGAGACCCTGGAAAAAAAAATGATGGCTGTTGCAATTTTTTATGTCATACGATATTCGCAGCTGTTTAGCAAATGCAAAATTTCAGGAAACAATACACTTAAATTAAATTTAGTGTACAGAAACACAAAATAATACCCAATTAAATGTAACGCACCAGAGGGTGAAATGTCACCATGGTGATATCACATATTCCCCCATACAGTAGGATAATTCAACAATAAATCCGTATTGTTGAAATATTATTAGAAATGGGCTGAACACCCCTCTGTTCAGTTTGCAGCAGAACTCCCGAGCAGGGGAAAAGTTCTAACCTGAACCGCAAACTCCAATGAAGTCCATGGGAGGCGAACATGAGAAATTAAAAGTGCCCATTTTGAAGGTTTATATGCAAGTAATTGGCCATAAAAGGAAAACGGGGGTCTGTTTTTTTATTTGCATGTATCAATGCAAATAAAAAAAAAAAAAAAACAATAGTTTTTAAAGGAGCAGTGATTTTAATGATGTTTAAAGTTAAACAATAGAAATTAATGATTCCTTTAAATATAGTGCCTGGGGGATCCCCCTAGTCTGCCTGGTGCATCTGTAATAAAAAACGGCATTGCCCCCCCCCCCACAGTCCCTTCAGGTCTGGTATGGATTTTAAGGGGGACTCCACGTCAATTTAAAAAAAAAATATAGCGTGGGGTCCCCCCAAAATTCAATCCAGACCCTTTTTCTGAGCATGCAGTCTGGCTGGTCATGAAAGGGGGGACGAGCGAGTGTCTCCCTCCCTCCTGAAACATACAAGGCCACATGCCACCCCCCACCCCAAAACACCTTGTCCCTTTGTTGGTGGGGACAAGGGTCTCTTGCCCACAACCTTGGGCTGTGGTTTTGGGGGTCTGTGGGCAGGGGGCTTATCGGAGAATGGAAGCCCCCTTTAACAAGGCCCCCAGATCCTGGCCCACCGCATGCCATTTTTAAAAAATTTTGGCGTGGGGTTCCCCTTAAAATTTATACTAGACCCAAAGGGCTTGGCATGGATTGGGGGGGACACCCAACGCTATTTTTTTTTTTTTTTACTGGCAAATTTTTGTTTTTTTTACACAGCGATCAGTGGGGAAACCAATTGACAGCTGATGAGTCATCGGTTGTTAAGGACCCAGTGGCCAGCTTCCCAGCTCCTTCACAACCAACTGCGCCCTGATTGATCAAAGCTTTGCCCAATCAGGGTCAAACAGCCAGTGTTCGGCCCAAACTCATGCTTGGGCAGAACCGTTTGCCCAACACAAATTGTTAATTACTTCTTCAGATTTCTTGCCAGAATACAGCAATGGATGGGTCCTAAGCTACTGCAAGTAATTGCAAAATGAGTACTTGGTGTGTAGTTCATTTTTATCTGCTTACAGCTTTATTTATTTTTTGTACAATGTGGAGCATGTAGCGCACCCCCATAAGAGCCGCTGGTGAATTTAGTCCTAGTTTACCACACAGCCAGGCACACAGAATTTTCTTCATTCTTTCACTGGCTCCAAAGAACAGTCTAGGGGTTTCCTTTTTTGGGGTTTTTATTGGGAACGATGAACATGGATCATGGGGTACCCCGATAAACTGTACAACTGAATTACTTGAGGACTCCTTAACTTTCTGGCTGCACTTTACAAAAGGGAATGTCCCATAGGATCTCTCTTTGATTGTGACTAGCACTCCTACCAGAGTTTAAAAGCTACACACAGTCACCAACTCCTCAGAACTGGGGTCACTTACTCACAGGATCATTCGTTGCCTCCTGCCGATATCCACCAAGCTCCTCCTGGTGAGGGAGATATGGACTCACACCACCATAGGACAGCTGTACTATTTCCCACCAACTTCCTGCTGGCTCTCTCCAGTGAGCTTCTCCAGACCCAATTTGATCCCCTAGACTCAAGCTTGCAAATAGGCCCCCCAACTAAGGCTAGCTGGGACCTCTGTGCCTTCCTGGTGGCTTCCTGTAGAAGTCCACACAGGAGCTGAGCCCCTCTGCACAGGAGTCTCTTCCTGCAGGACTAGACCCAGAAACACTGTATCCTGCTACTCGGGCCTCCAACCATTTATGGGCTCTCTCCCCACCTCTCTAGGTATTGACTAGAGCTCCATAAATATTCAGGCTGCAGACACTGTTCCTCCTCCCACTACGATTTCTGGAATCCTCCAGAAGACGGGGGAAGAAGGGGGAAGCAATAAAAGTAGCAGCCTGTGAGACACTGAGCAGCTCTAATTAATCAACCTCTGCTCCTCTGTTTACAGTAAAGCCAACTAAATTTACCTAACAGCCTACTTTACACTAGGAAGGTGCTACAAATACATAACAAAATACACATTTAAAACCGTGTTATATGAAGAAGTTCCTCTTTTTTGTTTCTCTAGAGGACACCAGAAGGTTCTGCGGTCAGCTGTCTGCATCTGATGACCCAGCACTGAGGAGAATATACACGTATTACAAAGATGATCTGATCTACATTCTGGAGAACTTGGACAACCATGCCCTTCTGAGGGAGTTAAATTCTAGAAAAGTCTTAAATGCAGAGGTAAGATACATATATTTTTGAACAGACTGCAAAAAATATGTGCAAGTAATTGCAAAGGAATAAGTGGAGTACACGGGTGTTTTCAAACTTTTATTTCTGATTTTAGGAATTTTGTTAGAAAGTCCCGATCCTTGTGTATTCTGATACATAGGGACCTGATGTATAATGGGTTTTGTATACATTATTTTTCCTTATTTAATATGGTGAGCGCTATAAATATATATACTTTTTAAAGCCTTTTTTGGCTTGCAGTGGGTGTGCAAAAACTAAACACCAGTAAAAGTAAGTGAACTAAAAAAGTGCACACAAAGTGTGATTCTGGTCCTCTCCCGGAGAGAAAGGACCCCTTAATGAACTCCCAGCATGCAAGGCTCCTGACAGGAGTAAGGCACACGCAGGTCCACCTAGCCAAAAGGCCCAGTGGACCCCGCTCCTCATGGTCAGACGAAGCCAAACAACAAGTACTAGGTGAGGGGCTCTCCTAAAGAGAGACCTCCCCAAGGCAGGGGAGGAAGGAACCTTATGGCCACACATCCTCCCCCTAGAGTTCAGGGTAGGCCTGAGGATCCCCACCCTCCATCCTGACTGAAAACGGAACACATATACAGTATAAGTGCAAAATAACGCACATATGGAAACAAAATAAATAAATATGCAAAATAAATAAGTGTCAGTAGGGGTACATTGGCTAAGCCTTTTGGCCTGGTAACTTAAATTGCACCAGTCTCAGCCATAGTGTTACTCTGGCACCCCACCAGCTTCTCTGGAAAGGAGAGGAGAATACACACATCAAATTCAGCTGGTTCCTGCTGAACAGGCCAAATTACGATATGTGTATATCCTGCTTAAGTCACAGTTGTCTGTGGGATGGAAGGCCTGAGTGGGATATAGTTAGCTAGATGGCTGAGCAATTTCTGTTATATTGATGAGATGCTTAAATCCCTATGTGAGACGCCTGCTTTTGTTGATTAAAAGTAGGCAGGGCAGATAATACCTTAAATGACAGTTTAGCTAGTGAACTGCATCTATGAAGGCTTTACCCTTGATGATAATCTTCACAAGAGCTAAGTAGAAACCTCTCTTCATGTTTCATGGTCAAATGTAATGCTACCCCAAAAGCCTCCCTTGGCTAACCAAGAGCCAGCAAATGGGTGCTGGTTAATCATGGTTTTAAAAAAAAATAAAAAAATGTTGGTGCTGCTGTCGAGTGGGTGAGGCGCTATGGACAAGGGGCACTTGCTTCCAGTACACCCAGAGAGTTTTCGGCTGTTGGTGTGCTGATGGCAGGATGAGTTTTTTGGGGATCAATGTCTGCCCATGGGTTGCTACATTTACTACGCCATGTTAAAATGTCCAGTTCATTGTTGGAATGGGTGGTTAGGGATGTGTCTGGCCTGTATTCCATCAGGCACTATTTCGATGATTTTCCGGGTATGGGGCCTCCTTCCTCTAATGTGTGTGTGATTCATGTCCACGTGGCAGCGCATTAGGGTAAGTTTGGGCTTCCGCTGGCATCGGATAAGACCGAGGGCCCAGCTACGGAACTCGGTTTTCTAGGCATCGTTATGGACTCTGGAGACAGGGAGGGTTGGCTGCCGAGGGGCAAGGTAGAGTGGCTCTCAGGCTTGGATCAGGGGGAGGATGGGGCAGAGCGAGGTCCAGCTCCGGATGTTACAGTCTTTGTAGGCAAGTTTAATTCGCCTGTGGAATTAATTTAATGGGTAGGTTTTTTTTCTGTCGGCAGCTACTGCTGGGGGTTTTTCATGCCCCGACCCACGTCATTAGACTGGACAGGGAGCTTTGGGGGGATTTGAGAGTTTGGCATATGTTTTGGGGACGGACAACAGGCGATCGCGTTGGAGGGCTGGATCGGTGAGTAATTTTTGGTTTAGAGTTGGTTACGGAGGCGGCAGTGTCTACGGGTTATGTGGCGTTATGGCAAGGGCAATGGAGTGCAGAATCTTGACCTAGATCCTGGGTGAAGGCGGGGTTCCTTCGGAACATGGTACTGTTGGAATTGTTTCCAGTGGTCCTTGCAATGGAGTGTGGGGGGAGGCGTGTAAGAACTTGAAGATTAGGTGAAACTGTGACAACATGGGGGTGGTTCAAGTTATCAAATGGATTTCCGCGTCGTCACAGCCAGTGGTACGGTTGCTGCGCCATTTAGTTTGGTGTTGTTTATGGATCGATAAATTTTCTGTATGCTATGCATCTCCCAGGCTGTGACAACACGCTGGCTGAGGCACTGTCTCGGTTTCAGGGGGAAAAGTTTAGGGAGCTGGCTCTGTTGGCAGAGGAGGAAGGATCAGGAGGTCGGTGAGGGGGTTGACATGGGCAGCTCACTCTAAGGTATGGAGGGAGCGGTTAGCTTTCATACGGCTGAAAGGGGGGTCAGAGTCTGCAATGGAGCGGAAGCTGGCGGGGTTGGCCCCCTTTTTGTTCAAGATGCAGGGCCTGACGAATTTGTTAAAAGATTTTGGGTCAAACAAGCGATTAAACGGTATCGTACGTGCCACAAACAAAAAGACAATCGGAGGCCAGTCTCTTTTCAATTCTTCAGGCCATTTGTGTAAAAATTGGGGTGAGTATGTTACTTGGGCTATGAGGTAATTTGGTTTACAGCTGATTTCCAGTAGCGTTTTTAGAGGATTTCGGGTGGGGGAGTTGGAGCTCATCCAGATGGGTAGCAAGGGGGTTGCTGGCCTAGAATGCGTATGCTTCAGAAGAATGGGTGGTGTTACATTGGCGCAGGTTTAAAAAACGGATCAGAGGGGAAAGGGGTGAGTGTTCAGCTGTTTTCACTGCCTGGTGCGAGGATTTGCCCGGTGCGAGGGTATGGGACTTTCTGGGAATTAGTTCGGTTGGAGGTGAGCTGTTCTTATTTCATGGGGATGGGTCAGATTTGTCCAGGTTCCTATTAATCGCGGTTTTCAGGGAGTGCCTTTAAACAGGGGGGGTTTGCAATTTGCCTCACACTCCTTACACATCGGGGCGGCCACAGAGGCTGCCAGGTGTGGGTTGAATGAGGCGGCAGTTGAGAGTTTTGGGCGGTGGTAATCCAGGAGATTTCGCTCTTATGTGCGCCCACAACGGTTAACAGATTGAGTTTTATGGGGGAGGTACAGGTTGTAGGGGGGCGGTTAAACTTGTTAGTTTTACTGCTGTTATGTTATGTTTGTTGTGTTGGTGCTTCCTCTTTTTGTTTGTTATGTCATTTCAGATGGAGGTTATGCACGCCTTGTCTGGATCTTGGGGCATTCTTATGGCTTTTGGGGGGCCAGGAGAGCAGATGTTAGACCAGGGGCAGACAGCTGGGGTATCTCTCGGAGGGAGGTATGTACTTGATAGCTGGAAATTCCAGGGATGGTGTGGAGCAGTGTAGTGCGAGGATTATTAAGCTTGCATTAAAGTGAACAAGGTGGTGGGTAGATTTGTTTCACGTAATGGGGGTGTTTGTTATCAGACATATGGAGTTGGAGTTTCAATGTGGGATTGTACCTGCGGGGTAGTAGAGTTCACCTCTCGGCTGAGGGTTAGATCTATGGGTGCTTGGTCTTCCAGATGGGATTCAGCGGGCCCTGAAGGTGTGGAGGGGCCCTTAAGGGTAAGGTGTTATCCTTGCGGACTGTGGCGGTGTCTTTGGTCTTTGATGGTGGCAGAAAAACAGATGTGATGGAAGTGGTGGGGGGCTCATCCGTATTATGGGCCCCTCTGGGGTATTCCAGTGGAACGATGTCTGCTGGAATACAGTATCGGTTGCACTGCAGGAAAGGGGTTGTCTCCGAGCTGATGATACGGCTGGAGGCCTGGTATGGTAAAGGTCCTGCAGTGTAGTGGTGGAAAATGTTAAGTTCGGGCTGCCGTCAAAGACCAACAGGCTGTGTGTTTAAAAGTTGTCATTACAAATGTTATTTGGAAATAATTAAATATTTTGGTTAATAAAAATGCTGGTATTGCCATGTATACTCCAAACTCTTGTCTGGTCTTAATATTGGGTGGTGGTATGGGAATGGGAGTGTAGGGAGTTTGTGGAGTTTAAGGGTGGTAAGAAAAGTTGGGGATATCTCGACTACTATCTTGACTACACTGGTCAAGTGAGGCCCGGAACAGAAAAGACAAAGGAAACAAATAGTGGAGGGCTGGGCATGACAAGGTGGAAAGGAGAGTCAACAAGGGGTTTATTTGGAAAAGGTTTGAAGGGGAGGATTCAGGAGGAAAAGTGCTGGAGGGGGAGGAGCTGTACAAAAGGCGGAGGCGGGACTTCTGGAAGCAGTTGGTGAGGGAGACAGAAGGAAGCAGTTTTCCCACCTACCCTCCCTATTGTTTTGTCTTTGTGTGTTCTTTGTTTTCTTCTATTTCAGGATCAATGGATTTCGGGTCGTCATAGCAGCTGTGTAACGGCGGTGTCTTTGGTCTTTGATGGTGGCAGGAAAACAGATGTGATGGTAATGGTGGTGGGGGGCTCATCCATGGTATAGGTCCCTCTGGGGTATTCCAGTGGAATGGTGTCTGCTGGAATACGGTATTGGTTGCACTGCGGGAAAGGGGTTGTCTCCGAGCTGATGATACGGCTGGAGGCCTGGTATGGTAAAAGGTCGCGCAGTGTAGTGGTGTTAAGTTCAGGGTGCTGTCAAAGACCAACAGGCTGTGTGTTTAAAAGTTGTCGTTACAAAGGTTATTTGGAAATAATTAATTATTTTGGTTAATAAAAAGGCTGCTATGGCCATTTATACTCCAAACGCTTGTCTAGTCTTATTTTTGGATAGTGGTATGGGAATGGGAGTGTGGGGAGTTTGTGGGGTTTAAGGGTGGTAAGAAAAGTTGGGGATATCTTGACTACTATCTTGACTACACTGGTCAAGGCTTGCCCAACTTCAACTTCTCACTTTTGCCAACATAAAGAACATGCAATTTCACAAAAAACATGAAATTGGAAGTATCGTGGTGGAATCTGCCCAACAACATCTAGAATAATAAAGTTTTTGGAAATGCTGGATAGATGCCCTAATGAGGAAGAAGCCTTAGGAATATGTTGTCATACACCAGAGAGATGGTGGGAGAAGGAGCATAAGGGCTTTTAAATCCACATGTCACATAGTGGTGTAATATTACGTAAGGGCAACCGCAATGGAGTCCAAAAATTGCAGAGGATAGAGGAGAAGCAATACCAGCCAAGTCCAACCTACCATGAGAATATCAGGTAGAAATTAATGGTAAAGCCAAGGAGAATGGCCCTGGTTTCAGGGGTTCACTGCCAACATAGGGCAAATCCATATCAGGAGTGAGAACTGCTAGGGAGGGTAAATTATTCAAAGGTCAGTGGGTGCCCTTAAACAAGGAATATTAGAAAATGCTGAAAAGAGAGGTTTGCAAGGATTTATAGACTAGTTAGCAATGGTGCTGTGGAGTCAGGGGGTAGCCGATAGTATGTAAACACGAGAATGGTCAGTGAAAGTGGAATCAGCAAGGCATACATAGCAAGCAAATATGGTTTCCCTCATGTACAATGTGATATTGGGGGTTGTTTAGCTCAAGTGTTTATCGAGTCAACGTCAGACAGGCATTATAGTTAAGGGCCTGGTAGCCCACATTTATTAAATGGAAAAACAAAAGCAAAAGGTCCATTCAGGGTTCCCACGCAGGGGTTCAAACTTCGTTTAGCACTTAAATGAAAAACATACCGAGCCACCTGGCTCTCTCTTGGCAGCAGTAGGGATGAGCCGAACACCCCCCGGTTCGGTTCTCATCCAGAACATGTGAGCGGACCGAAAGTTTGCGCGAACTTTCGAACACTGTTAAAGTCTATGGGACTCGAATGTGAGAAATCAAAAGTGCGAATTTTAAAGGCTAATATGCAAGTTATTGTCCTAAAAAGGGTTTGGGGACCTGGGTCATGCCCCAGGTGACATGTATCAATGCAAAAGAAAGTTTTAAAAACTTTTTTTCGGGAGCAGTGATTTTAATGATGCTTAAAGTGAAAAAATAAAAGTGAAATATTGCTTTAAATATCATACCTGGGGGGTGTCTATAGAATGCCTGTAAAGTGGCGCGTGTTTCCCGTGTTTAGAACAGTCCCTGCACAAAATGACATTTCTAAAGGAATCAAAGTCATTTAAAACTGCTTGCGGCTGTAATGTAATGTCGGGTCCCGGCAATATGGATAAAAATTATTGAGAAAAATGGCATGGGTAACCCCCAAGCCCATTACCAGGCCCTTTGGGTCTTGTATGGATATTAAGGGGAACCCCGCACTCACATTAAAAAAAAAGAAAAGGCGTGGGACCCCCAGGCCCTATATACTCTGAACAGCAAAATGAAGACGGTCCAAACAAGACAGGGACTGAAGGCTTTTTCTTAAGTTGCATCTGTTTGTAATTTGGAACAGGTACATTTTGTAAGTGTAGTTCCAGCCAAAAAATCTATTTTTAAGCTTTTTGGAAAACAGGGAAGGGTTATCATCACCCCTGTAACATTTGTTTTGCTGTCTGTGCCCCTGTTCAGAAGATTTCACCTCACTTTCTGTCCCAATGACAATTGGATTTGAAAATTTGGGTTTTTTAGGGAAACAAGGATTGGTGATAAAGCATCAGTGGAGAAGACACCTTTTCCCCATATTAACTCTTACAGGAGAGAATTTCCCTTCCTAGGGGTAGATTTCCTCTCACTTCCTGTTGTCTCCCTCCGTTTGTAAGTAGGAGTCTATTTGTAAGTCGGATGTTTGAAAGTAGGGGCCTACCTTATATACTCTGCAGAAATTTGGGCCTTAGGTGTTGGTGGTACCAGAACAATGTAAGGTCCTCACAGTTAGTCTTAGTGGGCGCTGGAACGGGCCTTGCTGTGAAATATTATATCAAGAATTGTAATTACATGCCCCTGTTGAACAGGGGCAGAAAAATTGGGCCTTTGGAGGTGGTGTGGTGGTGTTGCCACAACACTGTAAGCCCTCACACTTACTCTTGGTGGGCGCAGGAACGGCCCTGCTGTGAAATATTCGATCAAAAATTGTATTTACATGCCCCTGTTGAACAGGGGCAGAAAAATTGGGCCTTAGGCACTGGTGCTGGTGCCACAACACTGCAACCCCTCACAGATACTCTAGTTGAGCGCAGGAACAAGCCCTGCTGCAAAAATGTTCTTACAAGCTATCAACATGAACTTTGAGGAGGAATAGGATAGTCACTCATCATACCAGGATAGTCACTCAGCATCAGCATAGGCAGTCTTGAAGGGATCTCACATTCATAAAAAAATGATTCGGTTACATCAGCATCAGGTGCTTGGTAGCTGGTGATCCAAGACTGAATAATTTTTATGAAGGGGAGCCCATCAAAGGAGTCGATGGACAGGCGCACTCTGTGATTGGTTACAAAGCCTCCAGCAGCACTGAATGTGCGTTCCAAAAGAACGCTGGATGCAGGACAGGCCAGTAGCTCAATTGCATACTGTGCAAGCTCTGGCCAGTGATCCATCCTCAAGATCCAGTAACCCAGAAGATTTTTGGTTGGAAAGGTCTCCAAGTCTGATCTTGCCCCTAGGTATTCCTACACCATGTAAATCAGACGCTGGTGATGGTTGCTGGAACTGATCAGACCTTGGGGCTGCGGACTAAAAAATTGTCTGAACGCATCTATCAGACAGCTACCTTCTCTACCGCTCCTTCTGTGACTGACCGAAGCCTCAGCAACACGTTGTCCAGGACCAGGAATTTGTAACCTCCCAGGCTCTGGAAACGCATTGCACAAACCTTTCTGCAAGGCCATCCGAAGATGTTTCATCCTCTGCTCCCTCTGCGAGGGCTGGATAAGTTCCGCAACCTTACCCTTGTAACGTTGATCAAGGAGGGTTGTTAGCCAGTAATGATCCCTCTCCTTGATACCACAAATCCTAGGGTCCTTTTGCAGGCTTTGCAGGATCAGGGAGGCCATGCAGCGTAGGTTTGCTGAGGCATTTGGTCCAGAGTCCTCTGGGTCACTAAGGACAACCTGATCCGCAGTCACCTCCTCCAAGCCACGTACAAGTCCATGGGTTTCTGGGGACTATAAACGATCCCTTGAAAACTGCTGCTAATGCTGAGTGCTAGGCTCCACCTCCATGCTGACACAATCCTCCTCCTCTTCCTGTGTGATCGGTGGGCCCGAAGGAACACTGTCTGGATAAAGGGGGCCTTGAGAGGTAAGGAAGTCATTCTCTTCCTCCCTCTGTTCTGCCTCAAGTGCCCTGTCCATTATTCCACACAGCGTGTGCTCCAACAAGTAGACAAGGGGGACAGTATCACTGGTGCATGCACTGTCACTGCTCACCATCCTCGTGGCCTCCTCAAATGGTGACAGGACAGTGCATGCATCCTTGATCATGAGCCACTGGCATGGCGAAAAAAAGCCAAGATCCCCTGACCCTGTCCTGGTGCCATAGTCACACAGGTATTCATTGATGGCCCTCTGCTGCGTGTGCAGCCGCTGCAGCATGGCCAACATTAAGTTCCATCTGGTGGGAGTGTCACAGATTAGGCGGTTCTTGGGCAGGTTGTATTCTTTTTGGAGGTCAGCCAGCTGAGCACTGGCATTATATGATCAGCGGAAATGCACACAGACTTTCCTAGCCTGCCTCAGGAGATCCTGTTAGCCCGGGTACCTGCACAAGAACCGCTGCACCACCAAATTAAGGACGTGAGCCAAACAGGGCACATGGGTGAAGTGTCCCTGTCATTCCTGGCTGAAGCTGGGGTGGCGTCAACCACCTCTGAGCCTGCCCCTGCAGAGCTGACAGAATCTCTGCACCAGTGTGGCTCCTGTCCCCTAAGCCCACCAGCTCAAGCAGCGCATGGCATATTTTTGCCTGAGTGCTTACGTAGCCCCTTGATCGCCTACGGAGCACCGCTGGTTCCGAGGACAAATCTATAGAGGAAAAGGCCATGGAGGAAGAAGAAGAGGAGGAGGGGGTGGAGGAGAGAGGTGTGACAGATTCACCACTAGTAGAATTTTGGAGGCGTGGTGGCAGGACAAGCTCCAATACTGCACCCTGTCCTGCATCCTTCCCTGCTGCCAGCAGATTCACCCAGTGCGCTGTGAAACATAGGTAACATCCCTGTCCATGCCTGCTGGACCATGAGTCAGTGGTAATATGCACCTTACCACTGACTGACCTGTCCAGCGAGGCCAAGACATTGCCTTCCACATGCCGGTAGAGAGCCGGAATCGCCATTCGTGAAAAAAGTGGCGTTTGGGAACCTGACACTGAGGTACCGCACATTCCACAAATTCACGAAAGGGGTCTACCAGCTGAGAAGGCAGCAGTTGGAGTGCTAGCAATTTAGCCAAGCTAGCATTCAGCCGCTGGGCATGTGGATGGCTGGGACAGAATTGATTTTGCCAGTTTAGCAACTGGGGTAGGGAAATTTGTCTGCTACAATTGAACGTTGGTGTAGCGATAGCAGATTGCCCGCAAGTACTTGGCACACCTAATTCTACACCTTCATTCCTCTCAGTGCAGGTTTCTGAGAGAACTGAAGGTATAGTGGGGTTGGAGATCCCAGCTGATGAGGAGCAAGGAGAGGTCCGCCTTGTTCTTTAGTGTGGGTCTTTTAATACGCTTGCCAATGGACTGCATGGGAGTTCGACATATGTCTGGTCAAGCATGTGGTGCCCAAGCGGCTGCTGTTTTGGCCACGCTTGATACGCTTCAGACATTTGTTGCAAACAGTGAAAAGGGGGGGAAAGCACTGCTCTAAAACAAATAGTGCAAAGAATCTGCTAAACACTCAAATAAACAAAGTTGAACAAGAATGGGGTAGAGTAGTGTAGCGCTAAAAATAAAGTGCGAGTGCCAAAGTACAATAGTATGTGACTACCCAATGTAGAGTAGCATGAATAAAGGAGTGCAAATGTCAATACATGTATTAAAAACGTAATATGAACTACACAATGTGACAAATATAATTATAAAAGGGGTGTGCAAAGCACAGGGAGTGCATAAATCCAGTGGTAAGTAAAACTGTAATAGGTCATATGGAATAAAGTCCACAAAAAATAAGGGAGTAGACAAGATGTGCTTCTTCCTGTTGGGATGACACCAAAACAGTAGAAAAGGAAACAGGTTGTCTGTAGTCACCTTAATAACTCTTGAAAGATAAGATGGATATTCGTACCAGCTGGGGTAGACACACATGTCTTACAACAGTGGGTCAAATGAGCTTGTGCTCCAGAAGGATCTGAATCCGGTGCTGTATGCAGGAGATGGATCAGGTAAGGGGTCCTCAGTTTCCCAGCAGCGAACTCCAGAAGCACTGTGTTATCCGGCTAGGTGTAGCTTAAGACAGCTACTTGTGAACTCCAATGAACATAACATATGGAAAAAGGAGGGCTCCAAATAGTGCAGGTCAAACCAATAGGTTTATTGGAATATATAAAAAATGACAAGAATAAAAGTGATCACAATGACATAAAAAATATATAAAAAGAAATGTGGGGTGCAGTAAATGCTGGACCGACGCGTTTCGACACTAAAGGTCTTCAACATGCCTCTGTTGAAGACCTTTAGTGTTGAAACGCGTTGGTACAGCATTTACTGCACCCACATTGTTTTTTATATATTTTATGCCTTTGTGTTCACTTTTATTCTTGTCATTTTTGATATTATCCAATAAACCTATTGGTTTGACCTGCACTATTTGGAGCCCTCCTTCTTTTTCCATATGTTATGTTCGTTGGAGTCCACAAGGAGCTCTCTTGAGGCTGTCTAGCTGGATAATACAGTGCTTCTGGAGTTCGGTGCTGGGAAACTGAGGACCCCTTACCTGATCCATCTCCTGCATACAGCACCGGATTCAGATCCTTCTGGATCACAAGCTCATTTGACCCACTGTTGCAAGACATGTGTGTCCACCCCAGCTGTATGAGTATCCATCTTATCTTTCAAGAGTTATTTAAGTGACTATAGACAACTGTTTCCTTTTCTACTGTTTTGGTGTCATCCCAAAAGGAAGAAGCACATCTTGTCTACTCCCCTATTTTTTGTGGACTTTATTCCATATGACCTATTACAGTTTTACTTACCACTGGATTTATGCACTCCCTGTGCTTTGCACACCCCTTTTATAATTATATTTGTCACATTGTGTAGTTCATATTACATTTTTTAATACATGTATTGGCATTTGCACTCCTTCATTCATACTACTCTACATTGGGTAGTCACATACTATTGTACTTTGGCACTAGCACATTATTTACACTACTCTACCCCATATGTTGCAAACAGCAACGATGCGATCTGCTGGACACACCTCAAAAAAGGTCCACACCAAAGAACTTTTGGAAAAAGTCAGAGCTCTGCGGTGTGATGCAGTCAGTTGGCTGCCCTTAAGCTGGCCCCTGGACGGCATCCTGACTTGTTGGAGCTGTGCCTCCTCCTCTTCCTGCTCCTCCTCCTCCTCCTCTCTCCTATCAGGCACCCACGTAGAGTCAGTGACCTCATCATCCCCTCCCTCCTCGTCACTGGAGCAAACCTGGCAGTATGCTGCAGCTGGGGGAACATGACTGCCAGTTTGTTTTCCTTCTTGGGCACCCTCTCTCTCTGGGCTCACGTTAATGCCTTCCTCAAGCTGGGTACCATCATCAGAGCCTTCAAAATGCTGTGCATCCTCCTGCAGCATGTACCCAACACTGTGGTCGCACAGTTCGGTGGACTTATCCATGCATGATGGTGGGGCTAACTGATGACCTGGAGCCGATGGAATAGGCCGCTTTGGCAGCTGCATTGGCAGCCAAAGTACTCTGAGCCTGGGTGACAGAGGAGGATGAGGACGGCTTGGTCATCCACTCTACCAACTCTTCTGCATGTTTACACTCAACACGGCCAGCTGCCGAAAAAAAAGGACAAGCGTGCCCCATGGCCACGTGATGAGGATGCACCATGTCCACAACCAGCACTGTTCGCTGTAGACACAGAGCCTGCTTGCCTTCTTTTAGTAGCCTGTGAGCATCTGCCTCTCCTTGTTGGCCTTCCAGACATACTGTATTTGATGTATTTGTAATGTATTTGAATAGGTACACCAAGAATGGCCTGCAGTTAGATGTAGCTGCACAAAGCTGGGATGTATATACATACAGAATATACTGCAGCTAACTGAATCAACTGCCTGCCTGTAGTATATTAGGAACAGAACAACAGGAACGGTCTGCAGTGAGATCTAGCTGCACAGGATACAGTACTGAATATACTGCAGCTAACTGAGTCAACTACCTGCCTGTAGTATATTAGGAAGAGAACAACAACAGGAACGGTCTGCAGTGAGATCTAGCTAAACTGGATACAGTATACTGAATATACTGCAGCTAACTGAATCAACTGCCTGCCTGTAGTATATTAGAAACAGTACACCAGGAACACTCTGCAGTGAGATCTAGCTGCACAGGATACAGTACTGAATATACTGCAGCTAACTGAATCAACTGCCTGCCTGTAGTATATTAGGAAGAGAACAACAGGAACGGTCTGCAGTGAGATCTAGCTGCACAGGATACAGTACTGAATATACTGCAGCTAACTGAGTCAACTACCTGCCTGTAGTATATTAGGAAGAGAACAACAGGAACGGTCTGCAGTGAGATCTAGCTGAACTGGATACAGTATACTGAATATACTGCAGCTAACTGAATCAACTGCCTGCCTGTAGTATATTAGAAACAGTACACCAGGAACGCTCTGCAGTGAGATCTAGCTGCACAGGATACAGTACTGAATATACTGCAGCTAACTGAATCAACTGCCTGCCTGTAGTATATTAGGAAGAGAACAACAGGAACGGTCTGCAGTGAGATCTAGCTGCACAGGATACAGTACTGAATATACTGCAGCTAACTGAATCAACTGCCTGCCTGTAGTATATTAAGAAGAGAACAACAGGAACGGTCTGCAGTGAGATCTAGCTGCACATGATACAGTACTGAATATACTGCAGCTAACTGAATCAACTGCCTGCCTGTAGTATATTAGGAAGAGAACAACAGGAACGGTCTGCAGTGTGATCTAGCTGCACAGGATACAGTAATGAATATACTGCAGCTAACTGAATCAACTGCCTGCCTGTAGTATATCAGGAAGAGAACAACAGGAACGGTCTGCAGTGAGATCTAGCTAAACTGGATACAGTATACTGAATATACTGCAGCTAACTGAATCAACTGCCTGCCTGTAGTATATTAGAAACAGTACACCAGGAACGCTCTGCAGTGAGATCTAGCTAAACTATATACAGTATATATATATATATATATATATATATATATATATATATATATATATACACAAAGCCTGGAATATACAGGCTATATATATATATATATATATATATATATATATATATATATATACACACACACACACACACACATACACAAAGCCTGTATATACAGTATATATATACTAAATATACTGGAGCTAACTGAATCAATTGCCTGCTCAATCTAGCTAACTGTATTCGCCTGCCTGCTCAATCTATCTAAATGAAATTAAATGACACTCTCTCTCTCTATCTCAACACCAGAAAACACCACAGAAGGCCGATGTGCAGGCGGCCTTATATAGTGTGGGGCGTGTACTTAATCCCCTGAGCCATAATTGGCCAAAGGCACCCTGCCTTTGGCCAATCATGGCTCTCTTCGCTGACGGCACTGTGATTGGCCAAAGCATGTGGTCATAGTGCATGCTTGGCCAATCATCATCCAGCAATGCACTGCGGTGACACAGTGCATTAAGGGCCGTGACGTGCCGTATGAGTTTGGCAAAAACGGCCCATATTGTTCGATCTTCGTCGAACAATCGAACAGTCGATGTTTGAGTCGAACTCATGTTTGACTCGAACTTGAAGCTCATCCCTAGTCAGCAGTTCCTCTGCTTGCCCTCAGACTTGATTCTTTCCAGCCCCCCCAGGACTCACTGGCTTCTGTAGTCTTCCTGATTGTCAAGGCTGGATAGCCTTTCCTAGTCCCTGGGCAAAAAATCCCCCTAACACGGGCTGCAGTCTCCCACAGGGGAGACAGCTTTCCAGACACAGATCTGTCTTCATACAGCAGCAGCAAGCTGCTCACACTCCACCTTCTTTCCCTCACTGCTCTCACCAGTCCCTCGTTATATGGGCTGTGTGCACCTGAGCAAACCTACTGGCTATACACAAGACCGGGACACAGGGTTGGAGATCCCATCCCACCCAAAACAATTAGGGATCTTCAAACTACAGAGTCCCATCCAGAACTAGCAAAACCCAGAGAAAGCTGCCAGAGCAGATGTCTCTTTTCAAAATAACTGCTCTGTAGCTTTGCAGTCATCTAACATGCAAACTCTGTGTCCTTATTCCATCCCTTTCTATAGTGACAGAGACTCGTTCTGTCACAACATATATAACCTTTTTTTCAAAATGTAGTGAAAGTGGGGATTCTTTCAAGAAATTTGGGATTTTTAAGGGAGGTGATACGTCTATTTCCAATAGGCATCAACAAAAAAGATAATTAAAAAATTAATTTTTATTGAGTTGTAGTAAAAAGGAGTATACAAAACACATATTAGAATACATGTAAAAGACCAGTATGACCATCCGGTATTATATTCAAATTTCATTCATGCCTGTCTGCAAACATGTTTCGCAACCGTTTAATTGCTTCATCAGGGCATAAATCGGCATCATTGGTTCTTTTAAACTATGTAAACGACAGATAAATATGCAATTATGTAATGGTCATACACATTCAAATACACCAAAAGATATATGACATTTAGTCAAAATATTTGATCTAATAGTCTCACCTACTGGTACAAGTCTTAAAACCAAATAGCACAAGCTACCATTGCCAAATATCGTCCACCGTACCAACTGCCGCAGAAAATCCGAGGGTGCCAGATCCCAACCGGATAGTGCCAATAGAGGGACTGGACCATACACCAGCCAAACTGGAATCTAGTATGTAAAAGGCAAGATGGGGAAATAGGTAAGCCACTCAGCTACCCAGTCCAATGGATCATATATAGTCTACTTAATATGTTCAATGAGGTAGTCAGTGTAACATATAGTCCACCTCACTTAGCCAGTATTAGTTAACAGTTATATACCACCAACAAAACTTCAAAGTGGGGGTCTAATTAAATTATGTAATTTAAATATAGCTAAAGGCTCCAAACTATGGCCTGATACATCCTAGCCAGGGATTGCCAGGCACCCTGCCCATGCTTTTAATTATAACAAGATACAACAAAATAACACTTTGTAATCCCCAGAGATAATGAGGGGGATAGTCCAGGAGGACATCCAGGGGAAGTTAAGAATATGGGTTCCGTTTAAAAATTTACCTGTAGGGCTCAGTGGTAGGGGCTCCTCGATCACACAGTACCGTTCTGTCAGCATAGATGGAGTGAGGCCGACTGCGTCTGTAAACACAGCGGCGGCTCCATCTATTAGTATGGTCCCACCGGAAGTGAAAAGGTCAGTGATGACCTCTGGCATCACTTCCGGTCCGGACGTCCCCGCATATGATGCGCGCACCACGCCAGACGTGAGTCCCGTCAGCGGATGCGCGCGCATTGCCCATACAAGAGTGACACAGTAAGGGCAAACCGGGCGGACATGGGAGGCTCCGCCCTGTTGCGCGGGGACGTCCGAATCCCCCTATCTAAGGCAATAGCAGCAGTACAGTACCCGAGTACTCCAGCAGATGGGGTGCTTGGTTTAAGTATAGTCCCGCAAATGACTATGTATATTTATATTTTTTAAAACGTACTAAGGGTGTAGAACATTGGATGTTTTAATATGTTAGGCATGATATTAACCCATGCAGGGATCTTTCCCCTCAAGACCAAACAGGTATGCATGAGTAAGAATCTGACAGCCATTTACAATAGATATATGCTAATAACTCATGCAGGGATCATTCCCCTCAAGACCAACCAGGTATGCATGAGTGAAATTATGGCAGCCATTAAATTGACAAAATGGAAAAAAAAAAAAAGAGGCAAGATGGATTTTTGGCCAGCAGGCCACGCATCCACCAGGCCTCAATACAGCACTCTCCTACAAATCATTTTTGTAATAATATTGCGAGCCTTAGGTGGCATATTTGTCTCTTTTTTCCCCCCTTGCCTTCCCCCCCCCCTTTTTTTTTTTTTTCCCATTTTGTCAATTTAATGGCTGCCATAATGGCTGACGTATCACCTCCCTTAAAAATCCCACATTTCTTGAAAGAATCCCCACTTTCACTACATTTTGAATTTACTTAGGGATTGGGAGACTCATCTTAGTGCCTGTGTTTGTCCACAGTTGCTCACTAGTTCTCTTAAAATATATCTTAATTGGGTGCAAAACCCACGGTTGCTGGTTCTGGACATCCACAGGTATCTAATCAAATTTTGACCGCAATTATTTTGAATTCTGGGATGACCTCGTTGTACATATAGCATAATTATTGTGTGTATTTGACAAATTGGGTGTTCATTTTTCCCTTCTCCCTCCCCATTTCTTCCCCCCCTTCTCACTGGTTTCCAACAACACAAAATTGTCTTTCTCTCTTAGTCTCAGAACACCTATCCATACAATGTCCCAATTTTTGGGATCCAACTGGGATCAGTTCTTGGATAATATACAGAGTACATGCACTTCCCACACACAAACTGAGATCAATTTAGATATTTTTTTCTTGAAACTTAAAAGACTTATGGAAAAAAAGTCTAACTTAGGTTGGCACATTCGCTTCCTAGATCGCTATCTAAGAGAAAAGATTAGTCCCCAAGGACTGAGAATACAGGTTTTTCCCTCCTTTGAAATGACTGATTCAGCTTTCAAAGAGGAGTGGGAACAAAACCTCAATAGATGTTCTGCACATATGATTTCAATGTTAAAAACTAAATACAACAAGGATCTAATAGACTTGGATAAGGAAATTGAATCACTTAAAATGAGTGGACACCAACTAGCTACTAGTGCAGAATTCAAAAAGAGAGAAAATGATTTATTACAATACTTGGAAAATTACAACAAAAACATTGTTTCTAAAAAGGACACTAAATTCTACAAAGATAAATTAGCCTTCTCAGGAGGGTATGCATATCGATGGCCTAGAGGTCAAAGTAACAAACGGGAGAGACAATTTCGCACAAACAAAAACTTTGAAACTCCATATAGGTCCGATTCAGAGGCATCAGTTTCATCATCTGTTTCATCCCACAAACCACCTCCTAAACCATCACGAGGCTCACACAATAGGGGACGCCTACCGAAACGGGGAAACAGTGAACACCAGCATCATGGAGGCACTAGCAAAAGGCGTATTATCTCTCCCTCCAGACATACACAAAATGGTCCCTACTCAGACTCAGGAGAAGGTGCATATAATGACTCATTCACAGGTGCAACTATACCTCTCCCTATGTTTGGGGAGATACCAGAGAATGAGCCAGCACCTCCTAAAGACATGGGGGCCGTACCCAAATCCAACCATGGACGCGGTCCCCAAAGAGGATCAACCCCTTTAGGCCACATTCCCAACCCCCCAGTCACCAATGATACAACGGACCGGGAAAATGGACCCGTTTGTGATCAAACAGAATGTAACAAATCGGGACTAGACATCATTAATCTTTCATCCTATCAGCCTACTATAGTGGAATTGGAGGTATTGAAATTAGGGCTCAGCTTCTGTCCCTCACAGCATCTAGACAAATTCACCTTAGTCAAAGATCTGCACATTTTTGCAAGAGACCTAACATATAAGTATATTTTCGATAATGATAAAGGGAAGGGAGCGAAAAGGGAAGAAGACCTTTATAAAGATTTTAAAGTACAGGACTTTAGGGCACTCAAAACGCTGATGCAATTATTGGATGAGAGTGAAGGATATGTAGACTCCCAAGACTCATCATCAGAGGAGGATGAGGCAACTACAGCAATTCCAATTGTACCACTCAAGTTTAAGGCAAAATCACAAAAATTCCCAAACCTCCAGACATGCCCAGCGATATGGGCGTTTTTGAAACAAACGACCAAGCAAACTGACGGGTTGCAATTCCCTAAACCTACCACTAATAACCTATCATCGGTACAGCAACTAGCTTTAAAAAACCTTATGGAGAGGGAAGACCTAGTAATCAAACCCTCCGACAAGGGAGGAAATGTAGTGCTGATGAACAGGGAGGACTATATTAATATGTGTTTAAATATACTCAACAACCAGGAATGGTATCAACAAGTCCCAGCTCACAAGCTCACTGAAGCAAGATCTAACTATTTGGCCATCATTGATCAGGCTTACCAACAGGGCCTGATTGACAAGGATACTCGGGAATTTTTAGAAATTAAATGGCCAATCACGCCAACTTTTTATTCATTACCCTAAGTCCACAAAAATACTGTGAACCCCCCTGGACGTCCAATTGTCTCTGGGATAGGCAGCCATACCCAAACGGCCAGTCAATATGTAGATGCCTATCTACGTCCACATGTCATAAGCCTGCCTTCATACCTCAAAGATACGTTAGACCTATTGAAAATCTTGGAAGGACTCACGATACCCCAAGGAGCAACCTTGGCAGCAATTGACGTAGAGGCTCTCTATTCAAGTATCCCACATACCAGGGGTATAGAGGTAATTTCAGAATTCCTGAAAGAAAGAGACACAAACAGCTGGGAACTGGGCCAATTTATCACCACTCTGCTGGAACATGTTTTAACCAACAACATGTTTCTGTTCAATGGCGTCACCTACCTCCAGGTACAGGGGGTAGCGATGGGGACTTCTTGTGCCCCATCGTATGCCAACCTGTACCTGGGGGGATGGGAGCGCACTCTGTTTTCCAATGAGGAGGGGTCGGTGTATCTCCGCCACATTCTCCTCTGGCGGAGATACATCGATGACATCCTCCTCATCTGGACAGGCCCAACTAAACTGCTGTCGGACTTCATGGAATTCCTGTCTCATAACAACTTTAACTTAAAGTTTACGTTTCAATCAGATGCCCATTCTATTCCCTTTTTGGATCTGCGTCTTGCCCTAAATGAGGATGGTTCGTTGTTCAGCACACTATATAGAAAGGAAACTGCGGGAAATACGATATTGCACTTCTCGAGTTCCCACCCCCGTACACTTGTACACAGCATACCGTACAGCCAATACCTGCGATTACGGCGGAACTGTGCGAGAAATGAAGACTTTGAGAGAGAAGCCAAAGCTCTTTACAAGAGGTTACTTGATAGGGGTTACAGCAAAAAAAAACCCTTAAAAGGTCTTATAAGCGAGCCAAATTTAATATACGTGACACCCTCCTATTTAAACAAAAAATAAAGGATCCTCATCCCACTACAAAGCTAATTACCACCTTCACGACCCATCAACAGATGATTCGGAATCTTATCCATGCAAACTGGCACTTCCTCTCTGAGGACCCCATAGTATCAAAATATGTAGCCAATGTACCACAGATTACATATAGAAAATCAAGGTCTATCAGGGACACGTTAGTACATAGCCATCTACAACCTGTAACACCAGCATTAGGAGCAGAAGGCGGCAACGGTACGTTCAAATGTGGAAACTGCGAGGTCTGCCCATGGATCAGAGAAGGCACTGGTTGCCCCCTCCCAAGAGGAGGTTTCCATAGATCAAAAGGCTACGCAGACTGTTCCACAACAGGCATTGTTTATCTTGCCACGTGCCGTTGCGGCGCTTTCTACATTGGTAAAACTAAACGCTCTTTTGCAAAAAGAATCCAGGATCATTTATACTACCTGGATGCTGGACTTCTATATACTCCTATCTGCAAGCACATTGGCCTTCATCATAGTTTTGATCCTAGCTACGTCTCGTTCTTTGCTCTAGAGGTTATATCTAACTCTGAGAGGGGAGGAGATGTAGATAAACGGATACTTCAGAGAGAGGCAAGATGGATTTTTGGCCAGCAGGCCACGCATCCACCAGGCCTCAATACAGCACTCTCCTACAAATCATTTTTGTAATAATATTGCGAGCCTTAGGTGGCATATTTGTCTCTTTTTTCCCCCCTTGCCTCCCCCCCTCTTTTTTTTTTCCATTTTGTCAATTTAATGGCTGCCATAATTTCACTCATGCATACCTGGTTGGTCTTGAGGGGAATGATCCCTGCATGAGTTATTAGCATATATCTATTGTAAATGGCTGTCAGATTCTTACTCATGCATACCTGTTTGGTCTTGAGGGGAAAGATCCCTGCATGGGTTAATATCATGCCTAACATATTAAAACATCCAATGTTCTACACCCTTAGTACGTTTTAAAAAATATAAATATACATAGTCATTTGCGGGACTATACTTAAACCAAGCACCCCATCTGCTGGAGTACTCGGGTACTGTACTGCTGCTATTGCCTTAGATAGGGGGATTCGGACGTCCCCGCGCAACAGGGCGGAGCCTCCCATGTCCGCCCGGTTTGCCCTTACTGTGTCACTCTTGTATGGGCAATGCGCGCGCATCCGCTGACGGGACTCACGTCTGGCGTGGTGCGCGCGCGTCATATGCGGGGACGTCCGGACCGGAAGTGATGCCGGAGGTCATCACTGACCTTTTCACTTCCGGTGGGACCATACTAATAGATGGAGCCGCCGCTGTGTTTACAGACGCAGTCGGCCTCACTCTATCTATGCTGACAGAACGGTACTGTGTGATCGAGGAGCCCCTACCACTGAGCCCTACAGGTAAATTTTTAAACGGAACCCATATTCTTAACTTCCCCTGGATGTCCTCCTGGACTATCCCCCTCATTATCTCTGGGGATTACAAAGTGTTATTTTGTTGTATCTTGTTATAATTAAAAGCATGGGCAGGGTGCCTGGCAATCCCTGGCTAGGATGTATCAGGCCATAGTTTGGAGCCTTTAGCTATATTTAAATTACATAATTTAATTAGACCCCCACTTTGAAGTTTTGTTGGCGGTATATAACTGTTAACTAATACTGGCTAAGTGAGGTGGACTATATGTTACACTGACTACCTCATTGAACATATTAAGTAGACTATATATGATCCATTGGACTGGGTAGCTGAGTGGCTTACCTATTTCCCCATCTTGCCTTTTACATACTAGATTCCAGTTTGGCTGGTGTATGGTCCAGTCCCTCTATTGGCACTATCCGGTTGGGATCTGGCACCCTCGGATTTTCTGCGGCAGTTGGTACGGTGGACGATATTTGGCAATGGTAGCTTGTGCTATTTGGTTTTAAGACTTGTACCAGTAGGTGAGACTATTAGATCAAATATTTTGACTAAATGTCATATATCTTTTGGTGTATTTGAATGTGTATGACCATTACATAATTGCATATTTATCTGTCGTTTACATAGTTTAAAAGAACCAATGATGCCGATTTATGCCCTGATGAAGCAATTAAACGGTTGCGAAACATGTTGGCAGACAGGCATGAATGAAATTTGAATATAATACCGGATGGTCATACTGGTCTTTTACATGTATTCTAATATGTGTTTTGTATACTCCTTTTTACTACAACTCAATAAAAAATTAATATTTTAATTATCTTTTTTGTTGATGCCTATTGGAAATAGACGTATCACCTCCCTTAAAAATCCCAAATTTCTTGAAAGAATCCCCACTTTCACTACATTTTGAATTTACTTAGGGATTGGGAGACTCGTCTTAGTGCCTGTGTTTGTCCACAGTTGCTCACTAGTTCTCTTAAAATATAACCTTTTTTTCGTTTTGTTTAGAATTATATTGTCAACTGTTTGGGGAGATTTGCATTTCCCCTGTCCCAATGACAAAATCTAAATAATATATCTTTGTTACAGGACTACTTGTCATTAAATAAAGAACCTTCCACCTTCGCTACCAAGGTATTACAAGATATTCAGGATCGGGGAAGAGAAGCTGTGATTGGACTCTGGAACTGTCTCTATGCACTACAGGAAGATCATCCTCATCCTACTTTATTGGCAGTCCTGGGTGAAATATATCACACAGGTAACTGGACTTTTCAAACATCATAGAGGAGGAAAATTTTATGGTTCAGTCCATGTCCAAAAAACAGCTTCTTGTTGCGCTTGAACATAAATACGTGCAGACAGATTCAAGAATGAAGATCACCTGTATTTCTTGTCCTAGGTCAGGATGTTCTTTAGCCAGCAACTGAAGCTTCAACAAACAACCCCTTGAATTGCTTTATATACTGTGTGTATATATATATATATGTGTGTCACATAGAGGTATCACCACCACCACTAAATGAGAGCTTCCTGCTGTCTTTTTTCACATTGTTGCTGTCTTGTTTCACATTGTAAATATGCCAGCAGGGTTGTTGGGTGATGTCATTGATCATATTTGGTCATGGTAGTGGCAGGAGAAGATCATTGTGCCGAAGGTCATCATTCCTTAGGGATATCATTCATCAACATCAATTGCATCGTCCAGCAATGTAGATCCATTGTCAATCGCTATGAAGAACACCCTGACAGCCTGTTGATACAAGCACGCAACCCACGCCAATGACCTTACTGAAAATGATAGCAAACCTGCCTGTGATGCTGGCTGGAGTTATGATCATATCTGATTAATGAATGTAACCCAGAGAGCCTACTGGCTTGTTTACAATTCAAAAAAGCCATCAAGCAGGCAATATCACCACAAAATGAATGACTTCCAGCTGCACTAGCCAGAAGTTCAGGCTGGTGGGAACACTGGCAAATCTGGCCATTTAGTTCACTCATTCAGGAAACTACAAACAGCTGGATTTTGGGTCAAACCCATGTTGGACAGGGACCAAAAACTGATTCTTGGTTTAGAAAATTATATAAATGTGCATAGCATTTTCAAATATCTCTTTTAAATTTTCAGTCTTAAAGAGGGGGCATTTATTAAAACTGGTTTACACAGAATCTGGTGCAGCTGTGCATGGTAGCCAATCAGCTTCAAATTTCAGCTTGTTCAATTAAGCTTTGACAATAAAACCCGGAAGCTGGTTTTTATGCAGAGCTGTGCCAGGTTTTGCACCATGCAATTTTTGTAAATAACCCCCAAGGGGCTCAATCCATCCAAAAATGACATTTTAATTATAAGTGGATTCTGGTGAGCTAAGGCAGCCCCTGGATTTGTATATTTAATGCATGCTCCAATAGTGAGATCTCCCTGTCAGAATTCCCAACTGGGTTCCTTTCCACCTGGGAGTTGTGTGTCAATCGCTACCTGTTACTATCTCCAGAATATAAAATCCATGAGAAATCAAGCAGCAAGAGTAGTAAGCTCTCATATTGGTCACTCTCTGTTTTAAATGCAAATAATCAATGTTTGTCTGTTTTTTTAAAGATAATCTTGTGGATCTGATTCTGCTGGATGAACTCGGACACTCGCTGACTCCGGAGCTGAAAGGTTAATAATATTTACAGTGCATTCACCCTCTTGCTCTATCCTACATTCTCTAACTCACGTCTTCAATCTCTCCCTCTCTACTGTAGTCATCCCCAGTCCTCTAAAGCAGTGTTTCTCAACTCCAGTCCTCAAGGCGCCCCAACAGGTCATGTTTTCAGGATTTCCCTCAGATGAATCGGCTGTGGTAATTACTAAGAAAGTGAAATTAATCAAATCACCTGTGCAAGATAATGGAAATCCTGAAAACATGACCTGTTGGGGCGCCTTGAGGACTGGAGTTGAGAAACACTGCTCTAAAGCACTGGCTCTCAACCTCAGTCCTCAAGTACCCCCAACAGGCCATGTTTTCAGGTTTTCCTTTACTTTGCACAGCTGCTTTAAATCAATGACATGGTATTGATAAGAGCTATTTTATCTAAGGGAAGTTCCCAAAACATGGCCCGTTGGAGGTACTTGAGGACTGAGGTTGAGAAGCACTGCTCTAAAGCATGCACTGTTCACCACCATACTTAAAAAACCCTCTCTGGACCTCATCAATCCTAAAAACCTAAGATCCATCTCCTTGTTCCCTTTCCCCTCTGAACTCCTTGAACGCCTGGTCCACTACCATCTGAGCTAGCTCCTCATTGGGAATAGGGATGGGCTTTATGTTTGGGTCGAACAGCGAACAATTTGGGGTGTTTGCGGCAAATTTGAAACCTGCGGAACACCCCTTAAAAGGCTATGGGAGAAATCAAAAGTGCTCATTTTAAAGGCTTATTTGTATGGTATTGTCATAAAAAGTGTTTGGGGACCTGGGTCCTGCCCCAGGAGACATGTACCAATGCAAACCAATTCACTCAGGGGGGGGTGGGATCTGGGGGTCCCCTTGTTAAAGGGGGCTTCCAGATTCAGATAAGCCCCCCACCCGCAGACCCCCACAACCACTGGGCAAGGGTTGTGGGGATGAGGCCCTTCTCCCCATCAACATGGGGACAAGGTGCTTTGGGGGCTACCCCAAAGCACCCTCCCAATGTTGAGGGCATGTGGCCTGGTACGGTTCAGGAGGGGGGTGCTCTCTCGTCCCCCCCTTTTCTCCTGCGGCCTGCCAGGTTACGTGCTCGGATAAGGGTCTGGTATGGATTTTTGGGGGGACCCCGTGCCATTTTTTTTTTCATTTTGGCGCAGGGTTCCCCTTAATATCCATACCAGACCTGAAGGGCCTGGTATGGAATTTAGGGGGACCCCCATGCATTTTTTTTTTAATTTTGGTTCGGTGTTCCCCTATGGGGAAATTCCATGCCATTTTTATCAATGAACTTTTATGTGTATTACCGGACTGACAATTCATTATAGCCGACGCTAGCAATATTAGTTTTACATGACTTTTTTCCTTTAGAAATGTCATTTTGCTGTCAGACTGTTCTAAACATGGGAAACATGTGCCCCTTTACAGGCATACTATAGACACCCCCCAGGTATGAAATTTAAAGGAATATTACACTTTTATTTTTTCACTTTAAGCATTATTAAAATCACTGCTCCCGAAAAAACGGCCATTTTTAAAACTTCCTTTTGCATTTATACATGTCCCCTGGGGCAGGACCCAGGTCCCCAAACACTTTTTATGACAATACCATGCATATAAGCCTTTAAAATTAGCATTTTTGATCTCCCATCCGGGCCCGGGGCCTTGGGGGGATGGATATTTTTTATGGCCATTCTTATCTCTAATTCTGTTAATTCTTTATCCATAAGTTCTGCATGGGCATGTGAAAGCTGGGGTAGATATCTTGAAAGAAAGGTTCAGCTTTTGTATGAGAAAATTTGTCTGGCGTATTATACAGTTTGGCGTAAAATTTGTGCAATCCCTTGATTACCAGTCCGGGGTTCTGTGTAGGGTGTCCCAATGGTAATTGTAATTTTGGTAAAGTGGGCGTGAGTGTTCAGGGTACCAGTTTTCTAGCCAATATTGTGGTTGGTTTGTCTCCCATTGTGTAATACCCATGTTTTGACCATCGAATACTTTTTTCAGCTATTGTGGTCAGGCTCACATTAAGTGCCAATCTGGTCTCGTCTATCTTGTGTCTAATATCAACCTTGGGAGCTATGCGCTGTTCTAACATTAGTTTGTCTAGTGGTGTGTAATAGGGGGCGCTAGAGACCTAACAAACATATGTTTCTGCCGTTAAATGCACTCACTAACCAAAACAGTCTCAGTGAACTGAGCGGTGCTGATTATGCTGAACTAGTGATAACACAAACACATGATTATGTTACAAAAATATAAATACAAAATACAATAAAAAATAGTAAATAAAGAATCCAGTGAAAAAAATTAGTGCAAGTGAAATGAATAAATCGTGATGTCTAATAGTCCCAATCCATTGAAGAAATCAGAGCAAAACAGTTGAAACCAACATCACAGCGGACACATGGATCCTCACAAATGCAACAATTTAAGCGTTGATATAAAGGTTCCGTCACCCAAGAGGAAAAACACCTGAAGGTAATAGATATCTGCTTACCAGATACCAATGACTTCTTTAACTAAAAAGAAAGTCATTAGTGCTTGTACAGGATTGTGCCTGTTCACATGAAGGCTGGAAGGCTGGATGGTACTTTAGGCATTGAACCCTCCCGTCCCATTCATTCAGGATAGAAAATATGAGAAACAAAAAGGAATCCTCATAGCGTAAAACCGTTTAATATATAAAATTAGAGAACAATAAAATAGCCAAATGGCCTCTTACATTGGACGGTGCCTACCCGGCACTGGGACTGCTCGCATGTCAGGGTGTGTAGAGTCAGGAACCCTTCGCATCACATCGCACATGCGGCGTGCGTTCCACTCCGTGCGTCTAGCTAACCAGCTAATCGGGAAGTAGGTGGGACGAATCTGGACATGTGACCACGTACCGCTCCGACGTACGTTTCGTTTGTGAACGTCATCAGGGAAGCGTCACGCTTCCCTGATGACGTTCACAAACGAAACGTACGTCGGAGCGGTACGTGGTCACATGTCCAGATTCGTCCCACCTACTTCCCGATTAGCTGGTTAGCTAGACGCACGGAGTGGAACGCACGCCGCATGTGCGATGTGATGCGAAGGGTTCCTGACTCTACACACCCTGACATGCGAGCAGTCCCAGTGCCGGGTAGGCACCGTCCAATGTAAGAGGCCATTTGGCTATTTTATTGTTCTCTAATTTTATATATTAAACGGTTTTACGCTATGAGGATTCCTTTTTGTTTCTCATATTTTCTATCCTGAATGAATGGGACGGGAGGGTTCAATGCCTAAAGTACCATCCAGCCTTCCAGCCTTCATGTGAACAGGCACAATCCTGTACAAGCACTAATGACTTTCTTTTTAGTTAAAGAAGTCATTGGTATCTGGTAAGCAGATATCTATTACCTTCAGGTGTTTTTCCTCTTGGGTGACGGAACCTTTATATCAACGCTTAAATTGTTGCATTTGTGAGGATCCATGTGTCCGCTGTGATGTTGGTTTCAACTGTTTTGCTCTGATTTCTTCAATGGATTGGGACTATTAGACATCACGATTTATTCATTTCACTTGCACTAATTTTTTTCACTGGATTCTTTATTTACTATTTTTTATTGTATTTTGTATTTATATTTTTGTAACATAATCATGTGTTTGTGTTATCACTAGTTCAGCATAATCAGCACCGCTCAGTTCACTGAGACTGTTTTGGTTAGTGAGTGCATTTAACGGCAGAAACATATGTTTGTTAGGTCTCTAGCGCCCCCTATTACACACCACTACTTATTTGATTGTTTCATTCAAATTAAGGGGAGCAGCTTGTATTTGTGGCTTTTTGAGTGTGTGTTTTTCCACTCACTAATTCACTCATTTATACTTTGTAATTTTTTTATTCTTTACCAAAGGCGCGAAAGTATTGTCTATTTATCATTAGTTTGTCTAGGTCTGCTTCTAGTTCTTTGATTGTTTGTTCCCTGACTCTCTTGGCCCTGGCTGCTATTTGTATTAGTGTACCCCGTATAGTGGCCTTGTGAGCTGCCCAGTTAATCGCGGGGGACGTGGCCGATGATGAATTGACCCGAAAGTAGTTCTGTAACTGTTTTTCGATTTCAGTGCATATTACAGGGTCATTCAGTAGGCCTGCATTAAATCGCCATGGGGAAGGGTGTGGTTTAGTCCAGAGGCCCGATAAGGAAAGTTTTATCGGGGAATGGTCTTACCAGGGCATGGACAGATTGTTCACTGATGTTATGTATGATAGTAAGGAAGTATGGACTAGAAAATGATCTGTACACGAATAAGAGTGATGTACCTGTGAAAAATGTGTATAATCCCTTGTGGAAGGGTTTGTCTCCCTCCAGGCGTCGATCAGGTCGTATAGGTGTAGTAAGCATGCTACCTTATTGCTGTCACTGGGTGGTCATTTGAGTAGCATTTTAGTGGGGTCAGATTTGTCCATTATCCGATCTAGCGGAATATTACTATCCCCACCCATGATTACCTGTCCTTGTACTTTGGGCATCAAGACTTCTAGCATCTTACCAAAGAACTCTATCTGTCCAGTGTTAGGGGCATAATACAATATACAGTAAATGAGACCAGTTGGTCATGGAGGCGTCCAACCGCCATGATATATCGGCCATTTTTTGTCCTTAACTATGGTAATGGGTGTGAAGGGCATTCGCTTAGAGAATCAAACTGCCACTCCCCCTTTTTTTTCCAGGCCCGAGGATAGATAAAATTGTAGATATTTGGTGTTCAGGTATCTAGGAGCCGAGGTTTTAGAAAAATGTGTTATCTGTATTAGGAGTACATCTGCTTTCTGAGTGTGGTAACATTGGAAAGCTTTGGTTCTTTTGGTTGGGGAATTAAAACCGTGAACATTGTGGATTACTATGGAATAATTAGTGGGATATATCTTAGCCATCGTGGTAGGGCAGAGCACTCTTACCTGGCAACATGTAATAAGATGATGAAGCCTCTGAGTCAAGTGTTATCATCTCCCACATCAGCCAAGACCAAGTCGTGTGGTCGGAGCGTGGAGTCAGGAACAGGGGTGGGGGGAGGAAAAGGAGAAGACGGGGAAGAAAAAAGAGAAAGTAAATAAATGAAAGTCGAACTTTTGGCCTTAGGCACATGGTAACACGCATAATATACTACATATAGGTATCGTTAGTTGGGGTCAAAACCCTGACAGGAAGCACATATGCGCAAGGGTACCTTCATCCGCAGAGGGAGGTAGCCTCGCTAGTGGGGGCATGTATGTCCACCCCGACCCAAAAAGTAATAAAAAAGAAAAAAGAAAAAACAAAGATGAAAAATAAACAGATGTATGAACAGGAACTAGGCTCTAACTAGTTAATCCGTGTGGAATAACAAATTTTTTGAACATATCCCCTGTCCCCATGGCCCAGAGGTCCCGAACAGACCAGTATAACCGCCTGGTGTGCTCCGGGACCGTGAGCCCGGGGGGGGCCCTATGACCATCCCCCCCAGGAGACAGGGACCATACATTACTGTAGTACAGCAGTGCAGACACTTAAATGAAGTAAATAATTAATATCTCAAACATAACGTTAAACTTCATGTTAAACTGTGCGGCTAACGTGCAGCAGGGACAACTATGATGAATTGGTTGTCAGAGACAGGAATCTTCAAAGTCCAACTGGGGGGAATCTTTGTCAACCCCTTATGAGGGGAGAGTAGAGTTCAGCTGGATTCAGGTGATTGGGGAGGACCTCCTGGCCAATGTTGTTTTACGATCTCTCCATAATGGGGAGAGAGGGCGATTCACTTGGCGGGGGAGCAGTGTGGGAGTCCCGTGTGATGATCCCCAATTCTATCAGTAAATCGTTGCCGTCTTGAAACATAGAAAAGGAATGGGATCTGACTTTGTATGAAAATGACAGTTTGAATGGGAATGCCCATCTGTATTTTATTTGTCTGTTCATGAGCTGTTGCAGTAAGGGCTTCATATTCCTCAGTTTTTGCACTGTGGAAGGGGCTAAGTCTGTGAAAAGCTGGATAGGTGCTCCAAGAAGGAATAAATCTGGTCTATTGTGAGCGGCTGACATCAGCTTCTCTTTTATGCGGTAATACTGCGGTTTTACTATTATATCGGGTGGTAGGCCATCCGCCCGATCCATCCATCGTGAGTGCACGATGGATTCTATTGATCTCCATTTGGTGTGAGCCTATGTCAGGAATCAGATCCATCACCAGCTCCCTCATGGCTCCTTCTAACTCGATGTGAACTTCAGGGAGTCCCCTTATGCGTACATTGTATCTGCAGGACCGATTTTCCAAATCCTCGATTTTGGTGTATGCCTCATCCAATCTGTCCTGAAGATCGGTAATCATATTAAAGTTCTGGTTAACTTTGGTAACAGTGCTATCCATCTTAGATTCAATCATCTCAAACCACTCACCTAAGCCCTGGATGTCACGTTTAAGGTCTGTTGTGATTATAGAGCAGGCTTTAGATAACTTGCTGTAGCATAGCAGAGAAACGTGCCAGCAACACAGCATCCCCAGCATAGTGTGTTGGCTGGGGTGTGGGTAGTTCCCTGTCAGGACTGGGTTGGCTGAGGATCAGGTCTGTCAATTCTGTCATGTTTCTGTCCATAGAAGACATAGGGGAGTCAACAGGCTCTTGCATGTCCCTGTATGTGGCAGGTGATGGGGGTTGTGATAAAGACTCACCCTGCTGCTCTCCATCCAGGTCCCCTGAGGATTGGGAGGAGAAGGGGTCTCTGCTGTGTTCAGGCTGGGGCTGTTTGGCCTTCCTCTGTGACCTGGGTGTTTCTGGGCAGAGGCCGCCTCGTGTATCTCCTCTGACCGGCGCCATCTTAGGTGGCGGTTTCTGCCCTGGGGAGGGCCCCGCTGCTCCATTCTGGTGTTGTTGTTTATACGGCCTATGTTTGGACTGTCCCGTTGCCCGCTGCTGTATCACCGGCTCGTGCCGGGGAATCTCTGGTGTTAGTTCCTGCTGATTGAGCTGTTTTTTGCTGCTTTTTGGGCTGGTGGTGTGCTTAGCTCACTCGGACACGTCCGTTCCCGAGTTCCCGCGCATTTGCACTTGATTTATGTATTTTAATAATAATTTTTCTTTCATAATATTTTTATAAAGTATTGTGTGGATATTCAGAAAAACCCATTAATACACATATATTATTATAATAAGGGTTACAAATATGGGATCCTATGAAAAGTTTGAAAGTATAGAAGCTGTATTTGTGAAATAATGCATGGGGTAAATTCCAATGATCTGAGTCTCAAGATATGTAGAATACGAGTTAATTGTGTGGGGGAACATATATTTCAAGAGGAGCCGGAATGGCTAGAGATAATGACAGAATTTAGACAGTTCTAAATATTTAATAGGTTCTCTTAAGTCTAAGTCAAGGGTCATTCATAAATTGACTTGGACATAAACTAAACTAATCTTCAACATAATTCTAATCCTATACTGCCCCTGGTGGTGAAAATATTAAGAGTGCAAGATGGCCACACAGACGAGGTTGTCATGGTTACATAGAAACAACCAGTCATTTTACATCATCAATTACGTAGTAGTGACACACACACACTTTTTGGGTGGGATAAAAGTGGTTACACATAGCTGAGGGAAAAAAACTTGAAGGAGACAAAGAATTTTGGGGAGGGAAAGAGTCTTGTATTACGAGAGGAGATCTTGAGAGTGCAGAGATGTAGGAAGGTTGGAAGAAGTCCTTTGGGACACCTAACTTTATGCTTCTCAAAACAACAAATTTCTTAATCTTTTCATTTTTACCTTTTGGTAATTGAATTGTTTTGGCATATACAAAACAAATCCATTTAAAAATATATCGCAGAGCAAATTGGAGTTGTTTTATTTTTTTTACCTGCAGCATGAAATAAATATATTCCAAATATTAAGAGACATACACATTTTTGTCTGTCTCTGCAAAGCTAAGGCCAAAGTCTGTACAATGGTTTTGTCGTGATATGTGTTTAAAAATAAATTCATTCTAAATGTATTTTTATTTAAAAATAAGTCTTGATTAAATTATCAAGCTATGTGCACAGTATAACATTTTGTCCGTGCAATTTTAGGCTCCATGCACACGGAACTCATCGTTTTTGGTAGTTTGGGCATTTTTTTAACAGCCCATAAACTCCCCTCTATGTTAACGTAGAAAAACGCAGAAAAACGCTAAAAAACGCTAATAAACGCTATTGCAAAAACATTAAAAAACATTTAAAGACTCACTGCAAAGCTACTGGCATTTTTATAATGTTTTTTTAACATCCGGTGTGCAAGGAGCCTTAAAGTGTAAGTTTGAAGGTCTATTTGTTTTGAGAAGAAGCACAAGTGTTAACATCAACACCTAGTTGTTTATATAAGTCCGTAGAGCTACGGAAAGCTAATCACTAAGGCCCCTCACCCACTGGGGCGGGGCAGCGTCGGCAGTAAATTTAGCACTATAGCTAAAATTTAGCACTATATTTAGCTCCGCTTTACCGTAGTTTTAGTGGCGGTATTCGGTCGCTAGCGGGGGTGGTTTTACCCCCCTGGTAGCGGCCGAAAAAGGGTTAAAACCGGCCGCAAAGTGCCGCTACAGCAGCGCTATGACAGCGGTATAGCCACGCTGCCACATTGATTTCAATGTGCATGAGTGGTGAAGGAGCGGTGTATAGACCGCTCTTTCACCGCTTCAAAGATGCTGCTAGCAGGACTTTTTTCAGTGTCCTGCCAACGCACCGCTCCAGTGTGAAAGCCCTCAGGGCTTTCACTTTGGAAAGACTGCAGCAGCTGTTTCAGGGCGCTCTGCAGGCGCTATTTTTAGCGCTGTAGCTCCTGCAAAGCACCCCAGTGTGAAAGGGGTCTAGGAGTTACCAAGATATTATTTTACACTGAATTTTTAGTTAATAAATATATATTTTTAGCATATCGTTTTGTTATCACTTGTCTTCAAAATAGCATGGATAAACAAACTTGAATTACTTGATTGTATTTGTGGAAAAATGTAAAAAATCTCCTCAAACATAGATGTTTGCATAATTCCATAAATATAATATTATTTTAATATTTCAGTATAATCATTCTGACAGTGTTTATATTCACAAGCAGAGGTGTGATGCTTGTCCCTGCACTGGGAGCCATGGAAGGAATATATAACCAAAGGCTGTTTGACCATTTATAGCTTTATGGTCCATCTCGTCTGGTAAGAGGCCACTGCTAAAGGTGTTATATGGTGGTGGAATTCCTTTCGAGTTTGGGTGTATGCACCATCTGCTTACAGATGGATGTGGCTTTTTACTTGTTATCACAACTCAGGAGGTGATTGTATCTGCACGTTTATGTTTGATCCAGGTCACAGGTGAGAAGATTTATTCATATATGGACTGTTATGATTTCATATGTTTGACTTAATATTGTTTGTTATTTTTTTCATTATTTTAGCACTGCTGTTTTTTTTTTTTTTCTTTAAACCACCTATTTGCCTTTAGTAAATCAACGCCAATGAGTAAAGACAAATTAAGGTGGTAAAAATGACGATTTTTTTAATGAGCAATTTGGATTGCATGAACACAGATTTGGAACAAATGGCTGAACTATGCTTAGTCTAGGTTTTCCTAGAAGAAGTAATCTATCTGACCAGCAAAATAATTTTCTTTATAAACTTTTTAATTTGTATCTGGCCAAACAACACCCAACGAAAAAAGTTAGGCTTAAAAAAAGTATAGGTTCCTTACCCCCTGAGTGAGCTCCGTCCACCAATGGGCTGTAAAGAGGATCCCTATTTTAACACCTGAAGATTATGCAGTGAAAACCATTGGAAAAAATAGTGGGGGAAACTGCGCTAAAAACCAAATACAAAATAAATACTGTGAAAAAGCAGCAATCCTCACAAAAACATCAATTGTAAAAAGGCATAAAGAAAATAAGAGGTTGCGCTAGTACTTAAAAACACAATAAATACTTAACAGTGAAGAAAGAATTCATATGAGGATTGTAAACACATAAATGTGCAAAACTTCAGTGAAAAGGATTGTATATAAAAGTCCATAAATCAAACTATCACTCAAGTGTTGTGAAAAAGTCCATGAGAATAAGACATCAATAAAGTGTTGTAAAACGTCCAAATCACCAAAGAAAATTGGTAAAAATTGAAAAAAAATCCAAGTGATAAATAATAAAAATCTGTGTAAAATGGGAGGGGTCCACCACCAGATATTGAAGGGGTTACTCCTTACCAGAAGGCCATGACCCCCCACTACAGGGGATCACAGCAAGCAGAGATCTTTAAAGCCAAAGTGGGGATTACCAGCGGTGTCCACTAGGGGTCATCTCGTCAGCAGCCACTCCAATGGCCCAAGGCATGGATACCAAAAAATAGAAGGGGCTCACATAGTGTAAAACCACTTTACATTTTATTAAAATAAATAAGGATATACACTTACAAAGTGTTAGATGAAAAACAGCCTTAAGTCCGGCTCCGTGGCCACCGGAGCGCGGACAAACCCGTTCAACTGGAAAACAGCTCGCTTGGGGGTGACATCAGCGCGTCGTCTGGCTCCGCCCTACGCGTTTCGTGACATCATCACGTCTTCCAGGGGCAGATTCTCATGGACTTTTTCACAACACTTGAGTGATAGTTTGATTTATGGACTTTTACATACAATCCTTTTCACTGAAGTTTTGCACATTTATGTGTTTACAATCCTCATATGAATTCTTTCTTCACTGTTAAGTATTTATTGTGTTTTTAAGTACTAGTGAAAACCATTGCCCCATTGATTTCAATCACCTAAAATGGAGATAATATATTTCATTGGACAAATATACCAGTTAACTACTGTTACTGGGTGAATTCTGAGTAATAACTAAACAATGCAAATAATAGGGTTCATAACAATGTATCAGTGAAAAGGTGTTTTTTCTATTATTTATACATTTCATGGAGCCAATTGGTTGTTGTAGACAACAGGAATTTTTCTTATAGCACAATTTGTTTAATAATGCTGTACAATATAATATTATTTCTCTGTATGCTGTGAGGTTAAATTTTAAAGTCCTGACGCTAAATTTATTTATTTATTTTTTTTAGCTTTTGGTTAGAGTGGGAATTCAACATTAATATAAAAGTTAATTCAAATTTAAAAATACAATCTATTTTACTTCCATGTATGAGAAAAGGAAAAGACTGTGAAAAAAAAAGATTCTATTAACATTTAAAAAAAATTTGAGTCATAAAATATTTGTATTATATTCCCAGATATTTGGGAAAAGCATAAACAGTACCTGATGGAGAAGACAGAGACTCTAGTGGAGCATAGACCCCCAGGAACTACCCTGGAACCACAAAGATTCCTCATCAATGAGCGTTATGTGAACCTGATTGTAGTCTCCACCGATCAGTTCAGACAACGTCCTCAAAATGAACTAATACAGACTGGGGTAAAACATGAGGAATGCTTGAAGGAAACACAGACTGGACTGGAACACATTTCACCCAATAGGCTGTTCCGATGGAACCACCAGTCACAATGTGTACCACATGCAGTAATGGTGAGCGGAGTGCCAGGAATAGGGAAGACCACAATGATGCAGAAGTTTGTCTATGACTGGGTGACCGGAAAACACTACCAGAGATTTGCTTTTGTTTTCTTCTTCAGATTCCGGGACCTTAATAGATTGGGAGAGGTCAGTTTGGAGGAGATAATTCTTCATCAATATTCTTATTTGGAGGGTCAGATTGGAAATATATTACAAGATCCAGAAAGTCTTCTGTTTTTATTTGATGGCTTAGATGAAAGTGTTCACCAAATGAATTTCAAATCAAGAAATCTGTCCAATCCAAAACAGAAAACTCATTTTGGGGAGATTGTGGTCAGCTTGGTGAGGCAGAATCTTCTTAAGGGTTGCTCTGTACTAATAACCAGCCGCCCAACCAGACTGGCATCAGTTGATACAGGTGTGTTCCAGAGAATAGTAGAGATCATGGGATTTCTCCATGGAGACAGACTGATGTTTTTTAAAAAATTCTTTGGAAATGAGGAATTGGCAGAGAAGGCTTTTCATTATGTGCAGGAGAATGACACGCTGTACACTTTCTGTTATATCCCATCATACTGCTGGATCATCTGTACAGTGTTATCAATGTGCTTCAGATCCCAACCAACAATTACTCATCAGCTGATGACATCATTACCCAAAACAGTGACACAACTCTTTGTGACTTTTGTCTCCAACATTTTGAACAATCACAGTCATAAGAAAGATATTGGTCACACTGCCCGGGAACTGCTGACATTTATTGGGTGGATGGCAGATCATGGAGTAATGAATCACATAACAGTATTTGATGAGCGTCATCTGGACTCATTCAGTGTGAGAAATGATAAACATCTCTTTTCATCTTTCATGATGGAATCTGGTCAGCCTCCTGATGTGGATTACACCTTCTTACATCTCACTCTTCAGGAGTTTTTAGCTGCTTTAGCCCATTTTATTACCTATAATCCTGACAGATTACAGGAAACACTTGATGAGGCTGAATCTTACGAAGACGGCCGTGCTGAAATATTCCTCCGTTTCCTCTGCGGTCTCTCAGACTCTTCTACTAGATCCATGTTAAAGTCTCACGTAGGGGAATTGTCTGCTGAGGCTGCCAGACATGTCATCACATGGATCCAGAAGATTACTGCAAAGCAACAAGGACATGACAAAAATACAAAGCTTCTTGATGCATTTTACTGTCTCTATGAGAGCAGGAATAAGGATCTGGTCTCTAAATGTATTGGATCAGACACAGTTTTTAACTTTACTGGTGTTCCTCTTACACCTTTAGACTGCTCTATGTTGGCTTTTGTTCTTGAATCCTGCAGAAAAATAGAAAAAGTTAATTTAATTAGATGTAATGTGCAGAATGAAGGACTGAAGAAACTTGTGCCAGCTTTATTGACCATCAGAAATTTGAGGTAACCTTTATAAGTTAATTATTTTTTTGTTCAAGTAAAGTTACTAGATTTAATTTTAATATCAAATCTCTGAAAAAAAGAAACGTACAAGTTCATAATCCATAGTTGATCCAGAGGGAGACAAAAAGTGTGGCCCAAATAGTCTGTAAACATTTCTCATTTATCCATGTCTTGGTATTGCTAGTCAGATTTATTTGGACTTATGGGTTTTGTAATTCTGATGATTTTTTGCCACTTGTCCAGGCAGCTTGTTCAGTTCTTTTAAGCGTTGAGAATGTATTCAAGTATATATACCTACACAACTAACTTATATACCTCAGTCCAGTCACCATAGGATGTATCAAAGCAGTTTCTGATTTTCCAAAAACTTTCTATCAAGTTTTTGGAAGGTTTCGAAAGTCTTTGAAATTATCCTGCTCCAATTACATAAAACAATTGGAGTGGGGTCTGGAATAGCTAATAATAGTTTGAGATACATGGCTGAAGGTGTCAATTGTCAAAACACCAGGGTAACATGTTAAATCAATATGGGGGACAGGTGGTGCTAAAGGTCCCGGGATGGTTTTTCCAGTAGATGACCTCTTTCATGCCTCTTGGTCTAAAGTGGGCACCACACTGCCATCATCTTGAATGATTGGTAAAATGTCTTCAACATACAGGAGAAGTTTACCTAAAAGTGAATAAATACTACTAGCTGTGGTACAATTACATTTGATAGGAAAAAATCCTCCTAATGGTATTAACCTTTTGCCGCTCACCTAACTGTTACGGGATTAACCCGAGGAGACCTGGCACATGTGCCAATTTCCAGCATGGCCGTGCTAATTTGTGCAAAAATGCACGCAGAAGTTGTGGAATGGTGCATAGGTGTGCGTCCATGCACGTTGGTGTACGGTGTGCACAGGCGCACGTATGTGCATGCTGGCGCACACCGTGAGCAATGGTTACTGCTGCCCAATGGCCTTTATAAGGGAGCAGTCTTGCTTATATGCTGGAGGATCATCAACCCCCTGTATCCTGTGTGTTCAGTATTTTTGGATTTCTTGTTACTGACCTGGCTTGCTTCTGGACCTATCTTGGCTTCTCTCCTGGCTCTGACCTCGGCTTGCTCTCACAGACTGTGCTGCTGCCAGGTTCCTGTGCATGACCCTGGCTTGATCTTGACCATGCCCCTGCTCTTGTTTCTGACTGACCCATGGTGTATGATCCTGGCCCTGGCTTCTGACGATGCTTCCTGCTCAGCCCCGGTGTCAAGGTTTGTCCACACATCCAGAGTAGCGATGAGCCGAACACCCCCTGGTTCGGTTCGCACCAGAACCTATGAAAGGACCGAAAATTCGCACAAACTTTAGAACCCCATTGAAGTCTATGGGACTCGAACGTTCAAAATCAAAAGTGCTAATTTTAAAGCCTAATATCCATGCTATTGTCCTAAAAAGGGTTTGGGGACCCGGGTCCTGCCCCAGGGGACATGTATCAATGCAAAAAAAGTTTTCAAAACAGCCGTTTTTTCGGGAACAGTGATTTAAATTATGCTTAAAGTGAAAAAAAGTGAAATATTCCTTTAAATATCATACCTGGGGGGGTGTCTATAGTATGCCTGTAAAGTGGCACGTGTTTCCCGTGCTTAGAACAGTCCCTGCACAAAATGAAATTTTTAAAGGAATAAAAGTCATTTAAAACTGCTTGCGGCTTTAATGTAATGTTGGGTCCTGGCAATATGAATGAAAATCAGTGAGAGAAAAGGCATAGGTACCCCCCCCCCACCACAGCCCATTACCAGCCGCTTTGGGTCTTGTATGGATATTAAGGGGAACCCCGCACCGAAATTAAAAAAGGAAAGGCGTGGGGCCCCCAGGCCCTATATACTCTGAACAGCAGTATACAGGCGGTGCAAACAAGACAGGGACTATAGGTTTGTTAAGTAGAACACGTTTGTAATTTTAAACTGATTTTTAAAGTGTAGCTCCAGCCAAAAATATATTTTTAATCTTTTTGGAAAACATAGGGAAGGGTTATCACCCCTGTAACATTTGTTTTGCTGTCTGTGAACCTCTTCAGAAGATTTCACCTCACTTTCTGTCCCAATGACAAATGTTTTTTGAAAATTTGGGGGTTTTAGTGAAACAAGGATTGTTGATAAAGCATCAGTGGAAAGGAGACACGTTTTTCCCACATTAACTCTTACAGGAGAGAATTTCCCTTCCTAGGGGTAGATTTCATCTCACTTCCTGTTGTCTCCTTCCGTTTGCAAGTAGGAGTCTTTTGTAAGTTGGATGTTTGAAAGTAGGGGCCTGCCCTTTATACTCGGCAGAAATTGGGGCCTTGGGTGTTGGTGTGTCCACAACACTGTAAGCCCTCACAGTTACTCTTGGTGGGCGCAGGAACGACCCTGCTGTGAAATATTAGATCAAGAATTGTAATTACATGCACCTGTTGAACAGGGGCAGAAAAATTGGGCCTTTGGTGGTGGTGGTAGTGTTGCCACAACACTGTAAGCCCTCACAGTTACTCTTGGTGGGCACAGGAACGGGCCCTGCTGTGAACTATTAGATCAAGAATTGTAATTACATGCCATTGTTAAACAGTGGTTTAAAAATTGGTGGTGGTGGTGGTGCTGGTGCCACAACACTTTAAGTTCTCAGTTACTCTTTGTGGGCGCTGGAATGGGCCCTGCTGTGAAAAATTAGATCAAGAATTGTAATTACATGTCCCTGTTGAGCAGGGGCAGAAAAATTAGGTGTTAGGCACTTGTGCCACAACACTGCAATCCCTCACAGATACTTTAGTTGTAGCGCAGGAATGAGCCCTCCTGCAAAATATTGCATCAAAAATTGTAATTACACGCCCCTGAATTCCGAAAGAACGCTGGATGCAGGACAGGCCAGTAGCTCAATTGCATACTGTGCAAGCTCTGGCCAGTGATCCATCCTCAAGACCCAGTAACCTAGAGGATTTTCGGTGGGGAAGGTTTCCAAGTCAGATCTTGCCCCTAGGTATTCCTGCACCATTGAAAACAGATGCTGGAGATGTTTGCTGGAACCGATCATACCTTGGGGCTGCGGACTAAAAAATTGTCTGAACGCATTGGTCAGACGGCCACTTCTCCACTGCTCCTTCTTTGACTGACCGAAGCCTTAGCAACACGTTGTCCAGGAACAGGAGTTTGTAACCTCCCAGTCTCTGGGAACGCGTTGCACAGACCTTTCTGCAAGGCCTCCCGAAGATGTTTCATCCTCTGCTCCCTCTGCGACGGCAAGATAAGGTCTGCAACCTTACCCTTGTAACGTGGATCAAGGAGGGTTGCCAGCCAGTAACGATCCCTCTCCTTGATACCACGAATACGAGGATTCTTCTGCAGGCTTTGCAGGATCAGGGAGGCCATGCAGCATAGGTTTGCTGAGGCATTCGGTCCAGGGTCCTCTGGATCACTAAGGACGACCTGATCCGCAGCCATCTCCTCCCAGCCACGTACAAGTCCATGGGTTTCTTGGAACTGTAAATGATCCCTTGAAGGCTGCTGCTGAGTGTCAGGCTCCACCTCCATGCTAACACAATCTTCCTCTTCCTTCTCCTCCTCCTTGTCCTCTTCCTGTGTGATCGGCGGGCACGCAGGAACACTGTCTGGATAAAGGGGACCTTGAGAGCTAAGGAAGTCCTCCTCTTCCTGCCTCTGTTCTGCCTCAAGTGCCCTGTCCATTATTCCACGCAGCGTGTGCTCCAACAGGTGGACAAGGGGGACAGTGTCACTGATGCATGCACTGTCACTGCTCACCATCCTCATTGCCTCCTCAAATGGTGACAGGACAGTGCATGCATCCCTGATCATGGCCCACTGGCGTGGGGGAAAAAGACAAGCTCCCCTGACCCTGTCCTGGTGCCATAGTCGCACAGGTACTCATTGATGGCCCTCTGCTGCGTGTGCAGCCGCTGCAGCATGGCCAACGTTGAATTCCACCTGGTGGGCATGTCACAGATTAGGCGGTTCTTGGGCAGGTTAAATTCCTTTTGCAGGTCAGCCAGCCGAGCACTGGCATTATATGACCGGCGGAAATGCACACAGACTTTCCTGGCCTGCCTCAGGACATCCTGTAAGCCCGGGTACCTGCCCAAGAACCGCTGCACCACCAAGTAAAGGACCTGAGCCAAACAGGGCACATGGGTCAGTTGTCCCTGTCGGAGGGCAGAGAGGAAGTTGGTGCCATTTGTCGCAAACCACCATTCCTGCCTTAAGTTGGCGTGGCGTCAACCACCTCTGAGCCTGCCCCTGCAGAGCTGACAGAATCTCTGCCCCAGTGTGGCTCCTGTCCCCCAAGCACACCAGCTTAAGCACCGCATGGCATCTTTTGGCCTGCGTACTTGCGTAGCCCCTTGAACGCCTATGAAGCACAGCTGGTTCCGAGGACAAAGCACAGGAAGAGGCCATGGAGGAAGAAGAAGAGGAGGGGGTGGAGGAGAGAGGTGTGTCAGAATCACAAGTAGTAGCATTTTGGAGGCGTGGTGGTGGAACAACCTCCAACACTACTGCACCTTGTCCTGCATCCTTCCCAGCTGCCAGCAGAGCTCCTTAACGCATACTTGTCGGCCAGGAGGGCCAGCAGGTGGCTGTAAAAACGACCCTAGAACATGGTGTCTGTCCCATAAATACCCTCTTCCCAGAATGCAACTCGGAGGACCACCTCCACCGAGCTTGTCTCCGAGACAGAGGAGCATCTATACACTTCGACACGTTGCCTTTCCAACACTAACCAGTTGTAACAGCGACACCCACCGGTCAGCACGGAAGTACACACAACGTCAGCCAAGCTGGAACAGAGGCAAACTTTTAACCTTCCTAACATACAATTTACTTAATTTACCTAACCTGCGGTAGATTGCAAATCTACCAGCGCTACACATATATACTTATACTGCAGCTAGCAGAATCAACTGCCTGCCTGTAGTATTGTTAGTATGAGAACACCACCAACCTTCTACAGGTAGCTTTAGCTGAACACTGTGCAGAGATCGCACTACACTAACAAGTAAATAATGTAGATGCCTGCGGTAGTGATAGGATCAGAAAAACACCACCAATCTTCTACAGGTAGCTTTAGCTGAACACTGTGCAGAGGTCGCACTACACTAACTTGTAGCTTTAGCTGAACACTGTGCAGAGGTCGCACTACACTAACTTGTAAATAATGTAGCTGCCTGCGGTAGTGATAGGATCAGAAAAACACCACCAATCTTCTACAGGTAGCTTTAGTTGAACACTGTGCAGAGGACGCACTACACTAACTGTAAATACTGTAGCTGCCTGACTGTGGTACTAATAGGATCAGAAGAACACCAGCAATTTTCTTCAGGTAGCTGTATATACTGTAACAACACCTGCCTGTCACTAGGAAGATAATAACAGGAACGGATCTAGCTAAACTGAATACAGTGTATATATATATATATATATATATATATATATATATATATATATACACATATATATACATATACATACATATACACACACACACACACACACACACACACACACACACACATATATATATATATATATATATATATATATATACACATATACACACACACACACACACACACACACACACACACATACATATATATATATATATATATATACACACACACACATATACATATACACACACACACACAACACCTGGGATGTATATATATATATATATATATACACACACACACAATACACTGTACATGCAGCTAACTGACTGACTGTCCTGCCTAATCTTTTTAACTTAAATCAAATGACACCTTCTCTCTGTCTCTCAATGCTGCAACACACTACACAGGGCCGCCGTGCAGGCGGCCTTATATAGTGTGGGGTGTGTACTAAACCCCCTGAGCCATAATTGGCCAAAGCCACCCTGGCTTTGGACAATTACAGCTCTCTGTACAGACGGTGCTGTGATTGGCCAAGCATGCGGGTCATAGTACATGCTTGGCCAATCATCAGTCAGCAATGCACTGCGATGCCGCAGTGAATTATGGACCATGATGCGCCACTTGAATTTGGCACGAAAGGCCCATATCATTTGCAATTCGTCGAACGGCCGAACAGACGATGTTCGAGTCGAACATGGGTTCGACTTGAACACGAAGCTCATCCCTAATCCAGAGCATCATCTGGCCTGCTGGCATCCCTACCCAGTCCTGCCTTCATCAGTTGCCTGAGGGTTTGAGATGGTGAGGCACCTGATTAAGGCAGGACTGGGCAGGGATGCCAGCAGGCCAGATGACACTGGATGTGTAGACAGATATTGACAACGGGGCTGACCAGAAAGCATAGTCAGAAGCCAGGGCCAGAATCATACACCGTGGGTCAATCAGGAACAATGAAGCATGGCCAAGATCAAGCCAGAGTCATGCACATGAAGCAGGCAGCAGAAAAGTCTGTGCGAGCAAGTGGGGATCAGAGCCAGGAGAGAAGCCAAGACAGGTCCAGAAGCAAGCTGGGTCGATAGCGGGTTACCCAAGAATACTGAACACACAAGAACACAGGCAAGACTGCTTTCCTTATAAAAGTCATTGGGTGCCAGTAACTATCGAGCATTGCGTGCACTGGCGTGCACAGACGTGCGCCTGTGAGCACGTGCCTAGGCACCGTTCCACAACGTCTACACACATTCTTGCGCAAATTAGTGTGCCCATGATGGAAATTAGCACACATGCCAGGTCTTCTTGGGTTAATCCCCTGATACTAACACATATGTATGGTGGCAATAGGGTGGCTGCACATAAGCATCCATGGGTAGTAGAGGTTTCTGTGCTAAGAGCTTGCTTACTTCGCGCTCCCAGCACAGATACCGAGCAGTCAAAGACAGCGCCTGTTCTCTAGTAATGATTGGGGGCTGGCAGGATCAGCTTCAGATCATGTTACTACTGTGACAGCCAATCATAGTGGTTATGTGATCAAGAAGACCTTCCTGCCTTCTGGACATAATAGCCCAGTTAAAAGAACTGGACAGAAAGGGGTTAAAAAGGAAATAATCCAACCATCCCTCAGCTGGAAACATTACACACTTTGGTTTTTCCAGTAAAGACTGGGACTAAATCCTATTTTTTTTCAAACTTCAAGAAATATTGCCCCTCCTTTTTCCCCTCTTAAACATTTACTCCCAAAAAAATGTTCATGATTTAACATATTTGGTGAATAAAATAAGACCTACATTTCTATTTTCATATGATTGCGCACATAATTATTAGACCTTAAACTAATAAAGAAGTTTAGTAGTGCAATGACATTAGAAGTATGAGGACAAGCAATAAAATAAGGTTTTCTCTTAGGTCCTAATAACTCACTCAGCAGAACCAATGAGTTAGGGATAAGGAAACCATTTTTTGGGATGGAAGGCAGGTTTTCAATTACGTAATGGCCAAAAGTGAATCAGTAAGGGGTCTAAAGCATACTATTACTACTTCATAAGGAGGTCAATAAATTCCATGGTGAAAATCTTCTTGCTACCCTATCAGATTATAACCCTGACTTGGGTGAACCAACTTGCTAATAACTAATTACAAAAAAAGTGTGTAAAAAATATATGTTCCACTCATTTAACTGAGACTCATAAAATTATTCTCTTGAATGTATATTTTTAATAATTATTTTTTAACATTTTCACAGTTTGCATCAAAATCACCTGACAGAGAGTTCCTGCCCCCACCTGGCATCTGGAATAAGAAATAACCAGACATTGAGGACACTGGACCTTTCTGGGAACAATCTGGAGGGTCCTCATTTTGGTGATCTGATGGAAGCTCTGACAACAAGCCGAATGGAGGAATTACGGTGAGTATAACAGGACTGACCTCATAAACAAATAAATAAAATCATAATGATGATGCAAAATTTAAATAATGGAACTTGGTTTCTAAACTGAAATTGTAAACAAAAGCTGCTCCTGTAAACGAGATAGTGGATACTTCTCCAGTTTCCCTCATCCCTGAGCACCCTTCCAAAAAAGAAGAAGAAGCTCCCATGGTGGAGTCTCTTCAGAAGCTGATATTTCCATTCTTTTTTAAACAGTCTGGTGAAGGTCCATTTCTGCTCTATCATGACTGTGACCCTGTGTAGAAAGCCAGCTCCATAAAGGTAAGATTTCACCAGTCTGCGGTGGAGGAACTCGAGTGTCCTACACAGATCCCTGACCTCAACCTTACTGAACACCTTTGAAATTAATTGGATTCTGATTATGTCCCAGGTCTTCCCATCCAACATCAGTATCTGACCTCAGAAATGTTACTTTGGCCAAATGGGCACAAATTCCTAGAGACACACCTCAATATTTTATAGAAAGTCTTTCCAGAAAAGTGGGGGCTGTTACCCACAAACTAAGGGAACAATTCCATAATAATTTATTATTTGGATTTCAATATCCAACACACTGAAATAGATGTGATGATCAGGTGTCCACACATTTTTGGTCATACGATGCACCAAATCAAATTAATTATTTTGCTTCTCTTTTCTTTTATAGTTTACGCGGTAATAAACTGACAGACAGTTCCTGCCTCCACCTGGCATCTGGAATAAGAAATAACCAGACACTGAGGATCCTGGACCTGTCTGGGAACAATCTGGAGGGTCCTAATTTCAGTGATATGATGGCAGTTCTGACAACAAGCCAGATAGAGGAATTACTGTGAGTATAGTAGTATAAATACAGAATATACATTAAATCAACATATGATGTCATATCTGAACTGGATCTCTGGGTACTAAATAGTACTAAATGTAATTTGTTTCGGTCCAAATATAAAAGCAGGCACATTTTTGGTTATTCAGAGATTCAAATGTATCCAAATTTCTGAATGAAATAGTAATGAATTTAGTTAAAATTCATTTAATTCCATATATTCATTCCAAATTCCAAATTTCTAGAAAGTTTTGAATTCGAATTGGTCTAAAAATGATCAACCGATTCAATTTCTGTGGGAAGAATAGCTGGTTGTTAAGGAGCAGGCCACCGCGTCCTTAACCAATGACTCATCTGTATATTTCAGTGCATTACTGCATCTTTAATGCAGTATATTTCAGTGCGTTACTGCACATTTAACGCAGTATATTGCAGTGCACTAGTGCATTATTAAAGCAGTATACTGCAGTGTGTTATTGCACATTTAACGCAGTATATTTCAGTGCATTAGTGTACATTATTCAAAGTATATTGTAGTGAATCAGTGCAGCTTTACTGCAGTATATTGTAGTGTGTCAGTGGAGTGTGTGTGTGTATTGAGCACTCAAATTAAAGTGCACCAAACACCACTTTCCATTGATTAAAGTGTATCCACGTACACATTTCCACATCTTTATTACATTTTGTTAATAAGTTTCCCCCACATCATGTCTGGGAGGCCAACAAGGAGAGGCAGACGTTCCCATGACACTGTGAGGGGGCCAGCAGCGTATGTGTCCACAGGCAAAGGTGGACATGGTCCGTGCTCAGGCAGGGCATCATTTTCTGTGATGTGAAAATGATGTTGCCTGTGCCATCCAGCCACAGCATGCAGAGGAGGTAGTGGACTCGCTTATTAAACCATCATCATCCTCCTTATCCTTCATCACGCAGAGACTAGTGTGCAGTTCACTGCAGCTGCCAGAGTGGCTTATTCTGCCCCCTTGTCCACAGCTAATCCTGCCATAGCCCCAGCATCAGGCATGGAGGAGTCAGCGGAGTTATTTGAACACAGCATCAGCCACTTGCTCCTTGATGATGCACAGCCATTACTTGCTTATGATGTTGGTTCTGAGGTTGAGAAGGTAGGAGCATGAGCCTAAAGAACACTGGCAAACAACAAATTGGCAGTCATGTTCCCCCAGCCGCAGTATATTGTCAAGTTATCTCACATGATAATGAGGATGGGGGATGATGATGATGAGGTCACTGACACACCTTGGGTGCCAGATATAGCAGAAGAGGAAAGTGAGGGTGAGGCACAACCCTAAAAAGGCAGCCATCATTGAAGAGTAGAGAGCAGCCACCCTATTCCACCAGATTGTGGAGCTGTTATCTCCTGGCCCACTTCCCACAGCTCAGCTGTTTGGGCCTTTTTTAGCACATGTGCAGCCAATCACACTGTTGCAATTTTGCAAACTTTGTCTCAAGCAAAAACACCAGCCATTTGGGTACCACATGCTTGACAAGGCATTTAACCTCCCACCACTCAGCCCATTGGCAAGAGCACCTGAAAGCCACGCAAAAAGGGATGCAATTCTGCTCCTCCTCACTCCTAACTTTTCAGGTCTACCCACCTCATGACCTCTCAGCTGCCTCCACTAATAGGAATGATGGCATAGCAAGTTCCCACGTCCTAGCAACACATCTGTCAGTAGCACACCACCAGCTGTAGACTATAGCAGGGAAATTTCTCTGCCCCATCTTCTGCAGTGAAAAAAAAATACAGTCACTGCCACTCACATGCCCAGCTTCATAATTCAAGCTTGTAAAAGCTGCAGGCTTTACAACTCCTGCCTTTTCATCTGGTGGATTCTGCCTTTTCCTTAAATTTGCAGAATGTGCTGTACCACAATAGCAGGTTCCCAGTCACTATTTCTTTTCATGTAAGGTCATTCCAGCTCTCTACCATCATGTAGAAGGCAATGTGGTTGCATAGTTGAGCAGGGCAGCCAGCCGCAAGGTCCACGTTACTGCTGACAGCAAGCGTTGTCAGGGACAATAAATTTTGTTCACAGCCCACTGGCTAACTCTGCTTGCAACTTGGAAGGATGCAGGACAGGGCTCAGTGCTGCAGCCCATTTTGCCGCCACATCTCTATACAGCTAGTGGTAATGATGTGAGAATTGTCAGCTCCACCTCCTCCTTCTCCTCCTCCATGACCTCCTCTGCTAAAATTGCCTGAAGAACCATAAGTGCCCCCTAAGCATTCAAGGGGCTATTCAATGAGTCAGGCTAAAAGTTGCCATGCAGTGCTAGTCTGTCTAGGGGACAGGAGCCACACCGGAGCAGAGATTCTTGCAGCTCTGCAGGGGCAGGCCCAGAGGTGGTTTATGTCATGCCAGCTGGAGCCAGGAATGGTAGTGTGCGATAATGGCACAGACCTGCTGTCCACTCTTAGACAGGGAAAGTTGGTGGTGCAGAATTTTTTTAATAGGTACCAAAAGTTGGAAGATCTTCTAAAGCAGGCCAGAAGAGTCTGTAGCCATTTCAGGCGGTCATACACAGCCAGTGCTCGGTTGGCTGAAGTCCACCTGCCCATAAACTGCCTGATTTGTGACATGCCCACCAGGTGGAACTCGACTTTGGCAATGCTGCAGTGTCTGCACATGCAGCAGAGGGCTGTCAACAGGTACCTGTGTGAGTATGGCACAACGACAGTCTCAGGCCAGCTTTTTTTTTGCCCGAACCAATGGCTGCTCATAAAGAATGCATGCACTGTACTGTCACCATTTGAGGAGGCCACAAGGATGGTGAGCCATGACAATGCATTCATCAGTGACACAATACCTGTTCCTGCTGGAGCAGACTCTGCATGGCATTATGGACAGGGCACACCAGACAGAGTGACTTCCTTTCCCCTCATTCTTTAAAGCCTGCAAAAGGAGCCAAGAATACAGGGGGCACAGGAGGGAACAGTATAGGGGGACAGGAGAGAACAGTATAGTTCAGGGGTGCCAGGAGGGAATAGTATAGGGGGCCAGGAGAGAAAAGTATAATTCAGGGGGGCCAGGAGGGAACAGTATAGGGGGGCCAGGAGGGAACAGTATAGTTCAGAGGGGGCCAGGAGGAAACAGTATAGGAGGCCAGGAGGTAAAAGTATAGTTCAGGGGGGCAGGAGGAAACAGTATAGGGGGTGAAGGAGGAAACTGGTGGGCACAATACTGGCATCTTTTGTAGTTTTCCTCATGCAGAGTAGCTCAGGGAAGTGTCTGGAATGTCTAGAATGCTGCTGGAATGCCCAGACTGCTCGGAATGCTGCTGGAATGCCAGATTCTGCCTGCCCTCCTCTCTCGTTCCTCCCGAGTGATGTCACTCATTCACATGCAAGCATCTGGGATGGAGGGGAGGGCGGCTGTGATCGGCATGGGACAGTGGTGTCAGTTGCCTGTGCACTGCAGCCTGTCAGCTATGTGGGGATGCGATCCACCGTTCATCTGCTTGTGATGAACAGCAGATTGTGGCAGAACACCGGTTAAGAACCACTGCTCTAAGGGGAGGCAAACTTTTGTCACAACTGTACCTGAGAAATGTTCAAATTGCTCCGGATGGCAAGCAGTTGGAAAAAAAAGGTGCTCCACGCCAAGCTTTATTTTTTTAAAACAGGTTCGGTATTGGCATAATTTTTCATTTTGTTATTGCTAAAACTGTTTGGTATTTTGTCCACGTCACTCTTTTGCATTATTTTCACAGTTTTGTTGGGTGTCAAATAACAGACAGCTCCTGCCCTCACCTGGCATATGGCATAAGAAATAACCAGACACTAAGGAGACTGGACCTGTCTGAGAACAATCTGGAGGGTCCGCATTTCAGGGATCTGATGGCAGCTCTGACAACAAGCCGGATAGGGGAATTACTGTAAGTTTAAGTTTTTGCCAAAGACTAAAAGTACCCCTAAGAAAAAGATATGTCCATTCCCAAAGCTGGCCACCTCATGTACAAGGAGAGAGCATCAAATAGACAGTTAACCCTCTCAGAGTGCAATTAAACCAACTTACCTTGAAATCTCCCTATTTGTCCTGTTTACTGTTATGATTGGAAGTAAAAGTAAAGAAAACCCCACATTTTTGGTTGCCCCTAGAAAAGTAATAGAGGTGAAATCTTCCAATGGGGACACTAGTTGTGGTGACCTGGGGGGGCTCCAACGAATCCCCTTAATTTGCAGGGATTTCCACAAACTTCCTATTTTGGCTGTGGGACAGGAAGTGAAGGTAAATCTCTCCAATGGGACACAGATGGCTTATAACCCTCCATAACCCTCCCTTACCCTATCCAGAATAAAAAAAAAGTTTACCCTAATATATATATATATATATATATATATATATATATATATATATATATATATATATATATACACCATATTTATCGGCGTATAACACGCACCCCAAGTTTAGGAGGGAATTTTAAGGAAAATTTTTTTTAGGAGGGAAGTTTAAGAAAAAAAACAAAAAAAACTTACATTTAAATGCCCATCAATGCAGCCTTATCAGTGTCCATCTGCAGCCTTGTCAGTGTCAGTGTAGCCTTGTCAGTGTCCATCTGTAGCCTTGTCCCCCATTGCAGCCTTGCCAGTGTCCATCTGTAGCCTTGTCCCCCATTGCAGCCTTGTCAGTGTCCATCTGTAGCCTTGTCCCCCATTGCAGCCTTGTCAGTGTCCATCTGTAGCCTTGCCCTGTGTCATTTGCAGACATCTGCCGTTTAAAAATGGTGCCGCCATTCTCGGTGGCTTTCGGCCATTCTCAGTGGCTCTTGGCATCTCTCGGCAGCTTTCGGACGCTCTTGGCCGAAAGTGGGCAAAAAGGCTTAAATCAGTGTGTGTGTGTGTGTGTGTGTGTGTGTGTGTATGTATATATGTATATATGTATATATGTATGTATGTATATATGTATATATGTATGTATATATATATATATATATATATATATATATATATATATATATATATATATACACACACACACATACACACAGCATCTCAGGAAAGTGAGTACACCCCTCACATTTTTATATGTATTTAATTATATCTTTTAATGTTAAAACACTGAAGAAATGACACTTTTCTACAATGTAAAGTAGTGAGTGTACAGCTTTTTTTAACAGTGTAAATTTGCTGTCCCCTCAAAATAACTCAACACACAGCCATTCATTTCTAAACAGCTGGCAATAAAAGTGAGTACACCCCTAAGTGAAAATGTCCGAATTGGGCCTAATTAGCCATTTTCCCTCCCCGGTGTCATGTGACTAGTTAGTGTTACAAGGTCTCAGGTGTAAATAGGAAGCAGGTGCGTTAAATTTGGTGTTATCGCTATCACTCTCTCATACTGGTCACTGGAAGTTCAACATGGCACCTCATGGCAAAGAACTGTCTGTGGATCTGAGAAAAACTAAAACTTAGCTGCAGCACGGTGGCCAAGACCATACAGCGGTTTAACAGGACAGGTTCCACTCAGAATAGGCCTTACCATGGTTGACCAAAGAAGTTGAGTGCACATGCTCAGCATCATATCCAGAGGTTGTCTTTGGGAAATAGATGTATGAGTGCTGCCAGCAATGCTGCAGAGGTTGAAGGGGTGGGGGTCAGCCTGTCAGTGCTCATACCATACGCCCCACCCTGCATTAAATTGGTCTGCATGGCTGTCATCCCAGAAGAAAGCCTCTTCTAAAGATGATGCACAAGAAAGCCCACAGTTTGCTGAAGACAAGCAGACTAAGGACAAGGATTACTGGAACCATGTCCTGTGGTCTGATGAGACCAAGATAAACTTATTTGGTTCAGATGTTGTCATGCGTGTGTGGCCGCAACCAGGTGGGCAGTACAAAGACAATTGTGTCTTGCCTACAGTCAAGCATGGTGGGAGTCTCATGGTCTTGGGCTGCATGAGTGCTGCCAGCACTGGGGAGCTACAGTTCATACTGTGACATACTGAAGCAGAGCATGATCCCCTACCTTTGGAGACTGGGCCGCAGGGCAGTATTCCAACATGATAACAACCCCAAACACACCTCCAAGACAACCACTGCCTTGCTAAAGAAGCTGAGGGTAAAGGTGATGGACTGGCCAAGCATGTCTCCAGACCTAAACCCTATTGAGCATCTGTGGAGCATCCTCAAAAGGTGGAGGAGAGCAAGGTCTCTAACATCCACCAGCTCCGTGATGTGGTCATGGAGGAATGAAAGAGGACTCCAGTGGCAACCTATGAAGCTCTAGTGAACTCCATGCCCAAGAGTGTTAAGGCAGTCCTGGAAAATAATGGTGGCCACACAAAATATTGACACTTTAAGCCGAATTTGGACATTTTCACTTAGGAAAGTACTCACTTTTGTTGTCAGCGTTTAGACATTAATTGGCCGTGTGTTGAGTTATTTTGAGGGGACAATTTACACTGTTATACAAGCTGTACACTTACTACTTTACATTGTAGAAAAGTGACATTTTCTTATTTACAAAAATGTGAGGGGTGTACTCACTTTTGTAAAATACTGTGTACTGTATGTGTGTATATGTATACCTGCGTGATTCAACATGCCAATCACCACACAAAGCTGAAATATCAAATTTTGGGTACCATTAGCCTTGGTAAATTCCATATAGTGTATGTGTGTCTGATATATGCTATGTTTGTGCTACAATAATTTCTCATTTTAATTGTCTTCTAGCTTAATACATGATCACCTGACAGATAGTTCCTGCCCCCACCTGGCATCTGGAATAAGAAATAACCAGACACTGAGGATACTGAACCTGTCTGGGAACAATCTGCAGGGTCCTAATTTCAGTAATCTGATGGAAGCTCTGACAACAAGCCGGATAGTGGCACTAGTGTAAGGCCTCTTGTATGTGGGTGTCTGAGCCTATGTACTGTATGTTACGGTGCATTTCCTCCAACTAGAAGGCCCAGGTGCTGCATACAGCCACCCATAGACATGAAGAGCTGTGCACGACTGTACTCACATGAACACAAGTAGAGTGTATTGGCATATGTAAAAAATAAAAGAGATGACATTTTACCAGTGAGCAGAGCACTTTAAGACAATACCATTGCCCAATTAAGTAACAATGGCTTGAAGAGTTTAGAAGTCAGTAGCAAGTAGCACAGAGTTTAGGGGTCAGGAATAAGTATCATAGAGTTCAGGGGTCAACACTCAGTAGTAAGTACCATAGAGTTCAGGGATCACGAGTAATTTGGAGTTCAGTAGTAAGTAACGCACAGACTGCAGGGGTCAGTAGTAAGTAATGCGCAGACTGCAGGGATCAGTAGTAAGTAATTTGCAGACTTCAGGGGTCAGTAGTAAGTAATGCACAGACTCCAGGGGTCAGTAGTAAGTAATGCAGACTCCAGGGGTCAGTAGTAAGTAATGCACAGACTGCAGGGGTGTCAGGGCTGGGCTCAGCCCTTCCTTCCTCTTAGTTGGCCGCTCAGCTGTCAGCTAATTTCAGCACAGTGACTCACCTGTTGATATCCTGCTCATCAGTCCTGCCTACTTAAGCCGTCCAGCCCAGATGATCTCTGCCTTCGCCTTGGTCAACATCACAGAGACTATCTCCTGTGTTCCTGTTAAAGGCTTGCTTGGCTGACATTCCTTCTGGCTCCAGATCCTGCTTGCTGTTCCACTACAGTCATCCCTGACGCTTGGCTTGTCTGACTATCCGTTCTGGTTACTGAACTTTGGCTATGTTTTGACTACGTTTGTTCTTTTTACTTTTATTATTAAACAAGTGTGATTTAACTGTACTTCTGTCTTGGCCTGATTTCATGGTTTCTGAAATGCCCCTGCCATTGATAGGCCTGGTCTGGAGGGAGGAGGAGCAGTAGCTTTCTGTCACCGTGGAGGGGGGGCCCAAGATGGTAGAAAGGGGGCGCACTGCAGAACACGTGACAGGGATAAATAAATAGTTTGACTAGCAGCATTCAGTCAGGATGGACGGAGCTCTCCAGAGGTCACAGAGGAACTCACAGGGATCACTGCCAACTGACGCATTTCAAAGGGAAAATCCCTTCTTCCTCAGAGCTCAGCAGTGAACCCTCCTTCAGCAGTCCCCATATATATGTGTGTGCACAGATGCACCTACTGGCTGATTGTAGGTGCATTTGTGCACACACACATAAATATGGGGACTGCTGAAGGAGGGTTCACTGCTGAGCTCTGAGGAAGAAGGGATCTTCCCTTTGAAATGCGTCAGCTGGCAGTGATCCCTGTGAGTTTCTCTGTGACCTCTGGAGAGCTCCGTCCATCCTGACTGAATGCTGCTAGTCGAAAACTATTTACACTGCAAGATCTTCTATGTCTGTTTGTGAGTAGTTTCTTTTTATCTTTTTTAATAAATTTACATCCAAAAGGATAATGCACATGGCTGGTGCGCCTTTACTTTCATTTTATTGTTGACTACTAGAATTCCCCATCCTTGAGGGCAGCAAGGCCTATTTGTTCCTACACCATTTGTCTGGTCATCCATTTGTGCGCAGAAGTGTTTTGTCTTTGCTATCTGCTGCTCAGTTACAACCTGTGTTGCAGGCCGTGCCTGCTGCTGTTCCAGTCTCTGTGCAGGCACCTGCCTCGAGTATTACCTCTATAAGAGGTATGTCTGGTTCCGCCCCGCTTCCCCAGCGATTTGGGTGCGATCCAGTCCAATGCAGATGGTTTCTCAACCAGGTTGAGATATACTTTGAGATGCTGCCCCAGGCGTTTCCCACAGACAGATGCAAAGTAGGTTTTGTGATATCTTTGCTTTCTGAAAGAGCCTTGGCCTGGGCAAACCCTCTATGGGAGATGCAAAAACCTGCTGTCTAGGAGAGCCCGGAACAGCAGCATGTAATGCCTAGGTGCAGGGCATGCATGACTTTGGGAGCAGTAGGGTTAACTAGGTTGGTGGGTGGGGTTGGAGTTAGCGAGTGGGAGGTATTAAGGGGTGCTTTAAATGGTAATCCTGCCCTGGGGGGAGCAACAGTAGAGTGGAGGAAAGTTCCCGCCCACCCTCCCTTTGAACGGTGAAGGGATTGGTAGTTTGTGGGATTGTGTTCTATTCTTTTCACAGGTGACAAATGAGGAGATGTCGTGGCAGAGCGGGCGTTGGTCTGTGCAAAAAGAAGGAAGATGGCAAAAGTAAGAGTTCTTTTGGGAGCTAAAGTTGATATGGGTCCTTATGGTGGTTCCCGGTTAACGGAGGTTAGCCGGGAATGATAATGGGGCACTGCGATCATTGGTAGTCTCTAAGCCAGCTTGTCGGCTTGAGGCCTATGGTATAAATTTGATGGGGCCGCAGTGCAAGTGTGTTATGGACATGGATGATTAATAAGCTATTGCGCAGACCAACGCTTGAGATATTCAATGGGTGGATAACAGATGTTGTTTTGAAGTTGATGTTGATATGTTTATATTTTATATATTAAAAGATACATTTGTTAAATAAAGTAGGCTGATAAGGCCTTTTTATTACTCCAATATTGGTGTGGTCTTAGTTATTGGGGTAATGGTATAAGATAAAGGGGTTTTCATAGGTATGGTTAATCATATCTGTTATCCAACAGTCATGAGTTACCCTGAGTTTATGGCTTCTTTTAAAAGGGTATTTGACGTTCCCGCATGCTCTGCTTGTGCTGCCAAGGGCCTTATGTCCATCAAACAGAGTACGAGAACTGTTTCCGATTACGCCATTGAATACGCCATCTAATAGGTTCTGGCGAGCCTTTTGTGCACAGTTGGGAATTCAGCTTGCTTTCTCCTCTGCATATCACCCACAGTCTAATGGGGCAGCAGAACGAGCCAATCAGTCCTCTGAGCAATTCCTACGTTGCCATATTTCTGACTATCATAACAACTGGCCATACCTCTTACCGTGGGCGGAGTTTTCTCACAATAGTGTCTTGAATTCTGCTTCCTGATTGTCCCAGTTTATGGCGAACTATGGTTTACAACCTTCCATGTTGCCTGACTCATTTGCTCCGCAGAGTATTCCTGCGTTAGAGGAGCATCTACATGGTCTTCGTTCCACTTGGGTACATTCGTACGAATCTGAAATACTAATTTTTATGCATATGAATTCTGTACAAAATACGAAATTTCATTTATGAATTTCGGATCCAAATTCATAACGAACATTCGTAATTGTTGCGAAAAGTTAACGAACCTAAAAGTTAGAAACCCAGGAAGTCAGCACAGCACAGGGATGGTGGGAACCCCTCATAATGGGCACAGCGGGTGTACACTCAGACCCGGGAACTCAGCACAGGGATGGTGGGAACCCTATGGGAATTTCTATGCTTACAAATTTTATACGAAATACGAAGTTTCTTTAAAGAATTTCGGAATTTCGGTTCCAAATTCCATTACAACAGAAACATGACTGGTGTTTTGTTCACCAATCAGAAGAAGGCAGCAAGCACAGGGATGGTGGGAACCCTTCATAATGATAAATTCAACATAACGAACATTCGTTATTTTTACAAAAAGTTAACGAACCTAAAGGTTAAAAGCCCAGGAAGTCAGCACAGCACAGGGATGGTGGGAGCCCCTCAGAATGATAAGTTCATCATAACGAACTTTCGTTATTTTGCAAAGAGTTTACGAACCTAACGAAAATTCTTATTTCGTACGAATCCGAATTTAATTTCGGACACGAATTACGAAATACGAATTCATTTTCGTATGAAACGGAGCAAAACAAAAGGAATTTATTGATGTCTAATGATAGGTACAGACTCCATGCTGACCACAGATGCCTGCCTGCGCCTTCCTACCTGGTTAAGGACAGGGTCTGGCTGTCATCTCGGAACCTCCGACTTTGAGCTCCCTCTCTGAAGTTCGCACGTCGGTTTATTGGGCCTTTCTGTATTCTTCGCAGGATTAACCCAGTGGCTTACGCATTAGACCTTCCTTCTAATATGCGTATCTCAAATGTATTTCATGTCTTCTTATTAAAACCTTTGGTCTGCAACCGATATACCACCTCAGTGCCACGTCCTCACCCTGTACAGGTTGAGAACCATGAGGAATATGAAGTACAGTGCATTGTTGACTCCCGTAGGTTACCGTGGGCGCATACAGTACCTGGTGCATTGTAAAGGTTACGGTCTGGAGGAACGCTCTTGGGTCTCATCCCTGGACGTACATGCCCCTGTACTCCTCCATGATTTCCATAATTGTTTTCCCCTAAACCCTGGTGGTCCTCCGAGGGGGGAGGGGTCATTGAGGAGGTGGTACTGTCAGGGCAGGGCTCAGCCCTTCTTTCCTCTGAGCTGGCCGCCCAGCTGTCGGATAATTGCATAATTACATTTTTTTCCTAACACCCTAGAGAATAAAATGGCGGTTGTTGCAATACTTTCTGTCACACCACATTTGCGCAGTGGTCTTACTTTTTTAAAAAAAATACACTTTTTTTTAATTAAAAAATAAGACAACAGTAAAGTTAGCCCATTTTTTTTATATTGTTAAAGATAATGTTACGCCGAGTAAATTAATACCCAACATGTCACGCTTCAAAATTGCGCCCGCTCCTGGAATGGCGAAAACTTTTACCCTTAAAAATCTCCATAGGCGACGTTAAAAAAAATTCTACAGGTTGCATGTTTTGCGTTACAGAGGAGGTCTATGGCTAGAATTTTTGCTCTCGCTCTACCGATCGCAGCGATACCTCACATGTGTGGTTTTAACACTGTTTTCATATGTGGGAGCTACTCACGTATGCGTTCGGTTCTGCACGAGAGCTCGGCGGGACGGGGCACGTTTACATTTTTCTTTTTCCTTATTTATTTTACCTTTTATTTTTTATTTTTACACTGTTTTTAAAAAAAAAATGTGTCACTTTTTTTTCATTTTTTTTGTAAACATCCCTTGTAATAGAAAAAAAAGCATGACATGACCTCTTAAATATGAGATCTGGGGTCAAAAAGACCTCAGATCTCATATTTACACTAAAATGCAATAAAAAGAATTAAAAATTGTCATTTGGAAAAATGAAAAAAAAATGTCCCTTTAAGAGCTATGGGCGGAATGACATTTTGACGTCGCTTCCGCTCTGCAGTGTCATGGAGACGGGTGGGGGCCATCTTCCCCTCACTCCTCTCCATACCCAGGCAGGGGATAGACGCGATCGCCTCCGCCGCTGCCAACGACTCCGGTAAGAGGCGGAGGGCACCAGATCGCGGCGGGAGGGGGGGCCCCCTCCCACCACCGATAAAAGTGATCATGCGGTGAATCTGCCACAGTGACCACTTTTATCTTGTACTGGACCGCCGGCTGAACATGGGGATACCGGGGTTATGGCAGCTAGCTGCTCAAAGTAAGGACGTACATCAGCGCACGTCAGTCCGGAAGTGGTTAAAGTGATTGTAAAAGGTAATTTTTTTTTTAAGTAACATAATATATCATACTTACCTCCACAGTGGCCCCGAACCTCGTCTTTTGGGGTCCCTCTGCGGCTCTCGCGGCTCCTCCCCGCATCAGATAACTCCCTGGGAGAAGCGCTCTCCCGGGGGGTTATCTTGCGGGCGCGCTCCCGATTCCAGCATTCGGCGTCCATAGAGGCCGAATGCAGGAATCGGCCCCGCCCTCTGGCACCCGCGTCATTGGATTTGATTGACAGCAGCAGGAGCCAATGGCTATCAATCTATCCAATCAAGAGCTGGGAACCCCGGGCAGAGAGACAGCGCGTCCCCGTGGGTCAAGTTCTAAGGCTCAGGTAAGTAAAATGGGGGGGGGCTGGGGGGCCGGTGACTGCCAGGTGTTTTTTCACCTTAATGCATCGGATGCATTAAGGTAAAAAAACACGTAGGTCTACAACCCCTTTAAGCCATCCAGCCCAGATGATCTCTGCCTTCGTCTTGGTCAACATCAGAGACTACAGTCAGGTCCATAAATATTGGGACATCAACACGATTCTAATCTTTTTGGCTCTATACACCACCACAATGGATTTGAAATGAAACAAACAAAAGCTTTAACTGCAGACTTTCAGCTTTAATTTGAGGGTATTTACATCCAAATCAGGTGAATGGTGTAGGAATTACAACAGTTTGTATATGTGCCTCCCACTTTTTAAGGGGCCAAAAGTAATGGGACAGATTAACAATCATCCATCAAACTTTCACTTTTTAATACTTGGTTGCAAATCCTTTGCAGACAATTACAGCCTGAAGTCTGGAACGCATAGACATCACCAGACGTTGGGTTTCATCCCTGGTGATGCTCTGCCAGGCTTCTACTGCAACTGTCTTCAGTTCTGGCTTGTTCTTGGGGCATTTTCCCCTCAGTTTTGTCTTCAGCAAATGAAATGCATGCTCAAACGGATTCAGGTCAGGTGATGGACTTGGCCATTGCATAACATTCCACTTCTTTCCTTTAAAAAACTCTTTGGTTGCTTTCGCAGTATGCTTCAGGTCATTGTCCATCTGCACTGTGAAGCGCCGTCCAATGAGTTCCGAAGCATTTTGCTGAATATGAGCAGATAATATTGCCTGAAACACTTCAGAATTCCTCCTGCTGCTTTTGTCAGCAGTCACATCATCAATAAATAAATACAAGAGAACCAGTTCCATTGGCAGCCATACATGCTCACACCATGACACTACCACCACCATGTTTCACAGATGAGGTGGTATGCTTTGGATCATGAGCAGTTCCTTTCCTTCTCCATACTCTTCTCTTCCCATCACTCTGGTACAAGTTGATGTTGGTCTCATCTGTCCATAGGATGTTGTTCCTGAACTGCGGAGGCTTTTTTATATGTTGTTTGACAAACTCTAATCTGGCCTTCCTGTTTTTGAGGCTCACCAATGGTTTACATCTTGCGGTGAACCCTCTGTATTCACTCTGGTGAAGTCTTCTCTTGATTGTTGACTTTGACACACATACACCTACCTCCTGGAGAGTGTTCTTGATCTGGCCTACTGTTGTGAAGGGTGTTTTCTTCACCAGGGAAAGAATTCTTCGGTCATCCACCACAGTTGCTTTCCATGGTTTTTCAGGTCTTTTGGTGTTGCTGAGCTCACCGGTGCGTTCTTTCTTTTTAAGGATGTTCCAAACAGTTGATTTGGCCACACCTAATGTTTTTGCTATCTCTCTGATGGGTTTGTTTTGTTTTTTCAGCCTAATGATGGCTTGCTTCATTGATAGTGACAGCTCTTTGGATCTCATATTGAGAGTTGAGAGCAACAGATTCCAAATGCAAATAGCACACTTGAAATGAACTCTGGACCTTTTATCTGCTCCTTGTAAATGGGATAATGAGTGAATAACACACACCTGGCCATGGAACAGCTGAGCAGCCAATTGTCCCATTACTTTTGGTCCCTTAAAAAGTGGGAGGCACATATACAAACTGTTGTAATTCCTACACCGTTCCCCTGATTTGGATATAAATGTCCCTGAATTAAAGCTGAAAGTTTGCAGTTAAAGCACAGCTTGTTTATTTCATTTCAAATCTATTGTGGTGGTGTATAGAGCCAAAAAAAAAAAATTGGAATTGTGTCGATGTCCCAATATTTATGGACCTGACTGTAGCTCCTGCGTCCCTGTTAAAGACTTGCTTGGTTGACATTCCTTCTGGCTGCAGATCCTGCTTGCTGTTTCACTAATCCACTGATCTCTGGCTTCCTGACTTTCTGGCTTGTCTGACTATCCGTTCCGGTTAACGAACTTTGGCTATGTTTTGACTCCGTTTTAAAATTTTGTAAATAAGTAAGTTTCCTCCTTCACTGATGGGCACTGATAAGGCGGCACAAATGAGATGGCACTGATGGGCACTGACGATGGGGACTCATGGGCACTAACGATGGGCACTGATAGACGGCACTGCTGGGTGACACTAATATGCGGCACTGATGGGCATTGATAGGCAGCACTAATGGGTACTTATGGGTGGCACTGATAGACGGTACTGATGTGCAATGATAGGCGGCACTAAGGGGCACTGATGGCTGGCACTGATAGGCATCACTGGTGGCACTGGCAGGCATTTTTAATTTCCACTGATTGACAGCTGCCTGAGCACTGATTGGCATATCCCTGGTGGTCTAGGGTGGCATACCTGGTGGTCCAGTGTGGTGGCTATCCCTGGTGGTCCTGGGCGGGCATCCGAGGGGGGCTGTGCTGATAAACAATCAGCACAGACCCCCCCTGTCAGGAGAGCAGCCGATCGGCTCTCCTCTACTTGCATCTGTCAGACGCGAGTGAGGAAAAGCCGATCAAGGGCTCTTCCTGTTTACAACATGATCAGCCGTGATTGGACACAGCTGATTACGTGGTAAAGAGCCTCCAACAGAGGCTCTTTACCGAAATCCGTGTAGCGGTGTGTCAGACTGACACACCGCACCATGATCGCCGCGATGCGCCCCCCACAGGTGCACGGCGGCTGTTACCTTGCTGGACCTCATATGACGCCCAGTCAGGATAACTGAACCACTTCCCGGCCGTCATTCTGCTATAGGCCGGGCGGGAAGTGATTAAAAAAACGCAGTCGTAATCAAATACTACCAAGAGAAAGCTCTATTTGTGCTTAAAAAAAAAAAAAAAATTATATAAATTTCATTTGCGTACAATGCAGTGCCAAATAGCAAAAAATGGTCATGTCACAAAGGGGGTCAAGTGGTTAAAATACTTGCAAAATACACTGCAATGGGTAAGGATATACGAAGCAAAATACATTGAAGTGCCGGGAGTTTCGCTTTTAATACAGCCTATGGATGAACAGAGCGCTCATTCAGACATATAAAGGGTTAATGTGGAGGAGGTGGGGGCAGACAGACAATACACTTCTATGCATAACTAATAATAAGAACAATTTTAGTTGTACATGGCAAGGTAACCATTTTGGTGGACAGGGAGGGCACAGATGGATAAAACAGAACGGCTAAGCACTTTGTTACAAAGTGAAACCAGGGACCAAGAAAATAAAACGTGGTGACAATAGGAGGTGAATATTATGTTTGCTTAGGGGATTATCATTTGTATGGACTATAGGGATAGGTTTGTTTGCATGCAGGATTTGTGTCTTCTTTTTTTGGCCAGCAAACCTCTTACTCTATCCAATGCGATTCCAGAAAATACCGCGTTGCGTCACATCACCGTGCCATACCCAGCACAACAATGACTAAGCTGTTACAGTATTACCCAATGAATGTGTTTTAACCACTTAAGGACCGGCCTATTTTTCAAACTTGTTTACAAGTTAAAATAATTTTTTTGCTAGAAAACGACTTAGACCCCCCAAACATTATATATATTTTTTCTAACGCCCTAGAGAATAAAATGGCGGTCGTTGCAATACTTTCTGCCACACCATATTTCCCCATCGGTCTTACAAGCACACTTTTTTGGAAAAAAAAATACACTTTTTTTAATTAAAAAAATAAGACAACAGTAAAGATAACCTATTTTTTTTATATATTGCGAAAGATGATGTTACGCCGAGTAAATTGATACCCAACATGTCATGCTTCAAAATCGCGCCTGCTCGTGGAATGGCGACAAACCTTTACCCTTAAAAATCTCCATAGGCGACGTTTAAAAAAATTCTACAGGTTGCAAGTTTTGAGTTACAGAGGAGGTCTAGGGCTAGAATTATTGCTCTCACGCTAACGATCGCGGCGATACCTCACATGTGTGGTTTGTACACCGTTTTCATATGTGGGCGCTACTCACGTATGCGTTCGCTTCTTCACACAAGCTCGGCGGAACGGGGCACGTTAAAAAAAAAAAAATTCTTATTTATTTTACTTTTTATTTTTTATTTTTACCCTGTTCTTTAAAAAAAAAAGTGTCACTTTTATTCCTATTACAAAGAATGTAAACATCCCTTGTAATAGAAAAAAAAGCATGACAGGTCCTCTTAAGTATGAGATCTGGGGTCAAAAAGACCTCACATCTCATATTTACACTAAAATGCAAAAAAATTAAAAAAAAAAAAAATGTCCCTTTAAGAGCTATGGGCGGAAGTGACGTTTTGACGTCGCTTCCGCCCTGCAATGGTATGAAGCCGGCTGGGGGCCATCTTCCCTTCACTCAGCTCCATGCCACACAGGTAGAAGAGGGCACCGTAGCGTGGAGGAAGGGGGGGGTGCCCCCTCCTGCCACCAATAAAAGTGAACAGCGAATCCGCCGCTGAGACCACTTTTATCTGAAAGCGGACTGCCTGCTGAAGAAGTGGATACTGGAGGTTATGGCAGCTAGCTTCTGCCATAACAACGATATTCCACTTCATTGTGCCTCTGTATAACTGCGGCGGGCAGTCCGTAAGTGGTTAAAGGAGAAGTCCTGTCCAGAGAAGTCCAGTCTGAGCTCATTTGGCTGGACTTCTCCTCTGGGTCACAGGAGTGCAATTTGTTTTGCACTCCTGTGACCCGTTGTCAGCAGAGATCAGTCTGAAATCCGCTCTCGTCACCAAGATCAGACCAGGCACCGCGTCATCCTGACTCTGGGAGTCTGGATCCACCAGGAGCCTGGACTGATAGCCATTTCAGCCTCTCAGTGAGTCGCTCCCCACCCCTCCACAGCTCAGCGCTCCAGTGAGCGTGGAGGAGCAGAGCAGGAGAGCTGCTGATTGAGAATCAGCAGCTCTCCTCTCGGGGATCTGTGAGAGCCAAGAGATCGGTGGTGTTCGGTGGCTCGGTTCTCAGTGAAGAGGCGGCAGGCTGTAGCATCGGACTAATGCAGCATCCACCTAGGTAAGTATGAATCTAAATAAACAAACAAACAAAAAAAGAGAGCCAATATCATTTCCAGGACAGTACAAATAACCACAAATCAGAGACGTAACTAAAACCTTTAGGGCCCCAGTGCAAGAAACCTTAGAGGCCCCCCCGTAACCCCCTTCATTTTATCGGTCCTGTGGACCCTTTTCTCTGGTCCTATGGCCCTCCCCACTGATCCCAGGGCCCTTTACTCCTGTTGCGGGACCCTGCCACGTGTTCTGCAGTGGGCCCCCTTTCTACCATCTTGGGGGCCCCCCATGGTGACAGAAAGCTGCACCTCCTTCTCCCGCCAGACCAGGCCTATCAATGGCAGGGGCATGACATCAAGAAGAGACTGGGGACCCCCACGGTGGCAGAACACCAGGGCCCAGTCGCAAGTGGGACCTTTACACCTTGGGAGTTCTGCCACTGTATTGTACCCTGGAGTTCCCTGGTGTGCTGGTGACATATCTATTGCATTCTTCCATAGTGGGGGGGCCCCAAGATGGTAGGATGGGGGCCCACTGCAGAGCGCATGAAAGGGTCCCGCTGCGGGACCATATTAAAGGGCCCTGCAACAGGAGTAAAGGGAACCGGGATCAGTGGGGAGGGCCATGGGACCAAAGAAAAGGGCCCGGGACCGATGAAATGAAAGGGGGGGTCAGGGGGGCCCTCTAAGGTTTCTTGTACCGGGGCCCTACAGGGTCTAGTTGGGCCTCTGCTGCTGACAGTATGTTAAACAAAACAAAAATGTTTTCAATGTTTTGAACAGTAATGAATAGGTTACATTCATAACAGCTGTGATTATTAGTAATGTGTGATTGGCTACAGCTAATCACATGGTACAGGGTGCTGTTATTGGCACAGGTACCATATGATAGCTGTGAGACAATCACAACTCACTGGTATAGAAAGTAAAACTGTTATGAATGACATTCATTCATAACAGCTTTGTTGACATTGTGATCACACAGCAATCACATGATCACTGGGCTGCTGAAAACGGCCTGGTACCGGGAGCCACAATCCACTGTGTCCAGCAGGCTGGATGAACCATGTGTGATCCAGCCTGCATGTGCTGCCCGCCTACGGTAAATGTACAGTGGGCAGTTTGCAAGTGGTTAAGGTGCATCTAAACCCAAGAACAAAATGAGAATTTGTGAAGAGTTTCGTAAATGGTACTTTTACTATCAGTGCTGGGCACTAAGGTCAGAATGTCCATACTGGATGCCCCAGTGTGCTCCCTCCCTCACCTGCCACTGACAGGCACATGGTCAAGGAGTATTGTAGTGTATTCCGCAGAGCCTGATAGGGAACATAACTATAACTAACTGCCTTTACACACACATGAACATTAATGACATCCCAGTCTTAGTCCGTAGGGTTCAATATTGAGTTGGCCCACCCTTTGCAGCTATAACAGCTTCATCTCTTCTGGGAAGGCTGTCCACAAGGTTTAGGAGTGTGTCTATGGGAATGTTTGACCATTCTTCCAGAAGTGCATCTGAGGTCAGGCACTGATGATGGACGAGAAGGCCTGGCTCGCAGTCTCCACTCTAATTCATCCCAAAGGTGTTCTATCGGGTTGAGGTCGGGACTCTGTGCAGGCCAGTCAAGTTCCTCCACCCTAAACTCACTCATCCATGTCTTTATGGATCCCAGAAGGAGCTCACTTGGCAGAGCAGGTCAGAGTCCCAGGCTGTGATCATACCTCGGCAGCCTCGCTACACACAACTGGTTAAAAGGAGTCGATGGGTTGTGGAAAGGTGAGAGTCCTGTGTAGTTTTTCTTTTGGGGGGTGGGAGAACCTCCTGGTTTAGTATGGGGGGGATAGGGGAGCCCCCCTCTCTCACCTCCATCCCTCTCACACCCCTCCTCTGTCTCTTACTCCCCCTTTTTCTCACCTCTCTCTCTCACCCATCTCTCTCTCTCACTCCCCCACCTCTTCCCCCTCTCTCACCCCTCTCTCACTCCCCCCACCTCTTCCCCCTCTCTCACCCTCTCTCTCTCATCCCTCCCTCTCTTCCCACCTCTTTCCCCACGTCCTCTCTCACCCCTCTCTTTCTCACCCCCCTCTCTCACTCCCTTCTCTCTCCCTTTTGCTCTCTCACCCCTCTCTTACCCCCCCACCCCCTTTCTCTCTCACCCCCTCTCACTCTCACCCCGCCTTTCTTTTTCTCATCCCCTCTCACCTCTCTTTCTCTCACCCCCTCTCTCTCGCCCCCTCTCTTTTCCCTCACCTCTTAAGAGGCGGAGCTCTTATAGCATAAAGTGGAAGGGGTAGAGTGTACAGATAAAGGGGTGGATCTTAAACAGGAAGGGGTGGGACAAATTTAGATGGGAGGGGTTGTCCAAATTTAATGTGGCCTAGGGGAGCAAAAAAAAAACAAAATACACCACCAAAATCCAGCCTCATTTATTTTTCTGTAAAGTTAAAAAGTAGCTGTGACTGTAAAGTTGACAACATCCTTCCTCCGATCGAACATTCTGGAGATAGTTTGCGCTAAAACAATATAAAACGATAGTGATTAAACCATCAGAAGATTAAGGTTTTGGCGTTCCTAGGTCAGGAATCAGGATTATAAGTTCTGTTAATACGGCTCTGGCTCTTGTTTAAATGTTAACCGCACCCCCGTCAGCCTCACCTAATGTTCAAACATGAAGCCTTTTGTGACTCTGTGCTCATCACACTTTATTATTGGTCTCAGTTTTCTTCGGTCTGCAGACGAAGGCTGAGGGTTCCATCAGGTAGGAATGAATTCTACTCTGTGGTGACATTCGGTGATATAATACATGTGTGGTAAAGGTGTAGCAAGCTTTACAAATGTCTATAAACACCTCTGAATCTTGGATGTATCATTTAGGTGATGTTTTCCTTGATCTGAAGAAGTATCTTCCATAGTTTATAGACCCGTTTTCATCCAGAGATCATTCATAATGCTCTGTTTTAGCGTGTGGGCACCTAACAAATCTAAGTGCCTAAGCCCAATTTTGTGATTTTAACATGCGTTAGTAAAACCGTACATATCATCACAAGTTATACTTAGTGCATCCCGGTGGATAATGCCTTGTTTTTTTCCGGACAAATTGGGATTTCAATTGGTGGTAAATAGTAATGTATATATCCTGATTTTTTTTTTTTTTTATTGTCAAAGAAAAACTGCCCCATAATAGTAAAAAATATATTTAATTTTTTTAACCACTTAAAGAGGAATTCCACCTGAGGTCCAGTCAAAAAAAAAAAAAATTAAAAGTCAGCAGCTACAAATACTGCAGCTGCTGACTTTTAAATTGGACACTTACCTGTCCCAAGGTCCAGCAATGCAGGGGATCGAAGTCCCGCTCGTCTCCCCCTCCGGGGTTGCATTGCAACTGTGGGCGCCGGGCTGTGGCTTCACAGCCTGGCACCCACTGCGCATGCGCGAGTGGCGCCGTGCACCGTGATTGGCTGCTCAGTCACCTGGGACCTGTAATGGGTCCCAGATGATTGACAGGAGGGAGGGAGCAGAGCCGAGCCCTTCCTGTGCCGAGGAGGAAGTGATGTCACCAGCCCAGACACTGGAAGAGGCAGACTACGAGGGACCACCTAGTAACAGGCATTTATAGGTAAGTAAAAAAATATATATATATCCAAAGGTTTGTTTGTATTTTTTTTTTTAATTTTTCATGTAGTTTTTTTTTTTTTTTTTTGGGTAGAACCCCACTTTAAGGACCGAGCCTCTTTTTTGAGATTTGTTGTTTACAAGTTAAACATTTTTTTTTGCTAGAAATTTACTTAGAACACCCAAACATTATACTTTTTTTTTTCTAACACCCTAGAGAATAAAATGGTGGTTGTTGTAATACTCTGTCACACCGTATTTGCGCAGCGGTCTTACAAGCGCACTTTTTTTTGGAGAAAATTCACTTTTTTAAATTAAAAAATAAGACAACAGTAAGGTTAAACCAAATTTTTTTTATATTGTGAAAGATAGTGTTTTACGTTGAGTAAATTGATACCCGAACATGACACGCTTCAAAATTGCGCCCGCGAACGGCGACAAACTTTTACCCTTAAAAATCTCCATAGGCAATGTTTAAAAAATTTTACAGGTTGCATGTTTTGAGTTACAGAGGAGGTTCAGGGCTAGAATTATTGCTCTCGCTCTACCAATCTCGGCGATACCTCACATGTGTGGTTTAAACACCATTTTCATATGCGGGCGCTACTCACGTATGCTCGGCGGGACGGAGCGCATTTAAACATTTTTTTATTATTATTTATTTTACATTTTATTTTTTATTTTTACACCGTTTTTTTTTTTTTAAATTGTGTCACTTTTATTCCTAATACAAGGAATGTAAACATCCCTTGTAATAGAAAAAAAGCATAACAGGACCTCTTTTTTTTTTTAAATTCCATATTTTATTTTTTCAAACACAGAAAAAGAAAAAAAAATACATTTATATATATATATATATATATATATATATATATATATATATATATATATATATATATATACACATATACATATATATATATATATATATATATATATATATATATATATATATATATATATATATATATATATATATATACACATATATACACATATAAAACAAATATCGTTATTGCTGCTTCCAATTTGCAGAGTATAACTTAGCACATTGTGATTCAGTTTTTAGTAGACACATATGACTTATTATCAAACAAGACAGAAAAAGAAAAAGAGAGAGAAAAAAAAAACTTCAAATACAAAAATTTCCCTATGGCATTATGCCAGGACCTCTTAAATATGAGATGTGGGGTCAAAAAGACCTCACATCTGATATTTACACTACAATGCAATAAAAAAATAAAAAATTGTCATTTATAAAAAATTTTTTTTAAAATGGCCCTTTAAATCTATGGGCAGAAGGGACTTTTTGACGTCCCTTCCGCCCTGCAATGTTATGGAGATGGGTGGGGGCCATCTTCCCCTCACTCATCTCCATACCCAGCAAGGGGTAACATCCGATTGCCTCCGCCGCTGCCGATGGCTCCGGTAAGCTGCGAAGGGCACCGGAGCGTGGCGGGAGGGGGGCCCCTCTCCCGCCGCCGATAAAAGTGACCTCGCGGTGAATCCGCCACAGAGACCACTCTTATCGGAAAGTGGACCACTGGCTGAAGAAGAGGATACTGGGGTTATGGCAGCTAGCCGCTGCCATAACAACGATATTTCAATTCAAAGTTAGGACATATATCGGTGTGCAGTGGTCCGGAAGTGGTTAATATAGCTGTAAATTTCTTGGTACTACCATAACCTACCACCAAAGGACAACCCAAAATAAATTCTCCTTCTCCTAATTGCAGTGATACCACCAGTGGCGGCCTGTGCATTGTGGGCACACAGGCGCCGCCCCCCTAACACCTCAGCCACCCTCCCTATTCATGTGCCCGACCCCTTTCAGGACACCGGACACATGAATTACTATGGTGGGGGGTGTATTTTGAAGCAACTTATTAGAGCCAGAGGCTCTAATAGGGTTTAAAATAGGGTGGGCTCAGGGCGCAGAGCACTGCGTCCCAATCCCACCCTGTTGGGTGACAGCAGCCAATTAATTTTCACTTTTTTTTCACACTAACGTTCCTTCCCGCCAATAAGGAGGCAGGTCAGTGAGACCTGTTTCCCAATTGGCCAAAGCGTCAGGCTATTGGATGCCTAATGCTTTGGCAGAAGAGGAGTCACACAGGGGAAGAAGCCTGAGAATCGGACACCGAAGCTGCCGCTGCCCTCACTGCAGGAAAGGAGGAGAGCCTCGCCACACAGCGGGCAAGTGGCATGCCGCCCAGCAGTGAGGGGGGGGGGTTTGCTGCATGTAAAAGTATGTAGACATTGGACACACACCCTGCCACGCCCCCTTAAGAAGAATTACACACAAAAAATGATTAGTTAAACTCACAACTGCTTTTTTACCACTGCTATTCCTTTATACTGGCTTTTGAAATTTACAAATGCAGTGATTTAGAAATTGGATGGAATGTTTAGCACTGGGAAACACTTTTTCCATAGCTCCCAACTGTCCCTGATTTTGAGGGACTGTCCCTGATTTGAAACAATGTCCCTCTGTCTCTCATTCCTCCTCATTTTGGTTTGATCTATAGAGTTGTATACAAAATGTACTTTTTAATCTTTCAAAAAGTGTTCCCCAGTACTAAACCTTTCATCCAATTTCTAAACTGCTGCATTTGTACATGTTAAGAGCCAATATAAACGAATAGTAGTGGTAAAAAAAAGTCCTTGTGGATTTAATTAACCTTTTTTGGTAAATTTTCCCTTAAGGGGATGTGGCAGGGGGTGTGTCCTATGCCTACATATGTTTGTTATTAGGTGTCCCTCATTCTAATCTCAAAATGTTGGGAGGTATGGGGAAGGGGTTAAAACTAGGGGGCGATCAAATGGTTAATTGTGTTCCCTAGGGTGTGATTCTAACTGAAGGGGGGAGGGGACTGTGTAGGAGAGATGACAGATTTCTGTTCATACTCTGTATGAACAGACGATTGGTCTCTTCTGCCCTCAGAACCTGAAACTGTGTGTTTACACACACAGATCCCGGTTTGCAGTGTGTCCTGAGCGATTGCGGGAGCCCGGCGGTGATCGCGACCGCCGGGCACTCGCATCGGCTCCGCCCCTAGTGGCCACAGGGCTAAGCGACATTACATAACATTGTTTCGCCCAGCATTGCCATTGCCCAGTGTACAACTGCGGCGGCTGGTCGGCAAGTGGTTAAAGTGATCGTTATTTTCAAAAATAAAAAAAATGAGACTTTACAAACATGTTATACTTACCTCCTCTGTGCAGTTGGATTTGCACAGAGCAGCCCGGATCCCCCTCTTCTCGGGTCCCTCTTCCTTGCTCCTGGCCCCTCCCTCCTGAGAAGTGCCCCCATAGACCAGCAGCTTGCTATGGGGCACCCGAGCTGCAGCCCTGTGTGTTTTTTTTCTAGGTGCGCAGCTGCCATTTGTCCCCACCCCCTCTCTCCCCTGTTTGGCTAACTGACTTTGATTGACAGCCGCATGAGCCAATGACGCAGCGGCTCTGCCCCAGCCAATCAGGAGGAGAGTCCGAGATGGCTGAGGGAATGGTAGACATCACTGGATAGAGATGGGGCTCAGGGTAAGTGTTGGGGGGTGCTGGAGAGGCTGCTAAACACAGAAGGTTTTTTTTTTTATCTGAATGCATTGAGATTTAAAAGAAAAACTTCTGCCTTTGCAACCACTTTAAAACAAGTAAATATAATATGCTTTACTATGTATTTACTAATGGTAGCAGCATAAGGATTACAAATAGTCAATGTTGATTCAGAATGTGAAGATCCACTTTAACCCCTTTATGACAGCAATATGCATATATATGCACATACAGTAGGGACGGAAAGTATTCAGACCCCCTTAAATTTTTCACTCTTTGTTATATTGCAGCCATTTTCTAAAATCATTTAAGTTAATTTTTTCCTCATTAATGTACACACAGCACCCCATATTGACAGAAAAACACAGAATTGTTGACATTTTTGCAGATTTATTAAAAAAGAAAAACTGAAATATCACATGGTCCTAAGTATTCAGACCCTTTGCTGTGACACTCATATATTTAACTCAGGTGCTGTCCATTTCTTCTGATCATCCTTGAGATGGTTCTACACCTTCATTTGAGTCCAGCTGTGTTTGATTATACTGATTGGAATTGATTAGGAAAGCCACACACCTGTCTATATAAGACCTTACAGCTCATAGTGCATGTTAGAGCAAATGAGAATCATGAGGTCAAAGGAACTGCCTGAAGAGCTCAGAGACAGAATTGTGGCAAGGCACATATCTGGCCAAGGTTACAAAATAATTTCTGCTGCACTTAAGGTTCCTAAGAGCACAGTGGCCGCCATAATCCATAAATGGAAGACATTTGGGACAACCAGAACCCTTCCTAGAGCTGGCCGTCTGGCCAAACTGAGCTATCAGGGGGAAAAGAGCCTTGGTGAGAGAGGTAAAGAAGAACCCAAAGATCACTGTGGCTGAGCTCCAGAGATGCAGTTGGGAGATGGGAGAAAGTTGTAGAAAGTCAACCATCACTGCAGCCCTCCACCAGTCGGGGCTTTATGGCAGAGTGGCCCGACGGAAGCCTCTCTTCAGTGCAAGACACATGAAAGCCCGCATGGAGTTTGCTAAAAAAACACCTGAAGGACTCCAAGATGGTGAGAAATAGGATTCTTTGGTCTGATGAGACCAAGATAGAACTTTTTGGCCTTAATTCTAAGCGATATGTGTGGAGAAAACCAGGCACTGCTCATCACCTGTCCAATACAGTCCCAACAGTGAAGCATGGTGGTGGCAGCATCATGCTGTGGGGGTGTTTTTCATCTGCAGGGACAGAATGACTGGTTAAAATCCAGGGAAAGATGAAAATCCAAGTACAGGGATATCCTGGACGAAAACCTTCTCCAGAGTGCTCAGGACCTAAGACTGGGCCGAAGGTTTACCTTCCAACAAGACAATGACCCTAAGCACACAGCTAAAATAATGAAGGAGTGGCTTCACAACAACTCCGTGACTGTTCTTAAATGGCCCAGCCAGAGCCCTGACTTAAACCCAATTGAGCATCTCTGGAGAGACCTAAAAATGGCTGTCCACCAACGTTTACCATCCAACCTGACAGAACTGGAGAGGATCTGCAAGGAGGAATGGCAGAGGATCCCCAAATCCAGGTGTGAAAAACTTGTTGCATCTTTCCCAAAAAGACTCATGGCTGTATTAGATCAAAAGGGTGCTTCTACTAAATACTGAGCAAAGGGTCTGAATACTTAGGACCATGTGATATTTCAGTTTTTCTTTTTTAATAAATCTGCAAAAATGTCAACAATTCTCTGTTTTTCTGTCAATATGGGGTGCTGTGTGTACATTAATGAGGAAAAAAATGACGATTTTAGCAAATGGCTGCAATATAACAAAGAGTGAAAAATTTAAGGGGGTCTGAATACTTTCCGTCCCCACTGTAGGCAAAAAGTTGGCGCTTACATCAGCCTCAGTAATAGTCCACTGACTATTACATACCTAAAAGTAAAGGGGACTGTAAAAAGTCCATAATAGTCCATAATATGGCACTTGAAGGCAGCCCAGTAGAGATGAGAAGCAAACTCTTGAGAAGGCTGGGGGAAAGAAGCACAGAGGCGCCACTCTATTGCCGCGTACACACGATCGGACATTCCGACAACAAAATCCACGGATTTTTTCAGACAGATATTGGCTCAAACTTGTCTTGCATACACGCGGTCACACAAATGTTGTCGGAAATTCCGAACGCCAAGAACGCGGTGACGTACAACACGAACGACGAGCCAAGAAAAATGAAGTTCAATAGCCAGTGCGGCTCTTCTGCCCGATTCCGAGCATGCGTGGACTTTTGTGCGTCGGAATTGTGTACACATGCTCGGAATTTCCAACAGCGGATTTTGTTGTCCGAAAATTTGAAAACCAGATCTCAAGTTTTTGTTGTCGGAAATTCCGACAAAAAATGTCCGCTGGAGGCTACACACAGTTGGAATTTCCGACAACAAGCTCCCATCGAACATTTGTTGTTGGAAATTCCGATCGTGTGTACGCGGCATTACTCTTGTGAGTACATATGCACTATTTGCTCATTAAAATTGGATTAACATACCGCACTAAGACCCCTTTCACACTGAGCCATTTTAGCGGCGCTATTCGGCCGCTAGCGGGGGCAGTTTTAGCCCCCCCCGCTAGCGGATGAAAAGGGGTTAAATCCGCCCGCAAAACGATGCTGCAGCGGCGCTTTGCCAGTGGTATAGCAGCGCTGCCCTATTGTTTTCAATGGGCAGGAGCGGTGGAGGAGGGGTGTATACACCCCTCCTCCATCACTGCAAAGAAGCTGCTGGCAGGACTTTTTGTGACGTCCTGCCAGCGCAACGCCCCAATGTGAAAGCACTCGGGCTTTCACACTGGGTTTGCAGCTGAGGCTTTTTTCAGGCGCTTTGCAGGCGCTATTTTTAGTGCTGTAGAGCCTGAAAAATGCCTCAGTGTGAAAGGGGTCTTAGAGTGGCACCCCTGTGCGTCTTTCCCCCTGCATATGTATGCAGCAACAGGTTTGAGTAAGAAGTACTAATGTGTGGAACCAGTGTGGGTGATGACTGAAGGGGACACGTTGTGGGTGATGACTGAAGGGGACACGCTGTGGGGGATGACTGAAGGGGACACGCTGTGGGGGATGACTGAAGGGGACACGCTGTGGGGGATGACTGAAGGGGACACGCTGTGGGTGATGACCGAAGGGGACACGTTGTGGGTGATGACCGAAGGGGACACGCTGTGGGTGATGACTGAAGGGGACACGCTGTGGGTGATGACTGAAGGGGACACGCTGTGGATGATGACTGAAGGGGACACGCTGTGGGTGATGACTGAGAGGACACGTTGTGGGTGATGACTGAAAGGGACATGTGGGTGAGTGTCCAGGTCAGGACTGTGGTATCAGTACCCAAGGCAGCATTGCAGGTGGGACCAAAGGGGTCCAAGAGAAGAACACACAGAGGAGGTGCAGGTCCAGGCCTCTGTGCTCAGGAGCCATATTCCAGTTGGAGTGAGAACCTGAGCAGTGGTGAGGAATGGCTGTCACATCCAGGAGGCTGAATGTGATTTCTTGCTGTATAAATCTGGAACAAACCCCTGTGAGGGACACACATTAAGGTTGATTTCAGTGGCGGTGCATCCATAAGGGTGCACGGGCGGAGCCCCCTTCTTTTCCTGTCACCCCCTCCTATCTCCAATAGATAGATTCATGCATTGCATGAATCTCTGGCCATCGCTGCCACCCCCTATTCAGGCACCTTAATTACAGTGGCAGTGGGTGTTTTTGAAGCACCTGGTTAGAGCCATAGGCTCTACTAGGCATCAAAAAAGGTGACCTGCGAGCGGAGTGCTGGGCGCTCAGCTGTGTTAGAAAAGCGAATAAATATTCGCTTTCCTAACACTAAACCGCCTCTCTGACAATCAGGTGCTCAGGTCTGTTACCTGTCACCTGATTGGCTGAAATGACAGGTGCCGCTATTGGACGCCTATCAGGAGGAGAGGACGGGAGATGAGGATGGCAGGAGACGCAAGAAGGACCCCGCTCGTTGCCGTCACCCGCTACCCCACCAAGACAGGGTAAGTGCCAGGCAGACGGCGAGTGGGCGGGGGTCACACTGGGGGCATTCAAGAGCACACTGGCAGCATTTAATGGGCACACTGGCAGCATATGTTTGGCACAGTGGCAGCATTTGATGGGCACAGTGGCAGCATTTGATGATTTTTTTTCAAAAAATGTTTGCGCCCCCCCAAAAAATTTTGAGCACCAGCCGCCACTAGTGGATTTACTAAAGGCAAATATCCTGTGCCCCCCTCTGATGCCACGGGGAAGCTGTGGGAAAGTCCCTGTGGAATCAGAGGGGGCGGGGTCACCTGGGTATGTCACTGGGTGGCCCCACCCTCAGTTATATAAGAACTGTTCTCAGCGAAGAAGCATCACATGAAGAAGAAGATGAATGGACATAGTAGGACATTTTTATTTTTTTATTTTTTAATGAAGGACTTGTCCCCAAGCTGTGTCTTGTTGTTTTTAACGTGTTGACACTTTTTTTGTGAAATGGTAGGGGTACCCCGTTACCATTTCACACCGGGGGGGCGGGATCTGGGGGTCCCCTTGTTAAAGGGGTCTTCCAGATTCCGATAAGCCCCCCGCCCGCAGACCCCCACAACCACCAGGCAAGGGTTGTGGGGATGATCAACATGGGGACAAGGTGCTTTTAGCTACCCCAAAGCACTCTCCCCATGTTGAGGGCATGTGGCCTGTTACGGTTCAGGGGGGGTGCACTCTCACCCCCCTCTTTTCCTGCGGCCTGCCAGGTTGCGTGCTCAGATAAGGGTCTGGTATGGATTTTGGGGGGGCCCTACGCCATTTTTTAAAAAATTTTGGTTCAGGGTTCCCCTTAATATTCATACCAGACCCAAAGGGCCTGGTAATGGACTGGGGCGGGATGCCATGCTCTTTTTTTCAATGAGTTTTATCTATATTGCCGAGACCCGACAATTCATTACAGCCGCGATCAGTTTTAAATGACTTTTTTCCTTTAGAAATGTCATTTTGCTGTGGTGCGCCACTTTACTATAGCCACCCCCCAGGCACAATATTTAAAGGAATATTTCATTTTTATTGTTTCACTGTAAGCATAAAAAAAAAAAAATCACTGCTCCCGAAAAAACAGCCGTTTTAAAAAAATGTTTTTGCATTGATTCATGTCGGTATTTAACGGTGTTCGTGTGTTCTGCCAAATGTTTTGCCTGTTTGCATGTTCTGCTGCGAACCGAACAGGAGGGTGTTCGGCTCATCCCTAGTTACAAGGTCTCAGGTGTAAGTGGGGAGCAGGTGTGTTAAATTTGGTGTTATCGCTCTCACTCTCTCATACTGGTCATTGGAAGTTCAACATGGCATCTCATGGCAAAGAACTCTCTGAGGATCTAAAAAAAAAGAGTTGCTCTACATAAAGATGATCTAGATTATAAGAAGATTGCCAAGACCCTGAAACTGGGCTGTAGCACGGTGGCCAAGACCATACAGCAGTTTAACAGGACAGGTTCCACTCAGAACAGGCCTCGTCATGGTCAACCAAAGAAGTTGATTGCACATGCTCAGCGTCATATCCAGAGGTTGTCTTTGGGAATTAGACATATGAGTGCTGCCAACATTGCTGCAGAGGAGGGTGGGGGGTGGGGGTTAGCCTGTCAGTGCTCAGACCATACGCAGCACATTGCATCAAATTGGTCTGCACGACTGTCACCCCAGAAGGAAGTCTCTTCTAAAGATGATGCACAAGAAAGCCTGCAAAAAGTTTGCTGAAGACAAGCAGACTAAGGACATGGATTACTGGAACCATGTCCTGTGGTCTGATGAGACCAAGATAAACTTTTTTGGTTCAGATGGTGTCAAGCGTGTGTGGGGGCAACCAGGTGAGGAGTACAAAGACAAGTGTGTCTTGTCTACAGTCAAGCATGGTGGTGGGAGTGTCATGCTCTGGGGCTGCATGAGTGCTGCCGGCACTGGGGAGCTACAGTTCATTGAGGGAACCATGAATGCCAACATGTACTGTGACATACTGAAGCAGAGCATGATCCCCTCCCTTCGGAGACTGGGCCGCAGGGCAGTATTGCAACATAACGACCCCAAATACACCTCCAAGATGACCACTGCCTTGCTAAAGAAGCTGAGGGTAAAGGTGATGGACTGGCCAAGCATGTCTCCAGACCTAAACCCTATTGAGCATCTGTGGGGCATCCTCAAACAGAAGGTGGAGGAGTGCAAGGTCTCCAACATCCACCAGCTCTGTGATGTCATCATGGAGGAGTGGAAGAGGACTCCAGTGGCAACCTGTGAAGCTCTGGTGACCTCCATGCCCAAGAGGGTTAAGGCAGTGCTGGAAAATAATGGTGGCCACACAAAATATTGACACTTTGGGCCCAATTTGGACATTTTCACTTAGGGGTGTACTCACTTTTCCTGCCAGTGATTTAGACATTAATGGCTGTGTGTTGAGTTATTTTGAGGGGACAGCAAATTTACACTGTTATACAAGCTGTACACTCACTACTTTACATTGTAGCAAAGTGTCATTTCTTCAGTGTTGTCACATGAAAAGATAGAAGAAAATATTTACAAAAATGTAAGGGGTGTACTCAATTTTGTGAGATACTGTAAAATTATATATATACACACACACTTTATTATTTTTTATGTGGACATTTTATATAATAATGGTATTATTTTTTTATTATAATTTTATATATATTTTTGGTGGTCCTGTTTCTTGGTACAGTTCATGGGGGCCTTCTCCCCCCTTTATGTATAGCTGTCCAATACCTCAGTATGTGCCATAATGAGTTTATATTTATTTTTAATACAGTTGGTATAATTATATTGGATTGTTATTTTGTTTTATATTATGTCAGATCTGGGATGAGACCGTATCATAGCTCCCAACTGCCCCTGATTTCGAGGGACTGTCCCTGATGTGGAGAAATGTCCCGCTGTCCCTCATTCCTCCTCATTTGTCCCTCATTTTGGTCTGATCTATAAAGTTGTATATAAAATGCACTTTTTATCTTTCAAAAAGTGTTTCCCAGTGCTAAACCTTTCTTCCAATTTCTAAATTGCTGCATTTGTACATTTTAAAAGCCAATATAACAGAACAGTAGTGGTAAAAAAAGCACTTGTGGATTTAAAGCGGTTGTATAGTCATTTTTTTTAACTTTTACCTACAGGTAAGCCTATAATAAGACTTACCTGTAGGTAAAAAAAAATCTCCTAAACCTGTACGGTTTAGGAGATATTCCCCTTGCTATGAGCCGATGACTGCAGCGGCGCATGCACACAGGGGATTCTCGGCTGAAGGCCCGGCAGGTGCCGGACCTTGCCAGGAAAGAAATCTCCCGTGCGCATGCGCGGGAGTGAAGACATCGCGGCTCCAGCCACTCACAGCGCTGGAGCCGCGATACCCGGAAGACACGCCGAGGCAACATGTCAGCTACCTCGGCGTGGACCAGGTAAGATACCAACGCCTCGTTCTAAGGTAAGTATTTCATAATGAGCTAGTATGCGGTGCATACTAGCTCATTATGCCTTTTGCCTTTACAGGGGTATAAAAAAAAAAAAAAAAATGTCAGCGGGTATACAACCGCTTTAATTAACCTTTTTTCTGGGGTTAATTCTCCTTTAAAGGGGGGGGGGGGGGGGCGTGTCCTATGCCTACATACATTTTGGTCTGCTCTATATATTTGTATATAAAATGCACTTTTTATCGTTCAAAAAGTGTTTCCCAGTGCTAAAAATTTCATCCAAATTCTAAATTGCTGAATTTGCTGATTTCAAAAGCCAATATAAAGAAATAGTAGTGGTAAAAAAAAAAAGCACTTGTGGGTTTAACTAATCATTTTTTGTATAATTCTTCTTTAAGGGGCTTTGGCAGGGGGTCAAATGTCTACATACTTTTGCTAAGAGGTGTCCCTCGTTCCCTTCTCAAAAAGTTGGGAGGTGTGCAGTATGTTTGCTCTGTAACACCGTCCTGCAAGTGACCATCTATATTTGGATGCAGCTTTATTTCAGCAAGTACATTCAGGCTGGATTCACACTTGTGCGATGCGAATTCCAGATCAGTTTTCTCTGCAAAGAGAAAAAAACAGCTGTTCAGGGCTTCCTCTCCATTGTAGCTGCGGCTCAGTGAGCAGGGAGAGGGGAGGGAGAGGGGAGAGAGGGGGGAGAGGTGTAGTGAGGACAAGGAGAGAATTCGTGTTCAGAACGGAATGCATCTACGAATCAGATGCATTCCCAACTTCCCATAGAAGATAATGTGCTTGTAATTCACACCGCAATGCCCAGAAAACGCACACGTGTTTTGGGCAACGCGCAGTCCGAATGCAATGCACATATGTGAACCAGATGCATTCAAAGGAATGCATTTTAAAATGTCCTGTGAACTTGATGCGATGTAAGCCGCATCTAATTCGCATAGGTGTGAACAGGGCCTTAATATTATGCTGCTCTATAGCACAATGGAGGATTACATAGTCCAGCACTGTTGTGAGTGTTATCACAGTGTGTACTGTTTAGAATCCAGTATATATACAGTGCATTGGGCTAAGTATATATTATGCACATTAGGATGTCCCCAGACCACAAGAGAATGGCTGATGTCTGGGTATTCCAGTATAAACAGTGCATTGGGCTTAGCATATGGACACTAGGATGTCCTCAAACTACAAGAAAATGGCCGACGGCTGAGTATTTAACTGACAGTTTCACCATCCAATCAGCATCCCCCTGAGGAAGATACGAATTTCCCTTGCATCGACACATGTAGGGGAGGGGGACAGGACGGTGCAGGAAGCAGCTGGTCTACCCCACAGAGAACAGACATACGACAACCAAAACCCAACGTTTTAAGGCACATTACAGATTGGTGTACTTAATGCACTTAACTCATGTGAGTACCCTGTACTGGGGCTTTTTTGTTTGTACAATAAAATTGTGTTAAATGGTATCACGCTATGGAGTCTCTTTCTACTGTTTATATATGAGGACACAGCACCAGTGAGCAGTTTGGAACCATACAGCTAACTTAGAACCCTGAGGTGATTCACATGCGTGGTTGACCGTAACTTATTTGCGAGGTCACCCGCTCTGAGGTGAGCGGCCATTACCTGAGGGTGGGGAGCACCTGAGTGTGGACACCGCAACATGTTATTTTCATGTTTTTATGAAGTCGCCATTATACCTTTTAACCACTTGCCGACCATCCGCCGCAGTTGCACTGCAGCAGAATGGCACGGCTGGGCGAAACGACATTATGTACCGTCACTTCGCCCTGTGGCAACTAGGGGGTGCGTGCTCATGCCCCCTGCTCGCCCACGGAGCCGATGCGAGTACCTGCCGATCACGATCACCGCCAGGCTCCCGCGATCGCTCAGGGCACACGGAGAACCGGGATCTGTGTGTAAACACACAGTTTCCGGTTCTCTGAGGGGAGAACAGACAGATCGTCTGTTCATACAGAGTATGAACAGCGATCCGTCATCTCCCCTACACAGTCAACCCCCCCTTGAGTTAGAACACACAATAGGACACACTTAACCCCTTCACTGCCCCCTAGTGGTTAACCCCTTCACTGCCAGTGACATTTTTACAGTAATCAATGCAATTTTAAAGCACTGATAAAATGCCAGTGGTCCCAAAAATGTGTCAAAATTGTTCAACGTGTCCACCATAATGTCGCAGTCCCGATAATAAAAAAAAAAAAAAAAAAAAAAAAACGCAGATTGCCGCCATTACTAGTAAAAAAAATAAATAAATAAAAAATAATAATAATAATAATAATAATAAAAAGCCATAAAACTATCCCCTATTTTGTAGATGCTATAACTTTTGCGCAAACCAATCAATATTCGCTTATTGCGTTTTTTTTTTAACCAAAAATATGTAGAATAATACATAGCGGCCTAAACTGAGAAACAAATTTGCTTTTTTTTTTTTTTTTTTTAAAATGGGGATATTTATTATAACAAAAACTACAAAATATTGTGTTTTTTTTTTCTCAAAGTTGTCGCTCTTTTTTTGTTTATAGCGTAAAAAAAAAAAAAACGCAGAGGTGATCAAATACCAGCAAAAGAAAGCTCTATTTGTGGGAAAAAAAGGACGTCAATTTTGTTTGGGTGCAACATCGCACGACCACGCAATTGTTAGTTAAAGCGACTCAATGCCGAATCGCAAAAAGTGCTCTGGTCAGGAAGGGGGTAAAATATTCCGGGGTTGAAGTGGTTAATAAAGGACTATATACCAATTTATGGACTGATCTGCGTTCGATTAGGAATGTCACTGTTATATGCACTATAGCACTTTATGATTCACGTTTGTGGCACTAATCTTATAATATATATATGGCTTTTTTTCAGGGGGAACTTGGTGGACCAGAATCACTTGTAAACACAGAAGTCCGGTTTCTGTATTTACAAGTGACAGCTCTGTACTCTGTGTGTAACCCCCATGAACTCTGCACTCTGTATGTAATGCAATCCTGATATTTAATGCCCCTTTAAGACCCTTCTACTGTTTGTGAAATATGACCATACCCACTATTTGATGTGATTTGGAGGGTGTGTGGGGGGAGGGGTTTTGGAGGGGTCGTGGTTGAGTTCCAGCACCTATTGTTTGAGAAAAAAAGAGCTCGCAAGATCCTCATCGTTTGTAATAAATAAATCTACCCCCCCCCCAAAAATAAATAAATAAATTCATAAAAGACACATTGCCAAAAAGAAACCGGCTGGATCACCATGAAAGTGAATCAAGCTGGCTTGTGGAACCTTGCAGCATGTAAACACTCACCCTCAGAGGGAACCAGATTGCACAGCTGGAAATATGGCAGGCTGCACTGAAACCAAACAATGGTCTGAGCTAAATAGCTAAAACCAAAGGGTTAACCCCACCCACACAACATCCCCATGGTGGAAAACCACCAATCGGCTCGCATGAAAATGGGGAGGAGCCCCATTCATAACAGCCAGCTGATACCTAAATCCCCCTGATAGAAGCACAGCTAAATCAGCTGTGTCAGGAATGACGGCGCCAACCGTCATTGCATACAAAACCAATGCGCATGCACGATTGCATCAGTGCAACCACGTCATGCCCACGATCCAGGCGACATCTCTGTTCGCATAATGCACCAAATGGCGTATGAGCAGTGCCGCCAAGGCACCGATGCCCCGCCCATGATCCAAGTGACACCACCACAGCGAAAAAGGTGCAATGGCGCATGCGCGGTGACACTGTGACGCAGGAGCCCTGCCGATTGCCCACTGCTGAATATTTCTCACTCAAGGAGACGCACACAAACACAGTGGCACCGGCGCAGTGACGCAATGACCGCAATGGAAAGATGCAACACTGGGGGGGGGGGGGGAGGAAGAGGACGCCAATCCCACCAGTCTCCAAACGTGAAAACAAAAGGAGACTTGTGGCATCCACGTCCCAATGTAGAAAACCACTATGCTGCTCCAAAAAGGCATATCTCCCTATGGTGGTGAGCTTGTGGGGCAAAAAGGGAGGGGCCTGGAAAGCCAGGAGGGATTGCAGCTCCAGGGAAGAAGAATGAAGGGAGGAATGGGAGGCTGAAGAAAAAAAAAGGAAGAAAGGGGGGTGGTAATGGATGGATAGAAAAGAAGGGGGGGGGTAAAAAAAGGGAAGGGGGCAGTAATGGATAAAAAGAAGGGGGGCAGTAAAATAAAAAGGAAGGGGGGTGGTAATGGATAGAAAAGAAGGGAGTAAAAAAAGGCAAGGGGGCAGTAATGGATAAAAAGAAGGGGGCAGTAAAAAAAAAAGGAAGGAAGGGGGGCGATAATGGATAGAAAAAAAAGGGGGTTAAAAAAAGGTAAGGGGGAGGAGCTCTCGCATGTAGCAGACGCACGCCATGCGCCGGAGCCCAGTCTCTGCCTGACCATCCACCCAAGCTGAAGCCTCAGGAGCGACGGAGGAGCGAGCCGCTGGAAGCGGGGGAAGTTTGATCTGCCACCCACGATCTCTCCCAGGGGTTAGCTACCCGACCCACTTGCCCCGGCGCCTCCCCCCCTCTTCCTCTCCACAGCTTTCTGCCTGTTGCTGCTCCATGTACTTAAAGTGGATGGAAACCTGAAATTTTTAATTTTTTTTTATATCATACTGTAGAGTATAAGATTTCCTATCATTTGAGCCCAGTCTTGCCACACAGAGTTAATCCATCTCTGAGCAATCCTCTTTTATTGTTCAGTGAGATAAATCTGGACAAACAGAGAAAAACTTTGTCAAATCCTCCCCCTTGCTGTGAGTGACAGCCTAAGACACAGGCATGATTTTTAAATTCCCCCTCCCAACTCCTTTCTTCAGCAGCTCTGCAAGGATTGGCTGTTTCACACCTCAGCATGATTTGGCATACTGAAGTCATGTGGTTACTTTCCTGTCTTTTCACTGGATGTTAGAGATCATAGCAGAAGTTCAGTGTAAGAAATACACAGGAGAAAATGCATATTGACAAGGGGAGTGTAAAGGTGGGCGGGGAGTGTAGAGGTGGGCGGGGAGTCTACTGACATCACGACTCCACACTCCGAGCTCCAGACAACAGACCCACCCACAGAATATGCAGTTTTTCGGGTTTCATAACAGACAGAGGGGAGACATTTGACAGGTAAAGATACATGCAGGGGGCATGTATATCCTTATAGATAACCCCTATGGCAGTAGTTTAGAAAGGATGACATTGGGTTTACATCCACTTTAAGCCATATAGAAGGAAGTGAAGAGGCTGCGGACATCTGGAGCGCAGTGGAGGACACTTCATCATAGAAGCTGGCAGAGCAGTATCGCTTGCTTCAGGGAGGAAACTGGAGAGTATGAACACAGGCATGGGCTTATAAAGGACATAGATCCCGGGCAGCTGCCTCCCCCCTTCACCCCCCTCGCCGGCTGAGAGGTTGCGGTAATGTAAATGTAAAACTGACACACAGATAATACAGTGAGCGACTGGTTTGCCCAGAACTGCATGAGAAAACTGCTGACACATGATTATCTGCTTGCCGCTGTGCTATCTGCTTGTGTTTTTTATTTTTATTTTTTTCCTCTCTTTTTTTCCTTTTGCAAACTTCTGCTTTTCTTATTGCCTGCTGTGGTCAAGCACCTTTATTTACTAGAAATCGCCATGCCTCTTTAAATGACTGCTATTAAATGCTGCTGAGAGATTTGGTTTCACCTTGCAAACTGCTACTTCTACCCCTGCCAACTGCGGAGTGAGCCTCTGATTGCTGGAAATTTCAATGGCTTCTTAATGATTGCTGATACTTGTGAAGGCTGGGGAGTATCCTTGGCAGTTATTAAGAACACTATTAGTTGATATATGCTGCGATTATTATTTTTTTTTTTTTGATGATTGCTACTTTTTAGCAGGGTCACCCCTGATAACTTTTATTTTCTTTGCTACCATCAGCTTTAAATAAGCCCCGTGTGGACTGATAATTGTTATCACTTACTTTTTTTCACCTGGTCATAGGTGGATGTGCTGACAGGAGATCTCTTCAGCATCCCTCACTAAACTGTGCACTGTAAACTAATTGGATATTTTTTTTCTCAGCACTTACTGTATATCTGCTGTATTCATTTTTCACTTCCTCCTCTCTGGCCGAGGCCCATTGCATCATTTCCTGTTTGCAATGCCTTCTGGGAAGGGTCGGCAACTTCCTCTGAAACTGCCGTTGCTATGGAAACCTGACCTGAAACCTATTACACTGCTTGTGCTGCACTGAGCATGTGCGAGATCTGCAAGGATGAGATCCAGGAAGAAATACAGTCTGGCTTCAGATGCCCAGACTTAAGATGGCCACGGCCTGCTGTAAGTTTATACAATAACAAACTACTGCTATAAACTAACAAAACAGACCTTAGTTTACAGACTGACTTTACTAGAATACATTAAGCTTGTGTATTATAGGGGTATTTTAATTTAAAAATTATAATTTCGGCCGGAACACCACTTTAATAACTATTAAAATACGGATGAGAGGTATGGCTACATTTTAGCTACAACTGGGGCTGAGAACTGAATGGCTACCTTCCACTGGGTGTGAAGCCCGCTGGAATGCCGATAAATATAATTACAGGTGTCACTTCTAGACAATTCAGTACTATCCATCATGAATTGTTGCTGACAAATATTGTCATTTTTTAATAAATTTTCCTGCTGGTAGATAAAGTAGTTTGTAAATTTAACTGCGGATAACTTAGACTCCCAATCGGTTATTGGGGCCTGCCTTAGAATAACAGCTGGAACATAATCCTTCATTCTTTGTGAACATCTGCTGTCACATAATAGACAAAAAATGCATCGCTCAATTAGCAGCTGCACTGGGTTCTAGCCGTTTCTTTTAAACATCATCATGACATGACAATGGTTTTTAATATGTGTCAGTTTTAGCGCTTAAAGTGGTTGTAAACCCTTACAGACCACTTTTACCTACAGGTAAGTCTAGATTAAGGCTTACCTGTAGGTGCAAGAAATATCTCCTAAACCTACACGGTTTAGGAGATATTTCCAAAAGACAGGCGCTGATGTCTACGGCGCCTGCGGTAGGCACACTGAGCGTGCTGTTTCTAACGGCGATCATGCCGTTAATGGCGGCACCAGCACGCAGGAGTGACACCATCGCGGCTCCGGCCAATCACAGTGCCGGAGCCACAATAACCAGAAAGAAGATGGACGCTTTGTGGAAAAGGGGACAGCGGTGACATCGCAGGCTCCTGTGTCAGGTAAGTGACACATAATGGGCTACTATGCGATGTTCGATTCATTCTCTCAACCATCCCCGCAGTCTGTGAATGGTACGGTACATGGAATCTCTGTTCTACTCCCAGCAGCTCACAAACATTTTTCATGACACAGCCGGTAAAGTGAGTCCCTCTATCGGATTCCAGGACTTTGGGGAACCCCCATCTTGAAAAGACTTCGGTCCACAAAGCTCTAGCCGTGGCAGTAGCAGAGTCCTTTCTCAGGGGTAGAAAAGAAAATAACCCCTCAAAAAGTGGTGGGACTTTGAAGGCAACGGAGTAAAAATAAAAACAGTTTTATTAACACAGATATACAAAAATATACATATCAAGAAAATTCAAATACAGTCGTATAGATCAATTTAACAGTAAAAACAGGATTATACTGGTGAGCGAACCAAATGTGTGTTCATGTAGTCTTCCACCTGAGCCTACGCGTTTCGGGACTACAGGAGTCCCTTCGTCAAGGGCAAATGGTAGGCAGACTTTACACTAATAAAACATGAAATAGCGTAATTAGAGACAAATGCATTGAACATGTTTACTGCATTTAACATCATTCTAGGAAAAAAAAAAAAAAACCACATACCCAAGCATGACCAGGAAGAGAGGCCGACCGTCGGAGCAATTCTCAGGAGTAACAACACACAGGACGCCAGGAATCCAAATTAGGAAACGGGCGTGTCTCTGGCCCCGCCTTCTCCACACTGGTCCCAATGTGCCACCCCAGGGGGGGATTCCGGGAGTGACAGCGCTACCCCAAGAGGGCCCAGCAAGCGAAGAATCAGAGGGGGGGGGGGGAGATTAATTATCTGAAAATACAAAGAGAAAAAGGCCTTATGTGCTGGAGTACTAAAAAGGGGCCTATAGAGTAGTTAAGTATCCATATGCTAAAAACGCATAAACACCGCACGTCGAAGCGGCAAACACCTGTGTGTTGTTGCTCCGACGGTCGGCCTCTCTTCCTGGTCATGCTTGGGTATGTGTTTTTTTTTTTTTTTCTAGAATGATGTTAAATGCAGTAAACATGTTCAATGCATTTGTCTCTAATTACGCTATTTCATGTTTTATTAGTGTAAAGTCTGCCTACCATTTGCCCTTGACGAAGGGACTCCTGTAGTCCCGAAACGCGTAGGCTCAGGTGGAAGACTACATGAACACACATTTGGTTCGCTCACCAGTATAATCCTGTTTTTACTGTTAAATTGATCTATACGACTGTATTTGAATTTTCTTGATATGTATATTTTTGTATATCTGTGTTAATAAAACTGTTTTTATTTTTACTCCGTTGCCTTCAAAGTCCCACCACTTTTTGAGGGCTTATTTTCTTTTCTCCGTATGTTAGGGATGGCGGCAACTCTTGTGACACTATTGGATGGTACCTTCCCCCTTTTTGTTTTTCAGGGGTAGAGCCTGAACCCATTTTGAAAAGACATCCACCACTACCAGTAAATATCTGTATCCTCCAGGGGCACTTTGTAACGGACCAACAAAGTCAATCTGTAGGTTTTCCCAGGGCCCATTGGCTACTGGCACCCTTGCTAATACTGGTTTCCCATCTAGGGTGCCAAATGAAGTACTCAGTGCAATATTATACAATCTAATATATCCTATATAACTATTGCACCCATGTATTAATTTGTCTAATCCCTATAGTTGATATTCTGTATGAGTCTGATAAGCACAGTAATATAACAAACACCTCTGCTTCGTAAACAAGTTAAATTTATTTCCCAATAAAATAGGAATGTACTAAAACAGCAGAATTAGGAAAACTAACATAAAGGTACTACAGGAAAATTGCAATATTACAAGGCCTACAATCATAACACAATACAAGATTGATACTTAGCACATCCTCTCGGCTGGTCCTCAGGTCTTAAAGAGACTGTTTCTCTGGCAAACATTTCTTTTTAACAAACATACCTCATCCAGACCCCCCCCCCCCTTTTGCCTGCCCAACTTTGCCTTTGGACGAATCACAGTGTTTCTGGGGCGTTACCTCAACAGGCTATCATATGGACCGTATTGCCATAGCGGTCCTCTGGGGGGCAGTGTTGGTCCATGAATTGCCATCATCCGACCGATGTCAAATTCTACGAACACCTGGGCCCTTGATTTCCTGTATCTCACCTCATCCATCATCCCTGTCAGTTTAGGTGCCTTTGAAGCCTGTGCGCATAGCAGTTAATCAGGAAATTCCCATAGACAGATCGGAACCAGCATTGTCATGCGCAATGGAAGCTAAACAGGCTACATTCCAACCTGGGTAGCAGCATCCTGTCCTCCCGGAAGTGTGAAACTTTCAGTCTTTCAAAAACCATGGGAGTCTGGCTTCTCTTAGGCATAGTAAGGAAATATATGTACAAACTCCAGAAATATGATATTCATGTTGAATTCCAACACCTTACCTTTATATAACGACTAAATCTGTGAATGTAGTGCATGTTCAAACCTTAATACCATACATAATAACCTATTAGATTTTTCACTCCAGCAGTATATAATGAGTTTGGATATTGTAGAGAAATGCTTAAATAATGCATTACAATGTAACTAAAGCCATTTGATTTTAGTTGACTAAAATGATTTTAGTCGACTAAAATGTACTGGAGATTTAGTCGACTAAATACAACAAAAATATAAAATGATTGCAGATGACTAAAATGGCACTAAAACTAAAATGGCATTTTAGTCAGAAGACTTAAAGGGGATGTAAACTGTTTTTTCACCTTCATCTCCTCAGCGGGGACACGCTGTCCCTCTCTGCATGGGGTCGCGGCTCTTGATTGGATAGATTGATAGTAGTGCATCCATTGGCTCCTGCTGCTGTCAATCAAATCCAATGACGTGGGGGCAGGGGGTTGGGGCCGAGTCAGGCATTCGTTTCTGTGGACGCAAATGCTGGACTCGGGGAGCACGCCCGCAAGGTAACCCCATTAGGAGAGCACTTCTCCGAGGGAGTTATCTGATGCTGGGAGGAGCCGCGAGAGCCGCCGGGGGACTCCCAGAAGAGGATGTTCGGGGCCACTCTGTGCAAAACGAGCTGCACAGTGGAGGTAAGTATGACATGTTTGTTATTTAAAAAAAAAAAAAAACAACGATCGTTTACAATCACTTTAAGCCTCGTACACACGGTCTGAAAATCAGAAGGGAAAAGTCTGAAGACGAGCTGTCTGTGGATTTTCGGATCGTTAGTACGGTGCATTCGACAGACGATTTGACTTTTACATCAGACAAAAGTTGGATGTGCAGGCTATAAAATTTTTGTCTGTTGTGCACTCAACGTCTGATTTTCGAAAGGTCAGTACAGAAATCCGTCACACAAAGGTCGAAAGTACAAACACGCATGCTCGGAATCAAGGGACGACTGGGAAGAGTTCGGTCTTGTAAACTATCGTTCATAATCTCGAATAACCATTCGAGATGCGGCAATTGATGAAATGTCAAAATTCTCATCTTTAATGGGATAATAATGAAGCTGCTTTGCTGGTGATACTGATGTAGTTATGCCAAACGTATTTTAAAAGGCATTTGTTTTGTACGATCTGAAAATCGCAAATCAACGCTCACCGAACTTCTACTAACACAAAATTAGCAGAAGGGGCCCAAAGCCACCCTCAAGTTTGCTTGAGAAATTAACTTCCTCTTTATACAGTGGAACCTTGGTTAACGAGTAAAGTGGTTAATGAGTGTTTTGAAAGACTAGCAACTTTTTTTTTTAAATCCTGACTCGGTTTTGCGCGTGTTGCAGAATTCAAGCTAATGGGGTGTGCAGTACTGCATTTGGCCAGGGGGCGCCGGTGAACAGTTTGAAGCCATTCGGAAATACTCGGAATCACTCGGACACACTCTGAATCACGCGGAAATAATCGGAATCACGCGGAAATACTCGGAATCACGCGGAAATACTCGGAATCACGTGGAAATACTCTGTTCCCAAGTGTTTCTGAGCCTTTCTGAGGATTTCCAAGTTCAGCCGAGCTGTCCACGAGAATTAATGAGGCTCTCTGGCGCCCCCCCCACTTCTGGCCACAAGCGGTATTGCATGCAATAGAAGTCACTGTGGAACAAATTATGTTCATTTCCATTGACTTCTATGGGGAAACTCGCTTTGATATGCGAGTGCTTTGCATTACAAGCATTCTCCTGGAACGGATTATGCTCGTAATCCAAGGTTCCACTGCACTCTCGTAGTACGTCACTACGTTCGTGTTTGTCAAGCGACAATTTGTGGATAGTTTAGTATGCTAGACAAAATCCTGCACACACCCTTTTGACAAAAATCAGACGCTCGGTCATCCAAAAATCACAACGTGTGTACGAGGCTTAAGACTAAAACTAAATCGAAATTGTCTGCCAAAATTAACACTGGTTCAAACTCAACATGAAGCTTCAATTTTGAAGAGATGTTTTCACAGTTTTGGTTTTGATAACCTGTGTTGTGTGCTGTCCATATTATTAATTGTTTAAGAGTTTGAGGAACGTTAAAAACGCCCCTCAAGCACCTGCTTTCAATGCCAGCATGCACAGGGCCTGACTGTAAGTAACGTCTCTTGTTGCTGACTTGCTGATTTTTTTTTTTTTAAAAACCCTTTGCCTAAACTTAGGTTTAATTGCAACAAATAAATCCCTACAATAAAAACATTAAATCTATCATATATTAATATGTGGCACAAATGCAGTACCCCAGCCAGTGTAAATTTTCTCTCAAGGGAAGAAAAAGAATATATGGCGGAAATCCAGTAGACTGATCTCATTGGGATATGGAATCCATATCATTCACACCCTAATGGGAGCAAGGGTCACCGGGAAGTTTATAACTTTCTTTTCAATGTTATACAGCCACCGCTCTTTTCTTCCTCCTCCATCTGCATTCCGGAGCTGATACACCAGGTAGGAAAGGTTATCACTTTTCTGATATACAAAGTATTATTATATATGATAAATGGTGGGGGGGGGGGCTGTACTGTATGATGGGGATCCCTATGGGTAAACTCGCTTTGATATACGAGTGCTTTTTATTACAAGCATTCTTCTGGAATTAATTATGCTCGTAATCCAAGGTTCCACTGTAATATCGAACAGTGCAAACCCCCCATAATGGGCACAGCAGGTGTACAGACCTGGAAACTCAGCTCAGGGATGGTGGGAACCCCTCATAATGGGCACAGCAGGTGTACAGACCCGGAAACTCAGCTCAGGGATGGTGGGAACCCCTCATAATGGGCACAGCAGGTGTACAGACCCAGGAACTCAGCTCAGGGATGGTGGGAACCCCTCATAATGAGCACAGCAGGTGTACAGACCTGGGAACTCAGCACATAGATGGTGGGTACCCCTCATAATGGGTATAATATATAATCAATTGTCTTATAGTGTGAGGATGGTAAGGAAGTGTTATATCAGTTTTTTTTTTTTGCTATCTGTGTCCCCTTTGGGAGATTTCCCTTCACTTCCTGTCCCATAGCCAAAACAGAAAAAGAGAGAAAATTCCTGAAAATTAAAGGAATCCCTTGGGGTCACCAGAACTCGTGTCCCCACTGGAAATTTTCCCATCTGTTACTTTTCTGGGGACATCCCAAAATTTGGCATTTTCTTTTACTTTCGCTTTTGGTGATAATGGTAAATAGCAGAAACAGAGAGGGTGAAACCCTCTAACAGGGGCACAGACAGCTAGAGAAACTGACAGGGGGTCTAATCCTTCTCCACTCTATACAAAACTAAAAAAAAAGTTTTGCCTTTCATTCTACTTTAACCACTTCAGCCCCGGAAGGATTTCCCCCCTTAATGACCAGGCCATTTTTTGCGATATGGCACTGCATTATTTTAACTGACAATTGCGCGGCCATGCGATGTTGTACCCAAACAAAATTTATGTCCATTTTTTTCCCATAAATCGACCTTTCTTTTGGTGGTATTTGATTACCTCTGCGGTTTTTATTTTTTGCGCTATAAACAAAAAAAGATTGACAATTTTGAAAAAAAAAACAATATTTTTTTCTTATTTGCTATAATAAATATCCAAAAAATGTAAAAAAAAATAAAAAAATTCTTTGGTTTAGGCCGATCTGTATTCTTCTACGTGTTTTTGGTAAAAAAAAATCGCAATAAGCGTATATTGATTGGTTTGCGCAAAAGTTATAGCATCTACAAAATAGGGGATAGATTTATGGCATTATTATTATTATTATTATTATTATTATTATTTTTTACTAGTAATGACAGTGATCAGCGATTTTTTTTTTTTTCTTTTTTTTTAACTTTATTTGATTTTTTCATATACAAAAAGGAAAAGCCATAAAAACATTCAATCTACATCTATATCAAACACACCAAATTTCCCTTCCTATTTGTCCCACCCCCACCCCCGCCCTCCCTTCTCCCCTTTTGGTTTGTCCTCCCCCATCTCTCTTATTTCAGTTTCTACTGGCCTCCTCCTTCATCCCCACCCCCCCACCACAAATTTCCCAGATAACTTAAATATGTACCATCTTTCCCAGGTCCTATTATATATTTCCTCCTGTCCCAGATCTCTGCTACTGAGGTACTCCATCTTACAGATACAATCTACTCTTTCCAACCACTCCTTTATACTTGGTTTATCCCACACATAACCATAACCACATAACCATTTTTTTGGTATGTCCCTTTGCGTCATTTAATAGATATGGGGATCAGCGTATTTCTATAGTTCTTTTCTGTATTCTTTGTGCCATGAAATAAACAAGTTCATGGGTTATTTAGTATCTTTTCTCCCGTTATCTCTCCTATATATTCTTGTATTTCCTGCCAGTATTCTTTTATTTTTGGGCAATCCCACCAAATGTGTGTCATTGTACCAATTTGTTTACATTCCCTTCAACATTGTGGGGATTTGTCTTGTTGAAATTTGTGGATTTCCTCTGGTGTTAGATACCATCTCACCAAACACTTATAGCTCGCTTCTATTGTATTTATATTTATTGCATAGTTATACACAGCTCCTATCATTCTCGCTACTTGTGTTTCTTCCAGTTTTATACTCATTTCCTGTTCCCATTTTCCTATAGAAGGTAGAGGCCCCTGTCCTTCTAGGTCTGTCAGGATTCCATATACTTGGGATATTCCATGTTTTATTGGTGTTTGTTACCATAAAGTTTTTTCCAATGGATTCAACTTCTTCCCATCCCTAATTGGTTCGTCGGTGGTAAGCAATTTTTCGCGAGCAAAGGTAGGCTGGTGTTTGCGTTTCAATCATCATGGCACCATGGTTGATATGGTGTCAGGGTGATCGAAGCGCATTGTTTCTATTGTTACATTCTAATATATAATGAAGTGGTTCAATTCATCATAATGCAGAATCAGTGGGGGCCCTGGGTGTGTCACTTGCCACCGTCGCCTGTCACCAGATGCAGCTTTTGAACTTGCCATCGTCACCTGCCATTAGATGTGGATTGTCACTTGCCACGTCACCTGTCACAATTTGCAGATTGTCACTTGCCACCATTTGCAGATTGTCACTTGCCACATCACTTGCCATCAATTGCAGATTGTCACTTGCCACCATTTGCAGATTGTCACTTGCCACATCACTTGCCACCATTTGCAGATTGTCACTTGCCACCATTTGCAGATTGTCACTTGCCATGCCAGCCAGTGCCACCAAATCTGCATTGTTGCTGCATTCATGGCAGGCTGGCAGCACGGGTCCATTTAGTGAGGGCAGGAGAGTGGAGATGCGGGGCGGGCAGTGAGAGATGATGTTATCTCTCTGCTCCCTACCGCACCTCCGACATTTAAAAGGCCAGCGCTGTGAGGACGGAAGAGCGCTGATGTGTGGCGGGCAGTGAGAGATGATGTCATCTCTCTGCTCCCTGCAGCACATCGCTCCCACATTGAAGTGGCCGGCTGTGAGGGCGGAGAGAGATGATGTCATCTCTGCTCGTCTGCCCGCTCGTCTCTCCTCCACCTCCAATTCTGCCCGCCGCAGCTGCGACTCGCTGAGACCCGGGGCTATGGGCTCCACATTCGGGGCTCCAGCCTCGATAGCCACCCCCTGGCGACGCCTTTGGCTTAAAGTATTTTTCATCTTGACCCACCTATTTTCACTTTTTACATTTGCCCATTCCACCATCTGTGCTATAATAACTGCTTTATAGTATCTTTTTATGTCCGGTGCTGCTAAACCTCCATTGTTTTTTATTTCTACTAATTAAAGTATATTTTATTCTGGGTTTTTTATCCTGCCATATATATTTTAACATCGTTGTTTTTATTGTATTAAAACAACTTTGTGATATTGCTATCGGGATCATTTGGAACTTGTATAATATTTTTGGTAATATCACAATTTTTAACATGTTAATCCTACCCATCCATGACAGAGGTCTCATCGAGATTTTCCTTATCTCTAATTTAATTTCATTAAGTAGTGGGATGTAGTTAGCCCGATAACCCCCAGTCTACCCTGTCAAATGCTTTTTAGCATCGATTGACAGGAGTAGCGCTGGGGGGCCCCTGTTTTTCCCTTTCCGCATCGTTAACAATGTTCTTATGTTATTATCCCTGCCCTCTCTACCTGGTATAAACCCTGTTTGGTCTACCAATTCTGGCATCAGATTTTTTACTCTTGTCGCCAAAATTTTTGCATATAGCTTTATATCTGCATTCAGTAATGCTATCGGCCTATAACTGAACATATGGTTCTGTCCTTTCCTTCTTTAGGTATTATTGTAATGTAAGCCAACAGTGACTCTCTTCCTCTTTCTTCATTCTCCCCTATTATATTTATGTAATCACAGATTTTTAGGATTAATTGTTCTTTACATTTTTAATAATATTTTATTGTATAGCCGTGTAGACCTGGGCTTTTCCCTGAACATGTTTCCTTCAATGTTATTCCAATTTCATCTTGTGTTCGTCTAAGGGTTTCAATACTTCTGCTGATATTTTTGGTAAATTGGCATCCACTAAATATTCCTGTGTTTTTAATTTTCTTATTTCAACTTCCTTTCATGTCTCTTTGTTTCTGACCACATATAGGGCACTGCAATATGTTTGAATATGTTTGAAAGGTCTTTGCAATGTCCGTTGTTTTATATAACATCTCTCCTTTCTCATGTTTTATTTTTTCTATATAATTTTAAGGTTTTTTTTATTTCTTAAAGTTTTTGCAAGATGTTTCCCCGGCTTATTTCACTATGTTTTTGCAAGATATTTCCCCGGCTTATTTCCCTCTCTTTTGTGACTCTATTAAATACTTTTCTTGTTTTCTGTTCCGTTAGATCCTTTAGTTGGTCTCTTTTTATGATTATTGCCTGTTGAATTTCGGCCTCAAATTGCATTTTGTGTCTTTGTTCTAGTTCGTATATTTCTTTTATACGTTTTTCCCTCGTACTTGCTCTCTCCTTCTTTTTTCCTGCCCCAATAGAAATTAGTTTTCCCCTAATATATACCTTATGAGCTTCCCATGATGTTGCCTTTGTTAGTTCTGGCATCTTGTTTAACTTAAAATACTGTTCAATTTCATTTATTATTGTTTTTTCTACTTCGGAGTCTTCTATCAGGCCTTCGTTTAGCCTCCATGTACCTTTCCTATATTCTGTCTTATTAAACCTTAACTTCATCATTACTGGCGCGTGATCTGAAATGGATGTTATTCCAATTGAGGTTTCAACTACATACTCCAACACTCCATGCTCGATGAGTATATAGTCCAACCTGGAGTACGTGTTGTGCACTGCTGAGTAATATGTGTAGCCTTTTATGCTTGGATGCTGGATTCTCCATACATCTACTTTCTTGCAACAGAGGGCTCTGCTCGACTCTACTCATCCAGCTCTGACTCCCGCTGGCTATCTCCGAATGTCTCAGAGTGTCCAAACTCTCAAGAAGCCTCCGCCTCTTCTTGTTCTCTTCAAACACTTCCGTGACTCGTCGAGTATCGGCAATCACTGCGCACCGCACTCCGGTCGAAGAGGGTGGAGGAGGGGTGCCTCTACTTTGCGCCACCCAGCTATCACCTATCCCCCATCCGCTATCCCTGCACAGCAGGGCAGGTCCTAGTATGGAGAGGCGAGAGAGGGGAAATACAGATGCAAAGGGGTTGCCGCTTCAGTCCGTGGTAAGGTACCTGCACACCCCGTATCACATCGGATCTGACATAGGACGAGGGACCAGGAGTGGGACAGGGGCAGGCTAGGGTATCGGAGGCTCAGAATCTGTCCATTAGAGGGGATAAGAGGCCTGAGACTCCTACGGCATGCACCTAGTCAGCAACATTACTAGACTCCTCCCCTATCCAGCACGCGTGATCATCGATTTTCAGCGGGACTGCGCTATTGCGCTGGACAGATTGGACACTTTTGACACTTTTTTGGGACCAGTGACATTTATACAGCGATCAGTGCTGTAAAAATGCACTGATTACTGTATAAAGGACACTGGCAGGGAAGGGGTTAACACTCAGGGGCGATCACAGGTGGCCAGCGGACATCACGGCCGCACCATTCGCACATGCACTGTATCTATTACACGGAGCACCTGGTCCATGGCTTTCAGGGAATCGTCTCCGCTGGCCGCCATCTTACAGTAGACCAGCTTTCGTGGAGCCTGGTCATTCCCCGAGGGGAACAAACAAGAGCGGAGCCGGCCGGGTGGCTGCCAATATAAATTGAGCTACCGCCAACCCCTTGCCCTGCAGGCTGCTGCCGGTCTGTGACCTCTTTTGTGGGAAAGGCCGCAGGGCAGGGGATTGGTGGCAGCTCAATTTCAGTTGGTAGCCACCCAGCCGGCTCCGCCTCTTGTTTGTTCCCCTCAGCGAGTGACCTGTTAGTGACCTGATGTAAGGGGGAGCTCCACTGGGGGACACCTGATGTAAGGGGGGCTCCACTGGGGGACACTTGATGTAAGTGGGACACCACTGGGGGACACCTGATGTAAGGAGGGACTCCACTGGGGGACACCTGATGTAAAGAGGGGCTCCACTGGGGGACACCTGATGTAGGGAGGGTTTCCAATGGGGACACCTGATGTAAGGGGGACACCTGAAGTAAGGATGGACTCCGCTGGGGGACACCTGAAGTAAGGATGGACTCCGCTGGGGTACACCTGATGTAAGGGGGGCACCACTAGGGGACACCTGATGTAAGGGGGATGTAAGGGGGACACCTGATGTAAGGGGGACTCCGCTGGGGGCACCTGATGTAGTGGGGGCTCTGCTGGGAATGCCTGGTGTAAAGAGGGACTCTACTGGGAATGCCTGATGTATGGAGGCACTCCGCTGGGGGACACCTGATGTAAGAGGGACTCCGCTGGGGGACACCTGATGTAAGGGGGACACCGCTGGGGGACACTTGATGTAAGGGGGACTCTGCTGGGGGACACCTGATGTAAAGGGGACTCCGCTGGGGATACCCAATGGCATTTGGTGGCAGGCGACTTGGCAAGTGACGCGCTCAGGGCTCCCACTGATTCTGGATTTTGGTTAATTGAACTATTTTGTTTTATATTACAATGTAATAATAGAAAAAATATGCTTCAATCATCCTGACACCATAACAACCATGGTGCCGGGATGATTGAAGCGCTAACACCAGGTGTTTGGAGTATCTTTATCTGCTGATTGTTAATATTTCTGAAATACACATATTGCTATTGTGGTGTAGGATCTGGGCCTGCTGTCCCTCCATCCCTCTTTCTTTCCTTCCTTCTCTCGATCTCCCTTCCCCTCTCTTTCTCCCTCCTTCCCTTGTTCATCTCAGACTCTAACCACACCCCCTTTGAGTCATGCCCTTTCAAGCCACACCCAATATTTAGTTTAAAACATGCCCATTTTTCTTTCCCCACTACATCACACCTACAGATGAATGTCCCACCCCCTAATTATAATAAGACTCCGCCTCCAGACAAAAAAGTGTCCATATACATTTTTTTACAATCTTGGCAACTATGCCCTACCCTCCTGAAAAGAAAGTCCTTTTTGATCAAATCATTGATTCAAATGTAAATACAAAAAATAGTATATTGCCGTGTAACAGTTCTTAACCACTTGTCAACCAATAGAGCCGCTCTGCCGCAGTATAACTGCGACGGCTAGTGGACAAGTGGTTAGGAATAAATGGCCTCTTTCATGCCCCTTGTCCTCTCTGTCCCCAATGTCACCCCTACTCTCCTCAAAAGAAAGTCCTTTTTTATTAAATCAAATCCAAATGTAAATACAAAAAAGAATATAATGCAGTGTAACAGTTCTTAACCACTTGTCAAGCAACAGAGCCGCTCTGTCGCAGTATAACTGCGACGGCTAGTGGACAAGTGGTTAGGAACTGTTTCAATGCATTATATTCTTTTTTGTATTTACATTTGGATTTGATTTAATAAAAAAGGACTTTCTTTTGAGGAGAGTAGGGGTGACATTGGGGACAGAGAGGACAAGGGGCATGAAAGAGGCCATTTATATCACACTGGGACCACTATCCCTTAACAGGGGTGAGGGCCTCTGACATCTTTCCCAATATAATTCCATTTTAAAATCTTTACCCTTGGTGATTTCATGTATGGTAAAGCTGCCTGAGGTACCGATGTGGCTATAAATGTTGAAGTACGATCCTGACGCTCATTGCAACTAGTCATTTAGATGGATGGTTAAGTGGTCTGATAAGTTACACTTCAACTGGACTTGTTCTGTAATTAAGTAAAAAACAGAAACGCCATCTATGAATCAAGTTTTAAATCTCAACTGTTTTATCCTGTTTGTTTTATCTCTGTGTACATTTAGTTCTTGTAGAATTGTTCCAGAGATTCCCATTAGCATTAATTTCCATTGCCTATATCTACAATATATCTACAATTTGTTTTGCTCTCTCACATCTCAATTTGTAGTCACTGATTCAGATGCACTGAGAACAGAGGCTACAATTGCGAGTGATGAACAAGAGTAAAAGAACACATCCTCTCCATCCCTTTATATGAGCATGTTCCTTCCTGCTGGCCATGCTGGATGGCTGTAGATGTACTGTGCTGGTCAGTTGCTTTGATTGTAGCTCAGAAGCAGGTCTTATTAAATCTAATGGGTAGATTGCATAGCTAATGGATACACCATTCAGTGTCCAGCTCTCTCCCTGGATCATGCACATGATGGGTGCCTGGAGATGTGTTCTTTCACTCTGGCTCAGACAGAACAGAAGTACAGTGACTGGAGGTACTGCAAGGAACCATGGGAGATGAAAGTTTGCAATTATCTGAAATATTATGGTATTCCCCCCTTTCCCACTGGCTGCTATGAAAAAGCAGAAATACTAAAAACACAGCAGCTCGTAGCTACAGGAATGGACTGAGTATATGTACACATTAAAATTGTTTGACCAATACTAATACAGCATTTTTAGTCAGTGATTAATTCTCTTTATTAATACTTAAAGTGGTTGTAAACCCAAGAAAAAAAAAAAAATCCTGCAAGACAAAGGCATAGCTTATTATTAAATACTTATCTTAGATCGAAGCCCCAGCAGTGGTCCCAGCACACCGATGTGACTGGCGGCACGTCTCCCGGAATTATTTGCGGGTTCGCGGGCTCTGGCACTGTGATTGGTCAGAGCCGCGATGATGTCACTCCCATGCATGTGCGCGGGAGCCGCCGGTCACGGCACGAGTGAGCCGTTTCTTCAGTGCGCATGTGCCGATGATGTTGGCACATGCTGATACAGTGAATATGTCCTAGAAAGAATAGGAGATATTCACAGTACCTACAGGTAAGCCTTATTACACGCTTACCTGTAGGTAAAAGTGGTGTGTAAGTGGTGTGTAAGGATTTACAACCACTTTAATGTAATGAATGTTAGTAATCTAATCTAATGTTAGTACTCCTTTAATTGTGACTAACTGAATTTGCAGTCACATTTAACCATGTGATGGTACTAAGCTGTTTTATTATATGGGCGAACATCCATAAATATCTCTAATTGCATTTCCTTGAAGACACTGAGATATGATTTAGACTTTGATCTTACACTTACAAGAAAATATACTTGATTGGGGCTAATGCACTGTAAGCCATGTATTGAATGTTTCTTGTTTCATATATATTAACCACTTAAGGACCGAGCCTCTTTCTGAGATTTGTTGTTTACAAGTTAAAAACATTTTTTTTTTGCTAGAAAAGTACTTAGAACCCCCAAACATTATACATTTTTTTTTCTAACACCCTAGAGATTAAAATGGCGGTCATTGCAATACTTTCTGTCACACCATATTTGTGCAGCGGTCTTACAAGCACACTTTTTTTGAAAAAAATACACTTTTTTTAATTAAAAAATAAGACAACAGTAAAGTTAGCCCAATTTTTTTCATATTGTGAAATATAATGATACGCCGAGTAAATTGATACCCAACATGTCACGCTTCAAAATTGCGCCCACTCGTGGAACTTTTACCCTTGAAAATCTTCATAGGCGATGTTTAAAAAAACTCTACAGGTTGCATGTTTTGAGTTACAGAGGAGGTCTAGGGCTAGAATTATTGCTCTCGCTGTACCGATTGCGGCGATACCTCACGTGTGTGGTTTGAACACCGTTTTCATATGTGGGTGCTGCTCACGTTTGCGTTCGCTTCTGCACGTGAGCTCGGCGGGATGGGGCATGTTTAAAAAAAAAAATTTTTCTTATTTATTTTACCTTTTATTTTTTATTTTTACACTGTTCTTTTAAAAAAAAATTGTCACTTTTATTCCTATTACAAGGAATGTAAGTATCCCTTGTAATAGAAAAAAAGCATGACAGGACCTCTTAAATATGAGATCTGGGGGTCAAAGACCTCAGATCTCATATTTACACTAATATGCAATAAAAAAATATAATTAAAAAAAATGTTGTCATTAAAAAAAAATGGCCCTTTAAGAGCTATGGGCGGAAGTGACGTTTTGACGTCGCTTCTGCGCAGCAATGGTATGGAGACGGGTGGGGGCCATCTTCCCCTCACTCGTCTCCATGCCACTGACGTGAGAGGATCCGATCGCCTCCGCCACGGGAGAGGGGGGCCCTCTCCCGCCGCCAATAAAAGTGATTTTGCAGCAAATCCGCCACAGAGACCACTATTATCGGAAACCGGACTGCCGGCCGAAGAAGAGGATACCAAGATTATGGTAGCTAGCTGCTGCCATAACAAAGATATCCCTCTTCAAAGCTATTTAAGGTATATCGGCGTGCAGCGGTCCGAAAGTGGTTAAAGGAGCGAGAAAGAGAGTGAATGTTTTGTATTTTCTATTTACTTGATGTTCTTGTTTAGTAAATAAGAACACCCCCCAACCACCCAGCCCAATTCTGACATTTCTGTCATACATGTAAAAATCTGCTTATTTTTGATAGAAAATTACTTAGAACCCCAAGTATTATATACACTATATTGCCAAACCTAAACCTTGTGGACAGCCTTCCCAGAAGAGTTGAAGCTGTTATAGATGCAGAGGGTGGGCCAACTCAATATTGAACCCTACGGACTAAGACTGGGATGTTATTAAAGTTCATGTGTGTGTAAAGGCAGCTGTCCAAATTACTTTTGGTGATATAGTGCATATTTTTTATAGAGGAACTGAGGAATAAAATAGTGGGTGTTGCAATATTTCGTATGTCACATGGTATTTGTGCAGTGTTTTTTCAAACACACATTTTTTGGAAAAGGTACACTTTAATGAATGTTATTGCACACAAAGATTATATCCATTTTTTTGGTACATTTTTTGGTAATACAAAAGATTATTGTGGCAAAGCGAGGCTCTGTCCCTATGAAATTGGATATAAAATGGACACAGAGTTTGCATATCTGCAGATTGCAAGACAGCAAGACAAGACTACAGAGAATAGATTCTAAATGGAGAAAACTGCTCTGGCAGTTTTCTCCAGATTTTGCTATTGCCGGATGGGACTCTGTGGTTTGAAGATCCCTAAGAGTTTTGGGTGGGACGAGATCTCCAATCCTGTGTCTGGGTCTTGAGGATAGCCAGCAGGGTGTGTGCCCAGGTGTACACAGCCCATATAATGAGGGGCTGGTGAGAGCAGAAGATGGAATTGGAGCAGTGGCTGCTAGTGAGTAGGGATGGGCGAACGGTTCAGGCCGAACTCTGGTTGTTCTTGTTGTCTCGGCAATATAGATAAAACTCATTGAAAAAAAGACCAGTTGACAATTGCGCGGTCATGCGACGTTGTACCCAAACAAAATCGATGTCCTTTTTTTCGCACAAATATAGCTTTCTTTTTGGGGTATTTGATTGCCTCTGCACTTTTTTTTATTTTTTGCGCTATTAACAAAAAAAGAGCGACAATTTTGAAAAACAAAAAATGTTTTAACTTTCTGCTATAATACATATCCAAAAAAAAAATATGTATTCATCATATTTTTGGTAAAAAAAATCGCAATAAGCATATATTGATTAGTTTTGCACAAAAGTTATAGCGTCTACAAAATAGAAGAAAGATTTATGGACTTTTTATTTTTTTTATTGTTTTTACTGGTAATGGCAGTGATCTGCAATTTTTAGCCGGACTATGGCATTGCGGTGGACAAATCTGACCCTAAGTGACACTTTTGGGGACCAGTGACACCAATACAGTGATCAGTGCTATAAAAAGGCACTGATCCCTGAATAAATAGTACTGTCAGGGAAGGGATTAACACTAGGGGGCGATCAAGGGGTTAACTGTGTTCCCAGGGACGTGTTTCTAACTGTATGGGGGATGGGCTGCCTGCGAGAAGAGAGGAATCACTGTTCCTGATCATCAGGAACAGCTGATCTCTCTTGCCCCCTTTCTTTCCCGCGATCGCGGGTGGCTGGTGGACATCAAGTACACTGGACCTGCGGGCGAGCTCCCACGGCGTGCGCCCGCCTGCAGTGCCATATGCACAAACCGATGTATTATATATGCTTGGAGTTCAGTAGAAGCTGTTTGTCTGTCTCTGTTTTTTAGATTTGGATATACCGGTATATAAATAAAATTCCATAAAGATGTCAGTGTGCAGCAGCAAATGAAGTCTCAGACTTCTTTCTTTTTCAGGAGGATCTGGACAACCTAGTAGCCCTTAATAACAATGGATTTGTGTGTCTAGGTGTTCCACGCCATAAATGGGATTTATCTGTAAAACAAACGAAGAGCAAAAAGATGGAGAAGAGAGAGAGAAGAGCCTTCAAAAATTTGTTGGAGAGCCAGAGAAGAATCCTCATTCCTGGTAATCAGAGATCAGTCACGGCTTGTCTTGTATAGATATGATCAGTTTTGACTTTTTTTAATTATTATTTAACTTATATTTTTGAAAAGTAATCCATTACTATATATATGATAAGTTTTCATAAATGATATCTAGATGAGTGCAGCCATGTTTTTTTCATTATATACTCCAATCAGCCATAACTTTATGACTACTGACAGGTAAAGTGAATAACAGAAATATAATTTTGCTGCGGTACTGTAATAAACATCGGAAAGATGCGCTACTTTACAGGCAGACTAAGCGGACCCCCAGGCGAGATGTTTAAAGGAATATTTCATTTTTATTGTTTCACTTTAAGCATTATTAAAATCACTGCTCCTGAAAAAACAGTTGTTTTTAAAACTTTTTTTTGCATTGATACATGTCCTCTGGTGCAGGACCCGGGTCCCCAAACACTTTTTATGGCAATAACTTGCATATAAGCCTTTAAAATGAGCACTTTTGATTTTTCATGTTCGTGTCCTATAGACTTTAATGGTGTTTGCACAAATTTTTTGTCTGTTCACATGTTCTGGTGCGAACCGAACCGTGGGTGTTCAGCTCATCCCTACTGCAGAGGTTGAAGGGGTGGGGGGTCAGCCTGTCAGTGCTCAGACCATACGTTGCGCGCTGCATCAAATTAGTCAGCATGGCTGTAGTCCCAGAAGGAAGCCTCTTCTAAAGATGATGCACAAGAAAGCCTGCAAAGTTTGCTGAAGACAAGCAGACTAAGGACATTGATTACTGGAACCATGTCCTGTGGTCTGATGAGACCAAGATAAACTTATTGGGTTCAGATGGTGTCAAGTGCGTGTGGCGGCAACCAGGTGTACAAAAGACAAGTGTGTCTTGTCTACAGTCAAGTGTGGTGGTGGGAGCGTCATGGTCTGGGGCTGCATGAGTGCTGCCAGCACTGGGGAGCTACAGTTCATTGAGGGAATCATGAATGCCAACACGTACTGTGACATACTTAAGCAGAGCCTGATCCCCTTCCTTTGGAAACTGGGCCGCAGGGCAGTATTCCAACATGATAACGACCCCAAACACACCTCCAAGATGACCACTGCCTTGCTAAAGAAACTGAGGGTAATGGGGATGGACTGGACAAGCATGTCTTCAGACCTAAACCCTATTGAGCATCTGTGGGGCATCCTCAAACAGAAGGTGGAGGAGTGCAAGGTCTCTAACATCCACCAGCTCTGTGATGTCATCATGGAGAGTGGAAGAGGACTCCAGTGACAACCTGTGAAGCTCTGGTGAACTCCATGCCCAAGAGGGTTAAGGCAGTGCTGGAACATAATGGTGGCCACACAAAATATTTACACTTTGGGCCCAATTTGGACATTTTCACTTAGGGGTGTACTCTCTTTTGTTGCCAGCGGTTTAGACATTAATGGCTGTGTGTTGAGTTATTTTGACGGGACAGCAAATTTACACTGGTATACAAGCTGTACACTCACTATTTTACATTGTAGCAAAGTGTCAGAGGGGCATACTCACTTTTGTGAGATACTGTGTGTGCGTGTGTGTGTATATATATATATATATATATATATATATATATATATATATATATATATATATTACACACACACACTATATTACCAAAAGTATTACACCTGCCTTTCCACGCACATGAATTTTAACGACATACTAGTCCTAGTTTGAAGGGTTCAATATTGAGTTGGCCCACCCTTTGCAGCTTTAACAGCTTCAAATATTCTGGGGAGGCTGTCCACAAGGAATGTGTCTATGGGAATGTTTACCAGTCTTCCAGAAGCGCATTTGTGAGGTAAGGCACTGATGTTGGATGAGAAGGCCTGGCTTGCAGTCTCCACTCTAATTCATGCCAAAGGTGTTCGATTGGGTTGAGGCAGGCCAGTCAAGTTCCTCCGCCACAAACTCGCTCATCCTTGTCTATGAACCTTGCTTTGTGTGGAATGGTCCAAATCATTTGGTAGAGGGGGAATTATGGTGTGGGGTTGTTTTTCAGGGGTTGGGGTTGGCCCCTTAGTTCCAGTGAAGAGAACTCTTAAGGCATTAGCATACAAAGACATTTTGGACAATTTCATGCTCCCAACTTTGTGGGAACAGTTTGGGGATGACCCCTTCCTGTTCCAACATGACTGCGCACCAGTGCACAAAGCAAGGTTCATAAAGACACGGATATATACTGTATATTTTTTTTTATTTACACACACATGTAGCACCCTCTAGCTTAGTGTCCTAGATTTAGTGTACATAGCTGTAGAGTAGGTAAACTAACCTGGTTGAGAGCCAGGCTGGGTTGAATCTGGGTCAGGGTTGACTAACTCAGGGAGGCTGGATGACTCAGCAATCAGCACTTCTGGTACCTCCCCCTACTTGCTGGAACCTTGGAGAAGCTTCCAGAAGAATGCGTGGGAGGTTAGGAGGGGCTGCTTGGAGTATTGATGAAGGCCCCAGCCAATCTCTGGTCAAGTGGGCTGGCAGGGGACAGACACCTCTTATATACTCTGGAGTCATGCCAGCAGGGGCAGTCAGGTGGAAGATGGAGAAGGAGTGCTGAGGAGGCTGTCAGTTTCCCCTGAGAGTACCCCCTAGTCTGAGACCTCTGGCCTGGGGCTCAGGTGCTGGATGGATCCTCTACAACACACAGTGGACTCCTGTCCTGGATGCATTGGAGCAGGTGTGAGGACAATGGGAGAGAGTCATCTCATTAAGGAGTTCTCCAGGAGAAGACAGCCAGGTGGGCAGGTGAGTGTGCAGTCTTGAAGAACTGTGGAGAAATAGCCAGATGGGCTAGTGAAAGGGGCATCTGAAGCCAAGCGGGTTGCCAGTGCCTGAAGAGGTGGTGCTGGGATCAGTAGCCACTGGGATATACGCTGGATACTGTACTTTACTACACAACCAAAGGGGCAAGTGTGCTGGAGGAAGCAGTGGAGTTTATATAGACTGCATGTAGCACCCTCTAGTTTTCTAGATGAGTAGTGAAGTTTTTTTTCTTTAGAACGGGTAATTTTCCAGTGTGTTTTTGTGATCTGGGTTGGGAGTGACCTAGAATAGAGCTGGGTGACTCACAGGTGGTGTCACTAGGACCTCCCACTTCTTTCCAGAATCTTCAGGAAAGAGGTGGAGAGGGGAGGTGGAGTCACCTGGGGTATTCTGAGGAGCCCTGAACAATCCCCCATCTGGATTGGCAGGGGGCAGGCCTCGTTAAATACCCAGGGTCAGCCCAGTTGGGGAGAAGTTGATCGGTGGAAGATGGAGATGGAGTGTTAGGCTGTCAGGGCCTTTGAGGGAGCTCCCCAGGGGGTGGCGACCTTGGGTCTAGGCTCGGGTGTGGACGGGACCTTATTACAATCCACAGAGATGTCTTGGCCAGGAGGCACAGGAGGAGCAAGAGAGGACAGCGGGATAACACTGACAAGCAAGTCTCCAGGAGTTCCACAGAGGCAGCCAAGAGGGTTGGTGAGTGTTCACACCGTCGGGAGGACTGGGAGGCACACCTGAGAGGACTGAGATGCAGCAGTCGGAGATTGGCGCAGAGCCAGTCTGGACGATGGTGGTGACAGGGGCAGTGGAAAGGGGTAGCTGCAGCTGGGAGGGCTGGCAGTGCCTGAAAAAGTGGTAATTGGTAGACATGTGCATTCATTTTCGTCCGAATGCATTTTCGTCCGAATTTCAGGTATTTTTGTTATCATTTTAACAAACGATAACGAAAGTGCAGAATCCGAAAAATGAAAGATCCGACATAAACAAATGCTTTATTTTCGTTTTCATTGCTACAACAGTTCGATATAGATAAATGACAATAACAATCTGTGTCCATCAAACCTGTGGTTGAATGTGCCTAACCTTAACTCTATTAGTCCAAGATTATTCTACATAGATAGAGAGAAAAGATTCGACACAGAGAGAAAAGATTCGACGTAGGCTAGAAAAGATTCGACGTAGGGGAGAAAAGATTCGACGTAGGGGAGAAAAGATTCGACGTAGGGGAGAAAAGATAAACAAAAATAATGATGATGATGAATGTTATTGGCTGATTGTAACCAAAGAGGAGGAGCAGTAAAATAGCTAGAACTAAGTACACACATACTTTGGCTTATGGTGTCTGTTGAAAGTTCTAAGAAGATTCGACGGAGCAGGTAAACTATACGATGTCGTACAGTTTAGCTGCTCCGTCGAATCCTCTTTGAACATTCGACAGACACCATAAGCCTTCAATGACAGATTCAACCTTAATTTGGATTTTCGGACGAATGCAATTTTTAACGAAAAACGAAATAAATAAAAACGAATTTCGGGAGTAACTAAATAAATTTATTTTTCGGACGAAAACGAAATTCCGAAACGAAATATTTCAGTGTGCACATGTCTAGTAATTGGAGCAGTAGCTATAAGGACAGCTAGCACTGGAACTTTCTATTTTGCTACACCATAGGGGCCCATGGTCCCTGCCTGCGGTGTACTGTATATAGTAGTCCCAACTTTGACTGTTAGTTACTTAAGGCATATCATAAGTTTCCCACCCCCTCCATCCAAGTTAAATTCCCCTCAATAAAACTTAAAAAAACAAGTGCAAGGACTGCTTTCATGTCCTGTGTGTGCCTGACAGACGGACTGCTACATTCAGCAGCCCCTACGGGGGTACAGCTACATTTATATAGGAGAGTCGTCCCTGAAAGGTTTTTCTGAAGTCAAAGTGGGCATGCCACAATATCCCTATTCCCCATCCAAGTTCTAATCCCTCAATAGAACACAAAAGCAAAGTACCGGACTGTTTTATGACTCTGTGAAAATTCATTGTGCCTGGCTGTGGAGAGTGGGGGATCCCATTTCACATGCGGCTCCTTTGTGGGGTGCACTACATGCACATTAAAAAAATATATATATATCAGTGATCACATATCCTCTGTTCTCAGTTGCATAGGGGCTTAGAGAGTGGGGGTGTAGAAACAGCAGTACAATGATCCTCCCAGCAAATGGCTGTGCAAGGGAGTGTGTCAGCACAAGCCTGACCATTGGAGGACACGTATACTGATCTCCAAGCACAGCTACAAAACTGACCACACCGGAAAGGTCTCATGCCTAGAGTGGCAAGATTGAAATAGGAAAGCAGGGGGACTGGCAGGATCACCATGTATTTCACACAAAGGAAGCAATACAAAGAGAACACAGGTACATGGTACAATGACACATGCTAGAAATATGGAATGTTGGGGTAAAGTTTTCTTTAAGTATTGTAGCCAGAAGAGTTTATTATTATCTTAACTGTATGCATTTTTTAAACTTTTATAAATCTGTAGTTGGACTTTGGTTAACTACAGCTTTCAGTAAGGATTCATAGATAGCTGGGGATGTACAAATATAAATCCTCAATCACAGGGCAATTCATGTTATGATCCTTATAGTGATTCCCACCTCCATTGCTTCTTAAAGAAATGTAATTTTTTACATACCCACCACTTACAGAAGATTGATCCAGCATTGAGATAAAAGTTTGTGATGAAAGTTAAAGTGGAGGTCCACCCTTACAAAAAAATTGCATAAAAAAATACCAAAAAAATGGAGGAAAAAAAAAATTAACTAACCTGAAATGGCTGTTGCTAGGCAGTCTTCCTAATCTGCCACTTCCTACACCGCTGTGATCTTCAGTCTTCTGCTTTCTGCTCCCCGCATTGTCTTCTGGGGAATGGGGCGTGGTGTGTTATGGGAACTGTGTGTGTCCCACAACACATCCCATTCACAAAGCGCCGTGCCGCTCGCACATGCGCAGTAGGAAACTGGCAGTGAAGCCGCAAGGCTCCACTGCCTGTTTCCCTTACTTAGGATGGCAGTGCCGGGAGCCGAGGGACGGGTCGGCCTCAGGCGGCCGACATCGCGGGCACCCAGGACAGGTAAGTCTACTTATTTAAAGTCAGCAGCTACAGTGTTTGTAGCTGCTGATTTTTTTTTAAAAAGTTATCCTGGCCGGAATCCCGCTTTAATTCACAGCATTTATAAAGTTGGTTTTAGGAGGGCCACAAAATGTATTTCTGTGTGTTTTTCTAGATGGCATTGAGAGGTTCCACCATCAGCTGTCTGCGTATGATGATCCATCACTGAGGAGGATATACGAGTATTACAGAGATGATCTGACCTACATCCTGGAGAACATGGATCCTCATTCCATCCTGGTAGAACTAAAATCTCGGAATGTTTTAAACACAGATGTAAGTTACTTCCAAATTTCCTACAGCAACATATGTATGGTAAAGGGGAACTCCTTATAAATCATTGTAAACCTGGATTACCCAAATTACCCCTGCACACCCCCTGATATTTCAGATCAGGCTGACAGTGGGAGTGTCTGCACTGGATGCTAACAATGTAAAGAAGGAAGCTGTGATGAATGATACAAATCCTATCCACCATCACTCTCTTTCCTGCAGCTCTGGTAATGTCCTGTTGTATTAAATGGTGCTGAGAGGAGCCATTCTGCAAAAGCACACAAAGGTCAGGCAGAGTCCAGGCAGTATAACTTCATTATGACAGGATTTACTTTTCTGTATGAAGTGTTCAAAGCAACCAAAACCATTTGTATGTTTTACCTAAAAAAAAATATTTTTTGAAGTTACATTTTTAACTGTAATAATAGAACACTAATAAGATATCTTCTCCAGAAATACGAATCAATGGAAAAAGACCCGTCTTCCTTCTCTTGCACCTTGTTACAAGATGTTCAGGATTGGGGGAGAAAAGCTGTAATTGGACTCTGGGTATGTCTCTATGCGCTACAGAAAGATCATCCTCATCATAATGTATTGGCCATTCTGGATGAGATCACACAGACAGGTAACAGGACTTTGTGTTTTTACAATGTGACAAAATAATGATTGACACCTGAAATAATGATTTATACAAATTATCCCGAAATATAGATTTATACAAATTATCCCAAAATAATGATTTATACAAATTATCCCGAAATATAGATTTATACAAATTATCCCAAAAAAATGATTTATACAAATTATCCCGAAATAATGATTTATACAAATTATCCCAAAATAATGATTTATACAAATTACCATATATACTCGAGTATAAGCCTAGTTTTTTCAGCCCATTTTTTAGGCTGAAAAACTCCCCCTCGGCTTATACTCGAGTGAGACATACTTTTTATTACTAAAACAGAGTGTATCTCCCGCTGTGTAATGCATTCTGTTCAGCCGTCCATTGAAACAAAGCCCACCCCGCCTCCTCCTCATCCGTCCGTGATAGAGGAACACTGATACAATGCTGGGAAACTGTATCAGTGATCCGCCTATTACAGACGAGGAGGAGGCGGGGTGGGCTTTGCTTCAATGGACAGCTGAACAGAATGCATTGCACAGCGGGAGACACACGCTGTTTTAGTAATAAAAGGTACGGCTGCAACTGGGCACAGTGAGGCTGCAGATGGGCATTGTTTACCGGTAGCTGCTGCATTTTCCCACTCTCGGCTTATACTCGAGTCAATATGTTTTCCCAGCTTTTTGTGGTAAAATTAGGTGCCTCAGCTTATATTCATGTCGACTTATACTCGAGTATATACGGTAGCCCAAAATAATGATTTATACAAATTAGCTCAAAATAATGATTTTATACAAATTATCCCGAAATAATGATTTATACAAATTATCCCGAAATAATGATTTATACAAATTATCCCGAAATAATGATTTATATAAATTATCCCGAAATAATGATTTATATAAATTATCCCGAAATAATGATTTATACAAATTATCCCAAAATAATAATTTATATAAATTATCCCAAAAAAATGATTTATACAAATTATCCCAAAATAATGATTTTTACAAATTATCCCAAAATAATGATTTATACAAATTATCCCAAAATAATGATTTATACAAATTATCCCAAAATAATGATTAACAACAATTACCTTAAGTGTAACTCCATTGTTGGTGATGAGACCAGTACACATACACAGCTCCTCTCCACTATCATTGCTTTCCTCTCTTTTTCTCTTTGATAGATTTTCTTTCATTCCCATTTCCACACAAAAACCTCACTGTCAGTTTGGAATTTGTCTTTTTCAATAATTCCGCCCACTAAGTCTCAATCTTTTTTTCAGTCAAGGCTCCCTTTAAAATTTTGCATGATCTTAAGGCACCCCATTTTAAAATGTAAAAAACGAAACTAATAGTTTTACATAAGGTGGCAACATCAACATTTTTAGAAAGCCATACACCTTTCCACAGTTGTACTGACTAGTATTCCAAGGTTTCTCTTCTCCATAACTTTCTCTCCCTCACCCAGCTAAGGTGACCCCGATGCTGATGGAGAAGGCAGAGGAAAGGAAAACAAGGATGCTGTGCAGGCACCCAAACTCCTCATTAACTGATGTTAGGACACCAGCGGCTGGTACACATGATGCCCAAGGTTGTAATGCTGCACAATGAACTTTGTGCAACAAAAAAAGGTGGGCTTGATCTATTCCCTGGCTTTTGGACAATTTTCAGCAATTTAGGGGAATTTTTAGACATTTTGCCAAGGCACCCCTAAAGAGCCCAGATGGTTTCCCTGTGTGCTTTTGCACCCTGTTTGAATACGACTGGTATAGATAGAATTTCTACTAATAATGTAGAATGTAAACCGTGTGACAACTTACATAGTAGGTGAAGTCGAAAAAAGACACAAGTCCATCAAGTCCAACCTATGTGTGTGATTATATGTCAGTATTACATTGTATATCCCTGTATGTTGCGGTCCTTCAGGTGCTTATCTAATAGTTCCTTGAAACTATCGATGCTCCCCGCTGAGACCACCGCCTGTGGAAGGGAATTCCACATCATCACTGTGCTGCAGCCTGTGCAGAGAGCAGAGCTGTGGGGGGACCTAACTGGGCCCCACCCACTGCAGGCTTCCTACAGAAAACTACAGGAGGGGGCGGAGTCAAGCCCAATCACCCTGCACACGGAGAGAGAGAGCAGCAGTGACCGGTGTTCTGTCAAATTCTCCAACCTATCAGAAACTCCAACTACTTACCTTCCAGTTTCTTTAAACTAGCAGTAACTGCAGTTTTTGACGAATTGGTGGTTGGACACAACAGTGGCCACCGAATAGAGTCTGGTTCAGGATATTATGAGCGAAGATTCTTACTCCGCTCCGCTACTGGCCAACAAAATGGCCGCCTCCGAGGCGGTGAAAACTTTGTCCTCGTTGGCCGATGTGCTGTCAAAACAGCTCAATCTTCAAATACCAGACTCTATTCGCTTGCCGGTGTTATGCCCAACCACAATTCGTCAAAATCACTGATTACTAAGGGTTTAAATAAAGCGGGAAATTACGTGGTTGGAGTATCTGATGGGTTGGAGAAATTGACAGAACACCAGTCATTATTACAGGAAGTTCCTGCATAGAAGAAAAGTATCACACTGATTACTGCACAGATCTGGAGGAAATACACAAAGCACACCAAGATCCAAGTAAGAATACACATTATGAAAGATTTAGACAATATTTGCTTATCCCATGGTTCAGTTTTAGGTCATATTCTTTTGTTTAGATATCAATCTAATGTGTAGTTTGGTGTATGTGAAAGGTCAGCTTCAATCATACATGACTCATACCTAGCATTACTTCTCTATAGGTGAGGGTCTGGTGGATCAGATTCTGCTGGATGAACTCGGACACTCCCTGACTCCGGAGCTGAAAGGTAAAAAACAAAACGCGTAATATATCTGATAAAGCACAAGACTCCGTTTGTGTAAAGTGAGCTGATGATATGTTTGCACCAAATACACCAGATCCCGGGTCTGTCTTTTGCCTTTACCAGGATGAGAATTCTTGAACATCACATTTTATTTCAAGTCCAGGAGCTCAGAGAAGAGAAACACAGGCGCCTCTAGGTTAGAACTGTAAACAGTTTAATAAGATACAGGTGCATTATCCACTTACAGTGCCTTGCAAAAGTATTCACCCCCCCTTGGCATTTTTCATGTTTTGTTGCCTCACAACCTGGAATTAACATGGATTGTTTGAGGATTTGCATCATTTAATTTACAGAACATGCCCACAACTTTGGAGATGTCTTTTTTTTTTTATTGTGAAGCAAACAACAAACAGGACAAAACAACAGAAAAAGTCAATGTGCATAACTATTCAACCCCCTAAAGTAGACTTTGTAAACTTTGTAGAGCCACCTTTTGCGGCTGTCACAGCTCCAAATCGCTTTGGATAAGTCTCTATGAAAGTCTCTATGAGCTTGCTACATCTTACCACTGGAATTTTTGCCCATTCCCCCTTGCAAAACTGCTCCAGCTCCTTCAAGTTGGATGGTTTGCACTTGTGAACAGCAATCTTTAAGTCTGACCACAGATTTTCTATTGGATTGAGGTCTGGGCTTTGCCTAGGCCATTCCAACACATTTACATGCTTCCCCTTAAAGTGGTTGTAAACCCTTATAGACCAGTTTGACCTACAGGTAAGCCTAAATTAAGGCTTACCTGTAGGTTCAAGAAATATCTCCTAAACCTACGTGGTTTAGGAGATATTTTCAAAAAGACAGGCACCGCTGTCTACGGCACACTGAGCATGCCGCTGCTAACGACGATATGCCGTTAGTGGCGGCTCCTGTGCACATGCGCGGGAGTGACGTCATTGCGGCTCCGGTCAATCATAGCGCCAGGGCCACGATACCCAGAAAGAAGATGGACGCTCCGTAGCAGAGGGGACAGCGGTGACATTGCAGGCTCCTGTGTCAGGTAAGTGACACATAATGGGCTACTATGCGATGCATAGTAGCCCATTATGCTTTACCTTTGCAGGGAAACAAAGAGGAAGTAAACCCATCAGGGTTTACTTCCTCTTTAAACCACTCAAGTGTTGCTTTAGCAGTGTGTTTGGGGTCATTGTCCTGCTGGAAGGTGAACCTCCGTCCTAGCCTCAAATCACACACAGAGTGGTAAAGGTTTTTCTCAAGAATATCCCTGTATTTAGCACCATCCATCTTTCCCTCAACTCTGACCAGTTTCCCAGTCCCGACTGCTAAAAAACATCCCCACATCATGATGCTGCCACCACCATGTTTCACTGTGGGGATGGTGTTCTTTGGGTAATGTGATGTGTTGGGTTTGCGCCAGACATAGCATTTTCTTTGATGGCCAAAAAGTTCAATTTTAGTCTCATCAGACCAGAGCACCTTCCTCCATACATTTTGGGAGTCTCCCACATGCCTTTTCACAAACTCAAAACGTGCCATTTTTTTTTTTTGCTGAAAGTAATGGCTTTCTTCTGGCCACTCTGCCATAAAGTCCAACCCTATGGAGCGTGCGGCTTATTTTCGTCCTATGTACAGACACTCCAGTCTCTGCTGTGGAACTCTGCAGCTCCTCCAGGGTTACCTTAGGTCTCTGTGCTGCTTCTCTGATTAATGTCCCCCTTGCCCGGTCCGTGAGCTTTGTTGTGCGGCCGTCTCTTGGCAGGTTTGCTGTTGTGCCATGTTCTTTCCATTTGTCTCCCCATCCAACCTGATGGAACTTGAGAGGTTCTACAAAAAAGAATGGGAGAAACTGCCCAAAAATAGGTGTGACAAGCTTGTAACATCACACTCAAAAAGACTTGAGGCTGTAATTGGTGCCAAAGGGGCTTTACCAAAGTATTGACGCTGGGATTTTTTTTTCATTTTTTCTTTTTAATAAATTTACTAATATTTCAAACAAACTTCTTTCACATTGTCATTGTTTGTAGAATTTTTAGGAAAATAATGATTTTAATCCATTTTGGAATAAGGTAAAATAGAATGTGGAAAAAGTGAAGTGCTGTGAATACTTTCCGGATGCACTGTATACCCAATGATCCTTGCAGTGGGGTGCACCAAATACAGCTTCATTTGATGGGACAGCAAGAATGCTGCACTGCTCCTGAATTTAGAGCAAAAGTTTTGGGGGTGTGGCTATCATCATTGTCACTACCGATTCACAAACATTTCAATTTTAGAGAAGCCTGAATTTGAGATTTAATAGTACAATCTGTAATAATAATTAAAAAAAAAACATTACTTAAATTGGTTGCTATGAGAAAACATTTTCCAATAAGACACCATCGTTCAACAGGACAAAAGGCACAGCACAAGAAAAAATACAAATTTAGGTTAAAAAATACAATGCACATCCTAAGGATAGGACTGACCATGCTAAGAAGGATGCGCCACCATGCCTAGCATGGTCAGTTTGAAACACAAAAGCAGAGTGACTGGCAGGATCATCAGGGATTTCACACAAAGGAAACAATACAAAGAGAACAGGAGACTTTTTTTTATACAAGTACATGGTACAGCAGGCACATATCAGTAATATGAAATGTTTGGGTAACATACATCTAAAAAAAAAAATAAATTAGCACTCTCCTAAGACCACAGATTTTTCCCCATATCTTTTTAATCCTTTAACACCAGCTCTTTATGTGGTTCTAAATGACAGGAGGCAGAGGTAGATCTCCTGATAATGTGACCACTCTGATTTGCTGCTGTGGCAGTCACATGATTAGGAGCACCCAGAACCTCCTATTTATAAATAGTGACTGAAAGCTGTCAGTGACAAAGAGGTGCACCATAAATGCATATGTGTGACACATGGACAGGCCCACCCACCTTGCTGCCATAGATGCGCATTAAGTAGCCAGAAAGTGGTTAACATTGCCCGCTTTTAATATTTTATATTCATTGAAATTCTTAGTCAAAAAAAGACTTAGTCAAAGATAGATGTTTAACATCTGGGTACCTCAATGCAATGTATTCACATGCTATTTTATTCATTTTAATTTTATTGAGGTTTCAGTAGAGGATGACTGTGTGTACTTTTTTGTACTTCTCCAAGCATACAAAGTGTGCTTTTATGGTTGGTTGGCATGGTGAAAGGTTCCTAAACTACATTACTTTCTGCAACACAACTTTTCAGCTTCCAGCATCATCTTCCTTTGAAGCTTTTGGTATTCAAACATGACATCTCAGAGCTGCAAAAAGAATTCTACTTAGCTGCAGGTATGATTTTGATTGATGTCTGTATAGTAAAGTATCTCCAGTCAGGTGTGAGCTCATCTGAACCATCTCGGAGCCCATCAGGACACTCTTGATCACAGTGACATGTTTGATATCCAGCTTTTTGGTGAAAGTGCTGCTGGACATACATTGTGGGAGGACATGCTGCCTGGCAGGCTGGGATGTCTATTTTGATGGCTGGGGCTGAAGGACACAAAAGTGAAAGCCAGAGATGCCAACACTTAGCACAGAGTTTAGCAGAGACAGCTCTGCATTGGGTACTTATTGGGTATATGTGGTGAGGAGACCAAAAGAACACATTGAACTTTGAAGAGGGTAGAGACAGTCCCTGACAGCTCCCCTCACACTGAGAGTACTGCTTATACATTCTCAATTACTGCCTTAACCTGAGTCATAAAAACAGCTTATTTTATTTCAGATTTTCAGGAAAAGCACAAACAACATCTGACGGAGAAGACTGAGATGCTAGAGGAGCATAAACCCCCAGGAACTACCCTGAAACCACAAAGATTCCTCATCAATGAGCGTTATGTGAACCTGATTGTTGTCTCCACTGACCAGTTCAGGCAGCGCCCCCAGAATGAGCTAATACAGACTGGAGTAAAACATGAGAAATGCTTGAAGAAAACAAAAACTGGACTGGAACACATTTCTCTCAACAAGCTGTTCCGATGGAACCACCAGTCAGAATGTGTACCACATGCAGTAATGGTGAGTGGAGTGCCAGGAATAGGGAAGACCACACTGATGCAGAAGTTTGTCTATGACTGGGTGAACGGAAAACACTACCAGAGATTTGCCTTTGTCTTCTTCTTCAGATTCCGGGACCTTAATAGACTGGGAAAGGTTAGTTTGGAGGAGATGATTCTTCATCAATATCCATATCTGGAGGGTCAGATTGGAGATATTTTACAAGATCCAGAGAGACTTCTGTTTATATTTGATGGCTTAGATGAAAATATTCACCAAATGGATTTTAAATCAAGTAATCTGACCAATCCAAAACAGAGAACACTTTTTGGTGAGATTGTGGTCAGTTTGGTGAGGCAGAGTCTTCTTAAGGGTTGCTCTGTTCTGATAACCAGCCGTCCAACCAGACTGGCATCAGTTCATACCGATGTTTTCCAGAGAATAGCTGAGATCATGGGATTTCTTCATGAAGACAGACTGATCTTCTTTAATAATTTCTTTGGAAATGAGGAATTGTCAGAGAAGGCTTTTCATTATGTGCAGGAGAATGACACGCTGTACACTTTCTGTTATATCCCATCATACTGCTGGATCATCTGTACTGTGTTATCAATGTGCTTCAGAGCCCAACCAACAATCACTGATCAGCTGATGACATCATTACCCAAAACCGTGACACAACTCTTTGTGACTTTTGTCTCCAACATTCTGGCCAATCACAGTCTGAATAAAGATGGTGGTCACACTGCCCGGGAACTGCTGACATTTATTGGGTGGATGGCAGAACATGGAGTCATGAATCACCTGATTGTATTTAATGAGCATGATCTGGAGTCATTCAGTGTGAGAAATGATAATCACGTTTTTTCATCTTTCATGATGGAATCTGGTCAGCCTCCTGATGTGGATTACACTTTCTTACATCTCACTCTTCAGGAGTTTTTTGCTGCTTTGGTTCATTTTTTTAACTATAATTGTGACAGACTACAGGAAACACTTGATAAGGCTGAATCTTACAGTGACCGCCGTGCTGAAATACTCCTCCGTTTCCTCTGTGGTCTCTCAGACTCTTCTACTAGATCCATGTTAAAGTCTCATGTGGGAGAATTGTCTACTCAGGCTGCCAGAGATGTCATCACCTGGATCCAGAAGAAAATAGTAAAAGAACAGATAACTGAACAATCCAGAGAACATAAGAGAGATCTTCTTAATGTATTCTACTATCTCCATGAGAGCAGGAATAAGGCTCTGGTGTCACAATGTATTGGATCATATACAGCTGATTTTTCTGATGTCCCCCTCAGCCCTCTGGACTGCTCTGTGCTGTCTTTTATCCTTCAATCCTGCAGAGAGACAGAAGAAGTAAATCTAAATTCATGTAAAATTCCGAGTGAAGGATTGAAAAAACTTCTACTGATTCTACACAACATCAAGAGTTTGAGGTAAAGATTAACTGTGAATAATAAAATGTTCAGAAATTTCTCCAGAGAAATTACAAATTGTTGGTTTTTCTTGTTGTCTATTATATGTGGACTATATAGGTATCTATGTGAATGCATTGGATGATTGCATAGAATTGTAACAAAGCCCTGGGCCTCTTTTGGCCTAATAGTTACCTCCAGCATTAGGGAGAGCTGACATCCTTCAGTGTAGAGTGGGTTACCAGGCATGGTGGGTGTAATGCAAGATGAAAAGGTGGGCGCCAGACACTTTTTGAATGCAAAGAGATTTATTGTCCCTTAAACAGAACTGTGGGAGAGAGGGTTAGGGCCAGGACACCCTTAGGTAGATGCTGTCTCCTATGGCAACAATCTTGCAGATATTATTAATGGTAAAGGTATTCAACTATCTGCAACACGAACAGTTCTCTTTACCCCACACTCACTCAGATCCACTAGCCACTGGATCCCCTGAGCTCTTTCAATGTAGCACTCAGTAGCTTTCTCAAACGTCACCCCCACCTCATTCCTGAGTCCCTAGCTTGGCACTCACAGATAGTCTTCAAGCTTCACCCCTACTGGCACGTTAGGTCCCTAGCTTGGCACTCCAAAAGCATCACCTCTGTTGTCCCGCTGGATCCCTGACTTGGCACTTGCTGAAGTTTTCCCGCTTCTTCACCGTCCCCGGTTGGCGAGAAGTCAGCACTGGTACTGGCCTCAGCTTACTCACAATGCTCTTTGGTAACAAGGTGGATGGGCCCTTAGTGGCGACAGCTTCCCCTCTTCCTCCGACCACAACTGGTTCCCCCGGCTGGCAGAACCGTTACTTCTGGTTGGACTACAAATCCGCAGTTCCAACCCTACACTGCTCTCCTGCTTCTGGATAGGCCATCAGACAGCCTAGCAGCCAAATGTCCCCAGGATAGGCCTTAGGTTTTTGGCCTAGCAGCCCAGGGCAATACGACACATGTCCACCCAGACAGGCGTCAAGGTGACACAGAACCACGATCACCTGACTCCACCCAAATAAATAGGCTCTCCCAGCAAGCCAAGGGACCGAAAAAAATCCCCGCCCATTGGCTGAGATACCCAATTCATTCATTCATAATCTGTCCTTGATATGCCCTTGTCTTATCTAATGTCACCAGCTACCCGGCCACCTAGTGACAGAAGAGAGAAGTGCAGCAATTCCAGAATTAGGGGGAAATCAATTGATCTCCTAACAATTGGCCAAGGCAACTATCACGTGGCAACTAAATTTTTTTAGCAGCCCTGCCTAAATATCAGTGTGCTAAATGTTTTATAGCAGAAAGTAAAAAATATTGTTTTTTTTGCAAATGTTCTTCATTTTTTTATATCACAATAAAAAAAAAAACCTAGTGGTGATCAAATACCACTAAAAGAAAGCTCTATTTGTGGGAAAAAACTGATATAAATTTTATTTGGTTACAGCGTTGCCTGACCGCACAACAATGCAGTGGTACAGTAAATAGCAAAAAATGGCATGGTAATGAAGGGGGGGAAATCTGGAGGTGAAGTGGTTAAATTCCATAAGTTTTTTTTGTATTTTGTGTATTTTATTGTAGATTTTTAAAAGTTGCTTTAGTTTGTTTTATGCTCTAGATCACATAACTGTAGATAAACATGTTATCATGATTTTAAAAAGTTCCTGAAAGTTAAAAATTGGTAATTGTGCCATGAATTCATGTTCACTGAAATGCTTATCCCAGTGATCAGAAATGTATTAGGTAGTTTTGGATGTGATTGGACAGTGCATCTCCATATGTCATTGGGCATCAGCTGCCATCAAATCAAACGGTCATAGCCCCCCACCCTTTGTCCAATTTCTTTGTACTGCAACCCCTCCAATACAAAGCCTACTGGAAATTTCATCACCTGTGTTGCCCCAGATGACAAATTTTCATCCACAATTTATTTTTTTGTTGCTTTTCTATTTTTTTCGGTATTTATATTATTTATATAATGGAAAATTTACTATCAATAACTTGCCGTAATTTTCCTTTCCTGATGGACTAAATGGCAGCTTACGACGGACTTTCAAAGGAGCGGACTTGCCCACACGATCACACCAAAGTCCGACGGATTTGTACGTGATGACGTATGACCGGACTAAAATAAGGAAGTTGATAGCCAGTAGCCAATAGCGTTGGTTTTCGTCCGTCAGACTAGCACACAGACGAGCGGATTTTTCGACCGGACTTGAGACCGTCGAAAAGATTTGAACCATGTTCCAAATCTAAAGTCCGTCACATTTTCGACAGAAAAGGTCCGCTGCAGGTCCGATGAAGCCCACACACAGTCGAATTGTCTGACGGATTCGTTCCGTCGGACAAGTTTGGTCAAAAAGTCCAGCCGTGTGTACACGGCATTAGTAGGAACACATTACAGATTCCATAAGAACCTAATTTTTCCCCCTCACACCTACTACTCTACAACCCCCCCTCACCCCCTCTATCCACCCCCCTTTCCCCACCCCTCCCTTTTTCTCTCTTCTCTCTCCTTTCCTCCTTTCTTTTTCTTTCTTAGTATTATTATTTTAAATGGCCTACTATCTACTAGGAAGGGCTCCAACCCTTATTTCATATAATGTGAACGGTCTTAATGTGATGGAAAAAAGGACCAAACTCCTAAAAGAACTGAAGAAAGTCAACCCGCAAATAGTCTTTTTACAGGAAACGCATTTCAAAACCAAAAACATCCCCCGCCTTACAAACAATTATTTCACAAATGCCTACCATGCCACTAACCCCACAGCAAAAACCAAAGGTGTCACAATTCTAGTAAGCAAAAGTTCCCCTTTCATACTTACACGACAACTAATCGACCCGTTATATCTTCCTAAAAGGCACCTGGGATGGAAACCCAATAAACTTAGCTAACGTTTACTTCCCTAATAAGTCACACAACATTTTGTCAAAAAGTAATCGACAAACTCAAATGGTTTGCCACAGGCTGCATCCTCCTCGGTGGAGATTTTAACATACCACTGAACCCCCTCCAAAACACCTTTTCAGGACATACCCACGTAACATATAGGATACTAAAATAAAAAAACTCCTACAATCACTATCTCTGGTAGATACGTGGAGAACCACACACCCATCAGATAAGGATCACACCTTTTACTCTTCACCACACAAAAGATATTCCAAGCTAGATTTAATCTGTATTACCCAGAGAAACTTGAGAAATGGAACTAAAGCCAAAATAGGCATAATCTCTGCATCAGACCATGCACCCACCTCCTAATCCTTGAAACCTCAAACTCCTAAATCAACAGCGTTTAACTGGAGACTCAATGCAGCATTATTAACGGACCAAACAATCCAAAGTGTCATTCATGACTCCATTAAAAGCTACTTTGAGGTCAACAAAGACACTAACACCACTCCCTTAAACAACTGGGAAGCACATGAAAGCGTGATCAGGGGTGATCTAATAAAATGGGGTGCAAGGAAAAAAAAAAGAACACGAAAGAGAAATCACAGTATTATCCATCAAAATAGCAAGATTAGAAGTGCAACACAAACAATCCCTCTCTGCCAAATTAGGGAAAGAGTTCACACAATGCAGGAAATCCCTTAAACAGATGATAGAACTTAAAACCAAAAGATCCCTTTTTTTAAAAAAAAACATCTTCTATTAACATGGAGACAAAAGCGGGAAATACTTAGCCAGGACCCTTAAAGACATCAAAACAGCGGGATATATATACACGCCATCCACAATAAAGAGGGGATATTAGAAAACAAACCAGACCAGAAAATAGCTGACCTCTTCCACAAATTTTACACCAAACTATATAATATACAACCCCAACACAAACCCCCACACCTGTCAAAAACAAAAGCAGAAACAATCCAAGACTTTCTAAAAGATATCAAAATCCCACCTCTTAATACAGGAGACGCAGAGAAATTACAGGAACCCATCACCATAAATGAACTGCAGGCAGCTCTTAATGACCTTAAACTGGGTAAATGCCCAGGTCCCGATGGATTCACCTCCCAGTATTACAGAGCATACACACAACTGCTATCCAAACACCTCCTTGCAGCCTTCAACTACCTAGCAAAAAACAAACACGATTCAAACTCCTTCTTGATGGCCTACATAACAATAAAACCTGACAACATGGACCTAAAAATTCTAGGAAAAATCCTAGCAAATAGAATATAACCGCTGCTATCAAAAATCATAGGACCAGAACAAGTAGGCTTTATGCCAGGTAGGGAAGCCAGAGATAACATAACCAAAACTCTGAACCTGATCAACCATACAAACAACTCAAAGATCAAATGCCTTTTACTGTCCACAGATGCTGAAAAGGCCTTTGATAGAGTCTCTTGGGACTACATGTTTTCCACCTGCTCCTTCATAGGCATGGGAAACAACATGCTAAATTGGATAAATGCCCTGTACCAGTACCCCCAAACCAAAATTAAGATAAACAATATCTTCTCTGACCCAATAAATATATAAATATAAGTAATGGAACCCAACAGGGATGCCCCCCCTCACCCCTCTACTTTTTTTTTTTTTTATTATCAAATTTTATTTTTATTTAAAGTTCAACATATCAATTCATACAACTTTATATTCAATAGTTCAGAGAAGAAACTACACGAATACCAATCAATCCTATATATTCTATTCCAAAAAACTAACATGCCTACCCCACCCAACCTAACAAAAGAAAATGGACATCCCCCCCCTCTCCCTCCCTCTCAGCTCCTCTCATCCCTCCTCTTCATATTAACTCTTGAACCCCTCATCAGAACAATAAACTTTGAACTTGCAATACATGGATTTCAAGTCAATAACAGAGAATATAAATCTGTGGCGTACGCAGATGACTTATTATTTTTTCTTACCTAACCCCATATCTCCATCCCCAACCTGAACAAAATTTTTAAAACCTTTGGTTACATATCCAACTTTAAAATCAACCAAAACTAATCTGAGGCGCTTAACCTTGCTAACCCCCGAACACACATTTCTAGACTGTTTGAATGGCACTGCCACGGAAACAACAAAGATTGGGTAAAGCAAGAATTATCCAACAACAGACAAAAGCTTTTATTTTGAGAACAAAAAGCTGCGCTTAGGACACTATATAGGTGTGCTGCCTCCTTTAAAAGAGCTTCCTAAGAGGATTCTCTATAAGCTAATGAATGTATAAACAAGGGTTGTGGCGCTTCCTATAGGGTAATGGATGGGAGGGGTGTTAGTGCTGTACACAGGTGGTTCCCTCAGATGAACCCCAAAAACAGGTACCTGGTAACTACCAGGAACAAACTAGGTAGCCGTACGGGTATGTATATCTATAAATAGATATAGACGCATACATCCATATACACCCCCATGTATCAAAAAAATATATATGTTCCTGAGGGTGGTTCATTCAAACCTACTTAAAAAACTACTTAAAAAGGGGGGTGTGGGCTGGTGCATTCAGACCTAATTGCCAGGTGGTGTGGGCTAGGGTCCCTGTGTCTGTGATACATATACCACCACTAAGTAATCGTGTATGTGTAACCATATAAATGCTCTACTGTGAAAATAATCCAAAATAATCCAAAGTAGTCAAAAACACTCTGCTGCCCGTGCAAAGTGTACATGCATAAATGAGCATACATAGAATATGTTACTCAAACATTACATATAATAATCAAATAAACATAACATAATGTGATCAAATTAAGTGCTATTAGTCCATAAATTAAAGAACTTGTTCAAATCCAGTGTTCCAAACAATTTCGTGACTTGGGTGCTCTCGGGTAATTCCTGTGACTTTAGTGCTCCCCCTTCAGATCCCCACTCACCAGATGCAACAACCCCGTAAAGGGGCAACCAGCATAAGATGTCTCTTTCACGATCTCTTTTCCACGCTGATCTGGCGGATTTTACAGGATGGTTTCCGTTGATTATCCCAATAGGTACCCAGATCCGGGTATGCAGGTGGCTTTCTAATAGGTAGAATGTTCACAATGGCTCCTTCCATAAAACTGAACTCTGACTGGCTCTCCAATCTGCTCAGGTCCCCTCTCTCTGATAAATAAATCGTTAGATCTCATTTTATCAGAGAGAGGGGACCTGAGCAGAGTGGAGAGCCAGTCAGAGTTCAGTTTTATGGAAGGAGCCATTGTGAACATTCTACCTATTAGAAAGCCACCTGCATACCCGGATCTGGGTACCTATTGGGATAATCAACGGAAACCATCCTGTAAAATCCGCCAGATCAGCGTGGAAAAGAGATCGTGAAAGAGACATCTTATGCTGGTTGCCCCTTTACGGGGTTGTTGCATCTGGTGAGTGGGGATCTGAAGGGGGAGCACTAAAGTCACAGGAATTACCCGAGAGCACCCAAGTCACGAAATTGTTTGGAACACTGGATTTGAACAAGTTCTTTAATTTATGGACTAATAGCACTTAATTTGATCACATTATGTTATGTTTATTTGATTATTATATGTAATGTTTGAGTAACATATTCTATGTATGCTCATTTATGCATGTACACTTTGCACAGGCAGCAGAGTGTTTTTGACTACTTTGGATTATTTTGGATTATTTTCACAGTAGAGCATTTATATGGTTACACATACACGATTACTTAGTGGTGGTATATGTATCACAGACACAGGGACCCTAGCCCACACCACCTGGCAATTAGGTCTGAATGCACCAGCCCACACCCCCCTTTTTAAGTAGTTTTTTAAGTAGTTTTTTAAGTAGGTTTGAATGAACCACCCTCAGGAACATATATATTTTTTTGATACATGGGGGTGTATATGGATGTATGCGTCTATATCTATTTATAGATATACATACCCGTACGGCTACCTAGTTTGTTCCTGGTAGTTACCAGGTACCTGTTTTTGGGGTTCATCTGAGGGAACCACCTGTGTACAGCACTAACACCCCTCCCATCCATTACCCTATAGGAAGCGCCACAACCCTTGTTTATACATTCAAAAGCTTTTATTTTACCCTTGGACCCACCACTCCCAATTCTCCAATACCCTAAAACAACACCCACTGATCTCAACAACTTTAAATATATTCCACAAGATTGCCTCACCATACAAACTAGCCTCCATTCCAGGTCCCCTAACACCGATTATCAATAACCCTTCCACCAGGTCTTAACCAAAAAAGTTTACCGAAACCAGAACATTCCTAGCAAAACACTGCATCCAAGAAGGCAAACTAAAAACATGAGAGTCGCTGGAGGAAGAGTTCTGGGAATAATTTTCTGGCTATTGGTTTTACATGCAGCTCCATGATTTTATTCAAAATAGCAAACATAGAGCATCATACGGTCTTCACATGACTCCCCTAGAATCAGTATGCTTCAAGAGATCTGTGATGCACAAAACAACCGCACTAACCTATATGTGGCTAAACCAAACAAATCACAAAGATGATAACAAGCACAGGGAGACATGGGAACAGGAACTCAGAGTCAAAATTACAGACGCCAAAGAGCCTATATTTTGCACATAAATGCCAGTTAAGCAAAAAAATCCAGGAAATTTCCTATAAAATGCTAAAGTAGTGGTACATTACACCACAAAAAGCCAGACGATGGTTCCCACAAACACCTGCGAATGGGAGGAACAAATCCTTTGTTCTCATAGAATGCGAAATCCACCTCAGATTGCCACCCAGTATGGATATAAACACTACCTGTACTGGGCAAAATGCCACAAGGATCCCTCTTGACACAAGGCCCAGATCCCGGCAAACCTCCTGACTGAGGAAAAAGAACCCATAGAAAAGCTGCCTTCATGACAGACTTTACTCAAAACTGGACTGAAAGATTTCATCTGGAACAGCAAGCTGTCAAGGGGTCTTAAAGGCCCTGATTCTGGCCATGCTTCCTGCTGAGGACATAGCCCTAGAGAGATTTAAATTATGGCTCAATCCTTACTCCAACTGGACTGGAGGGGATCCCACCTGGAGCTGTAAGTCACCAAAGGATCCTTCCTAACCTAAAGCTTTGATCTTGGCAAACTTTCTAGCTGAAGAGATAGCTCTTAAAGTGCATGTCTTCATAGCTCAGTCTTTACCCACGCTGGACTGCAAAAGATCTCATCTCGAGCCGGCAAGGAAGTCCAGAGCAAGTAGTAAACCCCACCTAGAGAGAGTCTTGGCTCTTTCTCAGATGCAGCCCCCAATCAAAGTATTGGATAAGTAAAGGATAGTCTACCCATAAGACATTGGATATTACAGGGACTGCAGAGATCTGCCCTCTAAGAGAGCTTTAGGATCAGTGGAAGTCCAGAATGCACCTGACCAGAGGACTGAAGCAAAGAAAACAAAGCAGTACAAACTGATCAAACTCTATTCAAATCCTTTTGTAAGATTTATAGATATTTGCTTAGAGAAACAGCCAAGCCTGATCAGTCTCTTCCTGACAGGATGAGAATCTGGGAGAGATGAACAAGGGTGGAATATTGCTTCCCACAACGGAAGATCTCATCCGAGAGAAAGGACTTCAATCTGATACCCCAGTATCAAATGGAGGAACCAAGGCTTGTTTGGCCAATAGGAAATTACTGCAAAAATGTCCATTGTCTTTAGCAACAGACCCCCAGAAAAACTGTATACGGATGAAACTGGAAAGATTTTGGCTTGGGAGACATTTCCTTTTCTGACGCAGCATCCACACCCAGGGCTTGGTCCAGGCCTCTACAGGAAAAAGCTTTCCAGCTTGTAGCAGTAAGGCAATGCTACCAGATCTAACTCTGAAATCTTGTCCAGAGATAAAATCCACTTGAAAGGACCTGGATGTAGGAACTACTTATTGCCCAATTGGGCCACAGAATATGGATTCTTCCCAGAAATTCTATGTAGACTCAAAAGAGATGATACAGAAGATTGTACTCCAACCATTGGTTTGCGTTAAAGTTATCGCGTCTACAAAATAGGGAAGATTTATGGCTGATAATCTGATTTTCTGATAAATTTAATTTTAGTTATCATTATATAAAATAATGATTGTGTGGGCCTTTTGGTGGGCGTGATTTTTTCTTTTTTTGGGGGGGGCAGCATTTCATTCTTGGGCCCAGGCAGCACAATGTCTTGGGCTGGCCCTGTACAGGATTAAAGTAGTTGTAAAAGCTCAAGGCTTTTACCACCACTGCATGCATGAAGGTAAAAAACCTATGTGCAGCAGCCCCCCTAATTTTTACCTGAGCCTGATCTTCCTCCAGCAATGTGCGCAAGAACCTTGGCTCTCCGGGTACTCTTCCTTGGCTGAGAGACAATGAGGAAAGAGAGGGGATGGGGCTGAGCAATGGCTCTGTGTGTGAATGGACATGCATAGCTGTGGCTTATAAACGAACCTGCTTGGGTGCCCCCATTGCAAGCTGCTTGCTCTGGGGGCACTTGGCAGGAGGGAGGGTCCAAAAGCGCCAGGGAGGAACGCGAGAAGAGAAGGATCGGGGCTGCTCCGTGCAAAACAATTACAGAGCAGATAAGCAGAACCTGTGGGGTTTTATTTTCGTTTTTGTGTAACCTTTAACAACACTTTAACTTCCAGTGTTAATTATCCTGTCTGATTGAAAGGGAACCTGACCATTTTGACCCTTTATAATTTAAAGGTCCTACCAATGACTAATGTTAGAATTTGTGGAGGATTACATACTTTTCACTTTAAGGAGTTTATGCAAAATGGACCCAGGCTTTTGCGGTTGTTGAAGATCATTTATGATTTTTTTTGTGGTTTTTGCACTTATATGACCACTTGGTGGCACTATTGGCTACCAATAATTTATGCACTAGTTTGGTGATTGTGCTCTAAAGACTGATTACTTGGTTCAGTTGTTCATTCACGTTAACAGTTTTTTGTCAGCACAGTGCAATGTTATTTTAATTATAATTTTTCATAAAGATCAAATATTTGCAAGCTTGTTTTATATTATAATTTTTATTATGTCAAATTTATAAACTTAGAACAATATTGTACATTTCTAACAATGATGTATAGCAGCATTGTACAGCTCTGTAGTAGCACTCTACACTGGCAGACTTTCTCACCCTAAAAGCTCTGTCAGATGTCCCTCACTCTCATTAAACTCCAACACAAGACCTGCTGAGTAGCCTTTATAGTGTGTGAGCTGGCCAAAAGCCAGCATTAGCCAAAGTCAGGTGCAAGACATTATTTCATGTAGTCTGAAGACTAGTAAAGTAGATCAGATTATAGGAGGTCATGCATGGAGGATTCTGATCTTATTGCATTGAGCAATTAGAGCCTGCCTGTCACCTGACATGACTATCTGCTATTCAGTGTCACTTGCTGAGTAGTGACATACCTGTACCATATATTACTATCCCACTGGAAGATCCAAGTGACCAGCTGATCTTTCCACCAGCTGATTGGAGAGTTGAACGGCTTTGAATGGCTCTCAGCTACAGTAACCCGAAAGTGATCCCCTGACATCACTTCAGGTTTACCCTGATGTCAATGGTACCATTTAAAAAAAAAAGAATTTGAAAACACCGATCTTGGTGTGATCAAATTCTTTTAAGGGCAGAGGAAGGATTTGGGGGTCGTATAGACCCCAGATCCCTCCATAAAGGGTACCTGTCACATGCATATTGCTGTCACAAGGAGGTTTGCATTCCTTGTAACAGCAATAAAAACAAAGATAAAGCAACAGTGTAAAAATAAAATGAATTCATAATTACAAAAAAAATTTAACGTGCCCCCATCCTTGCTTGCAAAGGCGATCACACACGTTGTTCCTGCATGCATGCAAATAACGATTGTCCCATACATGTCATGTATCACAGAGAACATCAGATCATGTGCAGTAAATTTAGCACCAGACCTGCTGGGTAAATCTAAAGTTTTAACCTGTAAAGGCTTTTAAGGCATCCAAGCTTAGTAAAATGTATATTGTTTGTCGCCGTTGCACGGGCATGTGCAATTTTAAAGCATGACATGTTTAGTATCTATTTACTCAGCTTAACATCTTTTATAATTTTACCAAAAATTGGGTTATGTTTTGTATAAAGTTCAAAAAATAGTTTTTTTTCCAAATAATTAGCATTTGAAAAACCGCTGCACAAATACTGTGTGACATAAAAAATTGCAAAATTCACCATTTTATTTTCTAGGGCCTCTGCTTTTGATTACGTTTTTTATTGGCTTTAAGAATAAACATAACAGACCAATCAAAGACACATTTTACACTTTTTTTTCCATTTGTTTCCATCCAATACAGAAAAAAGAAAAAATGAACATAATATTGTCTCTGTCTGTCAAAAGAACACAACATAAGCAAAATAGATAATTTAAGCAAGGTGTAACACAGATTGCTTCTCCATATCACAACATCATAAGTAAAGCTTACTCTCAAACTCAGAGATTTAACATGGCCTATTGTTTTGTGATAGGATGCAGTTTACATCCAATGGAAAGCAACATTCTGGAGGTTATACATAACAGTTATGCAATCTTTTCAAAGGACTGTTCCCATAGGGCTCACCTATTATGAAATTCAGCAGTGTTACCATCTTTATAAGCCATAACCTGTTCATTGTAGAGGGGGACCTTGCGCCAATTGTTCAAGAAAAAAATATCTAAAATTTGTAGAAAACTATACAACTGCTCCCCAAAAAAGTGGACTAGCCACTGTGCAAATTGAAATATGGGTGATAGGGGGCGCTAAATAAATCAAATGTGTACACTGTTGTAAGACTAAATGTAGCCAGGGCTCCCTAATCCAGACACATTTCCTGTGTTATTAATGTGAGGTTGGCTCCCTCTAGTGTTTGCTGGACTCATGGGATGAGTTGTTTAGAATGCTGAAGTGACTCTGCCAGCAGGACAGCTCTGGACTAAAATTAACAGAATGCTTAGTGGACAGAACATATTACTGGGAGAGGATATAAAAGGGGTTGGCATGACCTAGATCAGCCTCTCTTGACGCCGTTTGACTCTGCTAGCAGGAGGTCTGTGTGACAGTGAGTTGCTGATGATTTGCGGCCTATACAGCGGGAAACCGGACAGCTATACCCAGAGGGATCTCTGTGGGCAGCATCGTTTCTTTAGAGCAGGGGACCAGAGGGTGTTCCAGGTCATCCAGAGACGCCTGCAATCCAGATACCTGTGGGCTGCAGCATGGCGCAGTGGACTCCATTATCCAGGGCCAAGATACAGAGAAAGAGTTCCGGCTGGAGTCTTCTCATCATCCTCATCATTACCAGCTTCATCTGAGTTCCAGAGTGGTGAGCGTCAAAGTTAAGGACACTGCTTTCAGACATCATTTACAAAGTTCAGCTGGTGATACTTTTAGTCCCACAGAAGTTGAATCCTATGTTATAACGAACACTGAAAGCAGACAGCTATACTCTGTTCACATTACTGATTCTAGTATCTACCGTATATACTCGAAAATAAGTCGATCCGAGTATAAGTCGAGGCCCTAATTTACCACAGTAAAGATATATATGGATAGGGGCAAGTGGCGCTACCTGTATAGGGTACGTATCAATTATGTGTTAGCTATATAGCTCTTAAATTAATTGTGTGCTCTCCTAGTAGTGAACTATAAGTGTGCTTAGAAAAACCTGTGTAATAAAGTGTATATGTGCCCAATGGGATAAATATCCCGTACTGGAAAAAGCTTCCAAATTGAACCGGTATAGCAGAAAAGTGTATGTGTGTATATATATATATATATATATATATATATATATATATATATATATAAGTGTAACAAAAAGTATCATCAGTGGTAATTGACAATAATTATAATTAATAAGTGTATCAGCACACAACCCTCTACTAATGTATTAGGGGTTAACCATATATTACAATTCGTTCTTGCAGCTGCTGCACTGGCTAATAAAAAGTTTCTTATCAGCCCACATCTAGTGCCATCCACTGGTTACATATTACCACTAAATCTCCACTGTGCACAAATAACGTGGCAAAAAAATAATTATACATTAAAAATAAAAATAAAAAATGTATATAAGGTGACCGATTGTTTCAGAAATATACCAATTGTGACACAAATATAAAATATAGAAAATTGTAGATAAAGATCAATATTGTGAAAGTCCAATCTTGAAGATAATTAATTCAAAAATTCCTGCGTGAAGTGACTGTAGTGATGACAGTTGACATCCAGTGACTTATGTGCTCCCCCTCAAGGGTCCCCACTCACCCGCTCCCTGCACCCCTGCAGGGGTAAAAGGCATCTAGTATCCTCGATGCTTTCTTGGAATCCGATGTAGTTGTCCAATGGGGTTGTCCCTAGGGGGCTTCCGCTCCAGGTGTAAGTATCCTTCAGGTTTAGGCTTTATCCTTCCAAACTTTAGGACATGAGACTTCTTTGCAGGTATTTGCCCGTTTCCATGTGTTCATCTTCGTGCTGAAATATTCAACTTATTTGACTAGCCACTGTGCCTTCCATATGCAGCCACTGTGCCCATCATATGCAGCTTCTGTGCCCATCATGTGCAGCTTCCGTGCCCACCATATGCAGCTTTTGAACCCATTATATGCAGCTTCTGTGCCAACCTTATGCAGCTTCTGTGCCCACCATATGCAGCTTTTGTGCCCATCATATGCAGCCTCTGTTCCCATTATATGCAGCTTCTGTGCCAACCTTATGCAGCTTCTGTGCCCATCATATGCAGTCTCTGTGCCAATCATATGAAGCCTCTGTGCCCATCATATGCAGCTATTGTGCCCATCATGTGCAGCCATTGTGCTCATCATGTGCAGCTTCTGTGCCCACCATATGCAGCTTCTGTGCCCACAAAATGCAGCTTCTGTGCCCACCATATGCAGCTTCTGTGCCCACCAAATGCAGCTTCTGGGCCCACCATATGCAGATTCTGTGCCAATCATATGCAGCTTTTGTGCCCACCATATGCAGCTTCTGTGCCCTCCATATGCAGCTTCTGTGCCCATAATATGCAGCCACTGTGACCCCCCCGCTCGCCTGCCATCAGACCGGCACTTACCCCTATCCGGGTGATGACAGCGAGCTGTGAGATGGCCAGGCGATGGCTCCTGCATCCTCCATGGTTCCGGGCTGTTGGGTCCTCTCCTACTGTGTCTCAGTGTGGGCAGCAGCGGGGGGCGGAGGAGTCCGATCCTCCAGCTTCCTCCCCTGTGTGTCTCTTCCGCCAAAGCACCGGCACTTTGGCCAATCGGGAAACAGGTCTCACTGACCTCCCTCCTGATTAGCGGGGAGGTACTGTGGTGTAAAAATAGTGAAAATTAATTTGTTATGGTCACACAACAGGGAGGGATCAGGGCGCACTCTCTGCTCCCCAAGCCCACCCTTTTTTGAAGCCTATTAGAGCCTCAAGCTCTAATCAGGTGCTTAAAAAAACACCTCCTCCCACGCTGTCATAGGAGTCCATGAGTCTGGCATCCTGAAAGGGGCCGGGCGCATGGATAGGGAGGGATTAGGGGGGGTGATGCCCATCCATCCACAATGCACGGGCCACCCCTGCGTTTAGTTCTTCCAGATGAAATTAGAGGCCATACCTTGCATAGAGCGAAAGAAGGAATATGGAAGAGGTATTTGAAATGTCCTAAAATAATACAACTTCGGTAAGAATAACATTTTGTAGGCTGCCAGTCTGCCAGACCAAGAAAGATAAAATGTCCCCATACAGTCTAGTTCCTGTTGAATGGACTTAAGTAGGTTTCTACAGAAGTAAGGTTAATTCCTAAATATTTTAGAGTTCCTTTTTCCAAGGACATGGATATCTCGATTGCAGTGACATTTGTACAACCTTAGGTGTTGCTAAGCCTAGTATACTGGACTTGGTCTCATTGATCCTTTAATAGGAAACTGTTCAAGGTCTGCAGTACCTCATGAACCATAGACAGGGAAAGAGCTAGGTTGGATATAGAGAGTTAAACATCGCCGGCAAATAGGAAAATGGTGTGTTAATCACAAGGAGCTATTCCTGTGATATCTGGATGAATTGTTATTTTTTCAGCGAATGGTTCAATTAGCAAAGCAAAAATCAGAGGGGACAAAGGGCATCCCTGTCTGGTTCCATTGGTAATGGAAAATTGTTCGGAGATAAATCCTTCTGAAAAAACATTTGCCACTGGAGTGGAGTATAAAGCTGAGATTGCATCTTTCATACCTCCACAGAAACCAAATTTTCCCAGGACTTGGTATAGGTAGCCCAAATGTATGCAATCAAAAACAAAAATATTGAAGGTGTTTTGAAGGACTTAGCATAATGCACTAAATTAAGAATTTGTCTTGTGGCATCTGGAGCTTGATGCCCCAGGATAAATCCTACTTGGTCATGCCTAATAAGAGAAGGAAGGAAATGCACTAATCTGGTGTCCAATCATTTCTCGTAGATTTTAAAGTCTATGTTTAACAGGGAAATTGGTCTAAAGTTTTGTACAATTAACGGCTCCTTCCCTGGTTTTGGTATAGTAATAATAGTTGCTGTGAGCATCTCAGTAAGGAAGGAGGCTCTGGACACAGCAGCATCAAAGACCTCATTTAAATATGGAGTAAGGATCATGGAAAATAGTTTTTAGTACTCTGCAGAGTATCTGCCCAGTAGCGCCTTTGCTTTAACGATATATAGTTCTAATTAACTTGTTAGCAAAAATTACTGATTTTTATATGTAAAAAGTGTCAGAAAAGGCCTGGAGGTCAAGTGGTTATAGGAGGTCATATATGGAGGACTCTGATTTTACTGTATTGAGCAATTAGAGCCTCATATAAACTTACTGTCATCTGACATTACTATCCACTATTCAGTGTCAGGAGATCTCCCTATTACTTCCTATGAGTACAGAGCTCTTATCACTCCAATCACTAGCAATGCTCATTCCGGTCTCACACTGTCTGCTGATACCATTCACGCTCCATACACAAGGAGATTATAGCACAATAGGTGTCATGTCAGTGATATTCTGTGCTCATCCTGTGTATGTAGATATCACCGTCTCTACACATGGATGACAATATTGGAGAGTCTACTCAATTATAACATTTTTTTATAAAATTCTATATCCTAGAGTTTTATAAAGTGATCTAATATAAATGATTCCAATAAAGAGAAATGAGTTCCATTCTTGTAGAGAATAGTTACATTCATTCCTGGGGAGAAATACATTTTCTTCTGGTAACATTCTTCTTTTCTTCTACAGAATGGAGAGAAATCAGCTGACAGACAGTTCTTGCCCCCACCTGGCATCTGGAATAAGAAATAACCAGACCCTGAGAACACTGGACCTATCGCATAACAATCTGGAGGGTCCTCATTTCAGGGATCTGATGGAAGCTCTGATAACAAGCCAGATAGAGGAATTGCAGTGAGTATAACAGGACTGACTGAGACAATAATATTCTGGGACTATTTATATCCAACAATGAAAAAAGTGCCAGTGTCATCAAAATGGCTCTTTGGATTCTATAAATAGCCGATAAATGAAAGTTGACTTGTTATTGTAAGTTAATAACACCATGAAATAGTATTTTCCTAATATCTGCTTACAATTGTCTAATCAGTTTGTATGGTAAATCAAATAAGACTATAGAAGGTCATACACAGGGAATTTAATTTTACTGCAATGAGCAATTAGAGCCTCATACATATTTTTTTGGGGCTAGGTTCACAATGATTCAATCCAAATATGATCTGACTTCCAGTGCTATTATGTAGTGTAACTTGAATTCAACTTAGATATAGTTTGCATATTCTATTGGACTAAAATTGCACTGGAATTGCACTGAAGTAATACAGGAACCTTTTCCAAAATCACAATGTGCTGATCTGTATTGATGTGAACGGCACCATTGAAAACAATGTAATTTCCATTGTAATGTGATCCTGTGCAACACAAATTGCTTCTGACATTGCAGTAGTGTGAACGGAGCCTTACTTCATATAATCATATGTTGTTCATTGTCAAAAATGTCCCCATTAATTCCTATGAGTACAGAGCTCTTATCAGAAGACGTAAAAGGAATATTATATAAAGATCATCCCATCCATTCACCAGTGTAGCAAGGTCCCAGGCCTCCTTTGATCTAATGAGAACCTCCAGGGCCAGGAACAGCTGACATCCTTCTGTATGTAGTGGGTTGTGAGGCATGGTGGGTGCAGAGTAATTAAAGTTATTGGGCGCCAGACACTTCTTGGATGCAAAAGAAAGTTTATTTCTCTTAACAAACCTTTCTTTTGGGGAGAGAGGGTTAGGTCCAGGACACCCTTAGATGGTTGCAAGATTAATAGGCAGACGCTGAGACTTCAATAGGGGGACAGCCATGCAGGGAAAGGCATCCAGCAAGACGCCACATCTGCACGTGTAGGAGTGCTGTCACCTATGGCAACAGTCTTTAACAGTTCAAAACACAAAGCTTAACAGTTCCTTCACTTTAACTACAATCACTCCTTGTAGTTCTTCGGTACACTGAGCTCCCTGTCTCTCACAGACACTGATTCACTGCCACTGAATCCCTTGAGCTCCTCCAATCTTCACAGTGGTATCTTCCCCAAGCGTCACCCCCGCTTCTCTGCTGGGTCCCTAGCTTGGCACTCTAGATACCTCTTAAGCTTCACCCACGCTGGCCTGCTCGGTCCCTAGCTTGACACACAAGGAAGCTCTGCAAGCATCGCCTCCGCTGGCTGGGTCCCTGGCTTGATACCCACTGAAGTTTCCCAATTTATCACCATCCCCGGTTGGTAAGAATGTTGCTCCGGTACTTGCTTTAGTTACTCACTGTGTACCCTGGTACTTAGGCGGATAATCCCTTACTGGCGACAGCTTCCCCTCTACCTCCGACCACAACAGGTTCTCCGGCCGGCAGAACCGTCACTTCTGGTTGGACTGCAAGCCGCAATCCCAACCCTGCGCTGCTTTCTTGCTTCCAGATAGGCCCTCAGACAGCCTGGGCAATACCACACATCCACCCAGACAGCCATCCAGGTAGCACAGAACATCGATTACCTGACTCCACCAGAATATATAGGCTCTCCCAGCAGGCAAAAAGATTCAAGAAAACCCCTGCCCATTGGCTGAGATACCTCATATACCCATAACCCGACCTTGGGTTGCCCTTCTCATATCTAATACCACCAAGTACCTGGCCACCTAGTGGTAGAAGAGAAAAGTGCAACAAGGCCAAACTTAGGGAGAAATCAATGAATCTCTAACACACTGCCTGCTGATACCATTCATGCTCCATACCAGTGGGGGCCCGTCTATAGGGGGAGTTTGGGCGCCGCCCCATCAAAGCTGGACATTAAAAAAAAGTGGCCCTTTAAGAGCGTCCGGTCACCAGACACTGAGCTGTCCACTAGAAACGTGACTGCTGCAATCAGGTGAATGAAAAGCTTCATTGGGCGGTGTTTGGAGTGTAAACAGGGTGTAGGCCATGCGTCCTGTTTACACTCCCAGTCCCACTCTACAACCAATCATTCATGATTCCATTCCACCCTGTTGCACCTGATTGGCGGGTCCGGAGGACGGTAGGTGGGGCTTATCATGGACTGTCACTTCCGGTTTCCCCACCACTCAGAGAGCAGCACAGACTGCCCTTCTGAGTAAATCTCCCCCAGTGATCTCCTGCACACTCGTTCTGTACCCTATAGCCCTCCAACTCCCCCACCTCGATCCCCAGTGCCCTGCTGAGAGAAACCAGAGCTGGAGCACAGCTTATGCTGAAACTGCAGAAAGAGAGTTGAGCTGAGCTGCGGTCTGAGGAAAGTTTGTGCAGATAAGCAGTTAGCCTTTAATGTCGGGATACAGAACAGATTTGTTTGCAGGACATGAGATACTGACAAGTAGGGTCAGAAGAGCAGAGGAGTGTTTGTGGGGTGGGGAAGGGGAGAACTGGTTCTCCCCATAGCTGATACACATCTCTTAAGCTGGCACACATTCACTGTTAACCACTTGCCACCCAGGCCAATTCTGACATTTCTCTCCTACATGTAAAAATCATAATTTTTTTGCTAGAAAATTACTCAGAACCCCCAAACTTTATACTGTATATACTTGAGTATAAGCTGACTTTTTCAGCACATTTTTTATGCTGAAAAAGCCCCACTCAGCTTATAGTCTTATAGTCGAGTGATGGTCTCCCGCTGTGTCATGCAGTCACTGAACACTGACACAATGCTGGGAAACTGAATCAGTGTTCCGTCTATCATGGACGAGGAGGAGGCAGGGCTTTGTTACAGTGGACGGCCGGCGAACAGTTAAGACTGCAGTTGCTTGACACAGCGGGACACCCACTGTTTGTAATCAAAGGTACAGGTGGGCACAGTGAGGTTGCAGATGGGCACAGTGAGGCTGCAAATGGGCACAGTGTAAACATCCCTTGTAATAGGAATATGGCATGACAGGTCCTCTTTACATTGAGATATAGGGGCAATAAGTCCCCACATCTCACCTCTAGGCTGGGAAACCTGAAATAAAAAAATAAAAATAAAAAGATCTCTTGCTTCCACCCACTATGGGTGGAAGCAAGTGGAATAGAGGGGATGGAGTGGGTGGATTCTATAAGGGGTGGGGCTTATGAGACGTGGAAGGGGTCAAAAAGGAAGGGTGAGGTCTGGCACCCCCCCATCCTAAAATGTCACCAGCCACCACTGCTCCATACACAAGGAGATTACAGCACAATATGAATCATGTCAGTGGTATTCTGTGCTCATCCTGTGTATGGAGATATCACCGTCTCAATACATGGAGCACAATATTGGGGGGTCAACTCCATTATATAGTGTAGCGAATAGTTACATTCATTCCTGGGGAGGAATTTATTTTCTTCTGGTAACATTCTTCTCTTCTTCTACAGTTTGATGAATAATGACCTGACAGACAAATCCTGCCCCCACCTGGCATCTGGAATAAGAAATAACCAGACACTGAGGACACTGAACCTGTCTGAGAACAATCTGGAGGGTCCTCATTTCAGTGATCTGATGGAAGCTCTGACAACAAGCCGGATAGAGGAATTACAGTGAGTATAACAGGACTGACTGAGACAATAATATTCTTGGACTGTTTAACTATAAAAAATTCTGATATTGTAAACAGAATTGATCTAATTTTTGGAATCCCTAAGCAGCCTAAATGAGACTATTGTCTAAATCTTAAAATGTTATTTAACTCTTTTATCAGCTCTAAAAAATGTATACATTTAAAAATTATATTTAGTCTAGTATTTATTAAAATAGACAAGATTATAGGAGGTCATGCATACAGGAATCTAATCCTAAAGCAGTAAGCAGCAAAAGCTTCATATAGATTTTGGGGGGATGGCAAACTGATGGTGGATTGAGACTCTTTCTCCCTTAGCTCCCTGCCTCGGACAGCTAGACCAGCTGCTTCTTTTACCCTACTATGGGGAACAAGATACCTCCCAGGTCTGATAATCACCTGAAATGGGGTCCTGCCTAGCAATTTCAAGCCTTTTTTCGGCAGGATCTGTCTCCTCTTACTCTGCGTCCTCGGGACCTCATGATCAGCCGACTTTACTCTGCAGTTGCTGGAGACAGATGAAGACCTCCATACCCAGGGCTTGACTGGGACAAAAATTTGGCTCTGGACTACATCCAGACCGGCCCACTTTAATTTTGCAAACACGCACAAAAACAGTATATGAACTATACGCAATTGCGCAAAAAATAAGTAAAAACATTCCACTATTGGGCATAGGACAGGGCATAGCCACACCAGTGTCCATTAATGCAGCCACACCAGTGCCCATTAATGCAGCCTGATTAGTGCCCATCAGCGAAGCCACACCAGTGCCCATTAATGCAGTTACACCAGTGCCCATTAATGCAGCCACACTGGTGCCCATTATTGCTGCCTGATCAGTTCCCATCAGCTCAGCCACATCATTGCCCATTAATGCAGCCTGATTAGTGCCCATTAATGCAGCAACACCAGTGCCCATTAATGCAGCCTGATCAGTGCCCATTAATGCAGCCACACAAGTGCCTATTAATGCAGCCACACCAGTGCCCATGAATGCAGCCACACCAGTGCCCATCAGCGCAGTCACACCAGTGCCCATCAGCGCAGTCACACCAGTGCCCATCAGCGCAGCCACACTAGTGCCCATGAATGTAGCCTCACCAGTTCCCATTAATGCAGCCTGATCAGTGCCCATCAGCGCAGCCACACCAGTGCCCATTAATGCAGCCTCACCAGTGCCCATTAATGTAGCCTGAGCAGTGCCCATCAGCGCAGCCACATCAGTGTCCATTAATGCAGCCACTCCAGTGCACATTATGGCATCCACACTAATGCCCATTAATGCAGCCTGATCAGTGCCCATCACCACAGCCTCATAAATGCCCATCAATGTTAGTCCCCCCAGAACATCGGGTGTTCACCCGTTCACTGAATTTAGAACATCGTGGGGCATTCACGGGAAATTTGAGCGCCCGCGTAACGCCCCATAATGCACCGTGAGACCGCCAATGAACTGCGAAATCGCAATGCATTGACGGCTGTTGATTGGCCAAAGCATGGACCTGACTCGCATGCTTTGGCCAATCACAACGCGCTCTGCTGTATGAGCCATGATTGGCCAAAGGCATGGTGCCTTTGGCCAATCATGGCTCAGGGGGCTAAGTCCATACCCCACACCCCACCCCAATGAATGAGAGCAGCAAAATTACATTTCTAAAGGAAATATGTCATTTAAAATTGCTTGCGGCTGTAATGTATTACCTGAAGGGCCTGGTATGGACTTTGGGGGGGGGCCCCCACGCCATTATTTTTAAATTTTGGTCCAGGGTTTCCCTTAATATCCATACCAGACCCAAAGGGCCTGGTAATGGACTGGGGGGGGGACCCACGCCATTTATGTAAATGATTTTTACCTATATTGCCAGGATCCGACAATTCTGTACATTACAGCCACGAGCAGTTTTAAATTACATTTTTTCCTTTAGAAATGTCATTTTGCTGTGGTACTGTTATAAACATGGGAAAGATGCCTTACTTTACAGGCAGACTAAGGAGACCACCCAGGCACGATATTTAAAGGAATATTTCATTTTTATTGTTTCACTGTAAGCATTATTAAAATCACCGCTCCTGAAAAAACTGGCATTTTTAAAACTTTTTTTTGCATTGATACATATCCCCTGGGGCAGTACCCGGGCCCCCAAACACTTTTTATAGCAATACTGTAACTTGCATATTAAAATTAGCACTTTTGATTTTTCACGTTCGTATCCCATAGACTTTATAGGTGTTCACACAAATTTTTTTGTCTGTTCGCATGTTCTGCTGTGGGGGGTGTTCGGCTCATCCCTACCTCTGAAAGGTTGCCTCCCCCTGCTCTAAATGATCCCATGTGTTCATAAACCTATACTGTTGTTTATACCTCCTGATTTATCATGCCTTGACCACCCGATGGTTACTAAGTTTTTTCTATATTGTTCATGTATATGCTTGTATCATTGGTTATTACATGCTTCTAATCATCTCCCTCATTATTGTGCCTGTGATAGTACTCCAAGGAGCTTTGCCACTGTGATGTTCTCCCGTGACCGCTTTTCCTATCTTTGAATTAACAATGGTAAACCTCCTCTATTCAGGGGCGCTAATTTCTCTTCTAACCTCCCCCTGCAATTATGGTTCCCCTTTCCCCTGTCCCCTCTGCCCTATTTTTCCTCTTTTTCCTCTCCCCTCCCTCCTTCTTTCACCCCCCTTTTTTCCCTCTCTACTTATCTCCAACCATATCCATACCCTCTTTTCTCTTTCTCTGATTCATATTCATTTGGATTCCCATGACTAAGTTTCCTCATTTGTAAGCACCCATGCTATATACTGTAGATACCATTGCCCTTGTGTCCTTGATAATAGGGTATGGTACAAGCTAGAACCTTTGACTTACCTCCTCTCCCTCCCATTTCCCTTTTCTGAACTCCTTTCTTTTTTCCTTTTCTCCCGCTTTTTGTTTTTGCTGCTGGTCTAGCTGTCCTTTGCTTTAGCTCTCTCTTGCCTGGTTTCCTCATCCTCCCCTTAGGCCTCCTGCTTTTTTGCTTGGGTTTGGCTGAGGTGTCTATTTTTAGTTGCCTGTTTCCATGAGGTTTGCTTCTGGATACTCTAAGGACAGTTTGATACTTTTTCCTGACTTTTATGTTCCTCTCTCGCTCTTCTTATCTACACATGTCTTATTTTTTTTTTGCCTTATCTCTTTGTTCTGTCTCTCCTCAACCCTTTTCTGGAAGTGGCTCCCACCTGTAAGCTTCCCTTATTGCCTGGCCATTGATATAATGACATTATCCATTTGTTCCTTTAATGCAAAGAGTCTTGACCACCCTGGCAAATGCTACCAAATTCTTTATCATTTCCACAAAGAGAAACTTGACATTGTCTTATTACCCATTTTATACATAACCACAAGTTAGATAAGACGGCATCCTCCACTAAGTGGGATGCCCTTAAGTGTGTGTTATGCAGCATTTTTATTTTGCATGACGCCTGATTAGAAATGCAGAACTCTCTGCCCTTCTTAGCAAGATTTCAAACTTTGACTTAATACACAAATGTACTAATGCTAATATTGTTAGGATTAACCTTGCTAATGCCAGATCCCAATTTCTTCATCTTCTAGATCAAAACTCTCTTTACGACTCTTGAGATCTTTGTATGAATATAGCAATAAATGTGGCTCATTATTGGCATGCTCATTGCATCCCCACTCCTCATCCTCGGCCATTCTCTCATCTTCCTCTTATTGTGGCCTGGTCCACACTAATTTAAACATTCTAGAGATGATCCGTGAATACTACTCTTCTCTACACAATATCCGATGGGCTTCAAATGGTTCCCCCTTGTCTCTTGCAGACGATGACTTAAAGAGGTGTTCCGCCCCAAAAAAATAATTAAAAGCCAGCAGCTACACATAATGCAGCTGCTGGCTTTTAATAATAGGACAGGTACCTGTCCTGGAGACCCGTGATGCCGGCTTATGGCTTCCTGCTGGGAACCCTACTGCGCATATGCAAGGCCCCGCTCCTCTCTCCTACTGGCCCCGCGACAGGGAGAGGAGGAGGAGGGAGCCCCGTGGTGAAATTGCGGGCCGTGGCTGGACTCCCGGAAGTGGGAACAGGATACCTGTGAAAGATTCCTCCACTAGCTCAGCTCTCAATGCCCCTTTCACTTGATGATTTGCTTTGTGCCATCCAGTCTAATAAGACTGGGAAGGCCACTGGACCAAATGGCTTCTCTAATAAATGTTACGAATCTTTTGCTTCTGACCTGGCCCCCCTTCTATTGAAGACTTTTTGGCTGCTCATCCCTTCCCCTCACAATCTCTGAAGACTCCTATCTTTGTCATTTTAAAGCCCTGTAAAGAAGAGACCAATCCCAGTTATCGTCCATTATCTCATTACTGAATGGCGATATCAAACTCTACAAGAAATTGATTGCTCAGACTCCAGCTGGTACTGCTGAGCTTAATCTATATGGATCAGGTTGGTTTCATTAGCTCTCAGGAGGCCTGGAATAATACCAGTAAGACCATCTCTTTAACTTCCCTGGCACAAAAACAATTCATTTCCTCCTGCTTACTTGCAATCAATGCCAAACAGACATTTGATCACCTCAACTGGAAATTCCTATATCACTTTCTCTGTGAAATTGAATCTCGGTGACAACCTGCTTCACAAAATAATGGCCCTGTACACAACACCCTCTGCTCAGGTATGCACTAATGGCTCCCTTTTGGATCTACAATAGCACCCACCAGGGTTGGCCTCTCCCCCAACTTTTATAAATGCTCACCATGGAACATTTTACAAGGTCAATATGCAACAATCCCTCTATTCACAGCATCACTCTCCATGGTGTGGAATATAAGACTGCCCAGTATGCAGAGGATTTCCTGCTTTACATTACCTCTCTTAAGACTAGTATCCCTTCCCTTCTTAAGGAGTTTGATATCTTTGGCCACCTAAGTGACTTTAAAGTCAATCTGACAAAATCCAAAATGTTGAACATATCTATATCCCAGGCTTACATCTTGGATCTCAAGTCTGCTTTTCCATTCCATTGGCAACCAGTAGCCATAAAGTACTTGGGAGTTAAACTTCTCACTAGGCTCACTTCTCTCTTCAGATTAAATTATTCCCCCCTCCTACTAACTGCCTAAATCTGACCTATCACCTTGGGCATCCCTCCCGTTGTCCTGGTTTGGCCATATAAAATGGATAACCTTCCCAAATTCTTCCCCAATTTCAAATGTATTTGTTTCAAACACTCCCTATTAAGCTACCTAAATTCTTCTTTAATAAATTAACCAGTCTTCTTTTGTGATTTATTTGTAAACATCCCCTGCCACCTGAAGGCTCTCAGGGTACCGATTTGCCGGACTTCAAACTATCTATAAAGCTGTGCTATTCTCTCAAATACTGGATTGGTTTCACCAACCATCTACTAAACAATGGGTGCAGCTAGAAGTGGATTCCTCTCCGATACACCCTAAAGCTGCTCTGTGGACCTATTCGACTGCTCATGGACTATGCTTCCCCAACATCCTGCTGGATTATTGGCATATACACCTTTTTTCTTACTTCCTATTGCCCAGCCCCCTTACCCCCTTGGTCTTCATGCATATGCTTTCTTGTTTTGGGATAGATCCTTCTGGCTGCAAGTTCGCTATGTTTTGAGAATAACTCTTTGCTTTCAGCCATGCATGGTCCTAAACAGGGTCTTTGGTTTTCTTTTCTCCGGTTACAGAGCTTTTACCGCTCCTTACTCCCATTATCTGCTATTCATTGTTTGTTTACCTTATTTGAAAAACTGTGCATTGCATTCTCGCCTCTGACTAACACCATTGTCAATGTTTACACTCTCCTGTTGCCCTGGTTTTCTTCTAATCTCCCCCTATACAACTAAGTGATCTTCTAAGCTTGGATGTTCCCTTTCCAAGAGCGATTGGGGCTGGATTTTTGTTAATACTCGTACACTTTCCATGGCTTGTGCTACCCAAGAATGCAACTTTAAATTGCCTTCCAGGCGGTACTTTACCCCAGCTAAATTACATTGCATTTCCCCTTCTCAGTCACATTCTTGCTTGTGTTTTCATGCCTCTTCCACAACTTTCTTTCATATTTGCTGGGCATGCCCACCTATTCAGCGACTGTGGGACCTAGTGCTTAATCTTTATCATCTATATGCCAAAGAATCTCTATCTCTAACTCTTCGGAACTAGCACTTCTTACTCTTTAGCCTCAGTCAATGTCTCAAGCCAAAACTTCTTTACTCCAGTTATTTATTTTTGCGGTTAGACAACTGATACCAAAGTACTAGAACTCTTGTCACACCCTCTTTGAATGGCTTGAGACTCTCAAAGACATAATGCGCACAGAGGAAACTGAGCTGAAAACAACAACTCATGAGAAATTAAAACAGGTCTGATTGGCTGGATAATGTTTAAAGATTCTCCTCAATTTCCTGCCTTCCTGATTAACCTTTGCTAGACACTATTATACCTGTTTAGTATTGGATATTACCCTTCCAGGGTTTTCTCCCAAAATTTGCCTTACAGTGCAGTATCCACTACCTTCTTAGCCCTTTACCTTTTATTTCTAATACTTTACTCTCTTTCCCTCTTTCTCTCTTTCTCCCTTATGTTTATTTTTGGTCTGTCCAACTCGTCCAGCCTTGTGGTTGTTTCTTTTTGCCATCACAGAGTGCTCTGGTTTGTCTGTACCCTGCCTTTTATCCAGGCTTATCTCCGGTCGTTTTGTTACCTATTGAACAACTCTGTATGTGGTTTGTACCTGGATTTTACCTTTATGGGCATTATGGTCATGCCTTTTTGTTTATGTCTACCTTGTTTACTCTTGATAATTAATAAACATATATTTGTCTAAAAGCCTCATACTGATTTCATTTGTCTGACACAAACATATTTTATTCAGTGTCAGGGGAACTCTCTGTTGTTTCCTATGAGTACAGAGCTCTTATCAGCAGAGATAAATGGAATATCAAATAAAAATCATCCCATCCAATCACTAGCAATGCAGATTCCAGCCTCACACTGTCTGCTGATACCATTCATGCTCCATACACAAGGAAGTTATAGCACAATACGAGTCATATCAGTGGTATTCTGTGGTTTTCATGTGTATGGAGATATCACTATCTGTACATATGGAGGACAATATTGGGGGGTCTACTCAATTATAACATTTTTCTTAAAAAATATGTTTACTGGAGTTTTATAAAGTGATATAATATAAATAATTCCAATAAAGAGAAATTAGTCCCATTCATGTAGAGAATAGTTACATTCATTCCTGGGGAGAAACTCAATTTCTTCTGGTAATATTCTTCTCTTTTTCTACAGTTTGGATATAAATCACCTGACAGACAGTTCTTGCCCCCACCTGGCATCTGGAATAAGAAATAACCAGACACTGAGGACACTGGACCTGGTTGGGAACAATCTGGAAGGTCCTCATTTCAGGGATCTGATGGAAGCTCTGACAACAAGCCAGATAGAGAAATTACTGTGGGTATAACAGGACTGACTTAGACAATAATATTCTGGGAGAGTTTTATATCCAAAACTTACAAAAAAGTTGATGTCATCAAAATGGATCTTTGAACTCTATAAATAGCTGGTCACTGAAAGTTGTCTCGTTGGAAGTTAATAAGACCAGCAAATAGTATTTTCCTAATATCTTATTAAAGTCTAATCATGAGTATATGTAGATATCTGGTAGAGAAGATAAGATTAAATTATATCATACACACATACAGGGAATTTAATTTTACTGCAATGAGCAATTAGAGCCTCAGTTAAATTATGTAATGCAACTTGGATGCAATTTAGATGTAGTTTGCATATTCTATAAGTGCTAAAATTGCATTGGAATCACACCAAAGTAGTACAGGAACCTTTCCCAAAATCACACCATGCTGAGTTACATTGATGTGAACGGGCACCATTGAAAACAAATGAGATTTCTATTGTCATGTGAATCTGTGCAACTCAAATCACATCTGAAATTGCACTAGTTAAAACAGAGCCCTACTTGATATAACCATCAGTTGTTCATTTGCAGAAATCTCTCCATTATTTCCTATGAGTACAGAGCTCTTATCAGCAGAGATAAATAGAATATCGTTGTAGCGCATCCCTATAGAAGCTGCTGGTTAATAGGGATCCCCCACCCTGCACAGCCAGGCACACCAAATTCCACAGACACACTAGAGTCAGGAAACAGTCCAGCAGCTTTGTTTTTTGTTTATTAGGGGTGTTGAACTTGGATGGGGGTGGGATTATTATGGGATGCCCACTTGATTGAAACAAACTTCTTTAGGGACACTTCAACTATATACAGTCTCCATAAACACTCCTCTTCCTCCAGCACATCACTTGCTTACAGAAGGACTCCGACCCAGCTGGAACACTGTAGAGGGAATCTGGCCAGATCCAGTAAAATCCCTTTACAGGCAGGGACTGCGGGCCCTTAGTCGTGTAGAAAAGTCATTGTCCAGCTTCCATCCCTGTGCTATTGATTTCAGCACCACTTCTTCAGGCACTGCCAGCTTGCGTGGCTGCAGCTGCCCTTTTCACTAGCCCACCTGACTATTTCCCACAGTCCTGCCAGACTGCTCACTCACCAGCCCTCTTTGCTGACTTCTCCCTGGAGATCTCCTAGATAAGCTGATTTTCTCCTGCTGTGATCACTCCTGCTCCTGTGCATCCAGAACAGGACTCCTTTTTGTGTTGTAGAGGATCCCTCGAGCACCTGAGCCCCAGGCCTGAGGTCACCCCCCAGACTAGGGAGCACTCTCAAGGGCTTTCAACAGCCTTCTCAGCACTCCATCTCCAATCTTCCACCCAACACCTCACTGTCCCTGCTGAGCTGACTCTGAGTATTTAAGAGGTGTCTCCCCCTGCCAGCCCATTTGGCCAGGGATTGGCAGGGGCCCTAATCAATAATCTGGGCAGCTCCTCCTAACCTCCCTCCCATTCTTCTGGAAGTTTCTCCAAGGTTTCAGCAAGTAGGGGGAGGTACAAGAGGTGCTGCCTGATAAGTCATACAGCCTCCCTGAGTCACTTACCCTGACCCATATTCAAAACAGGCTTGGCTACTAGCCAAGCCAAACAATTTTCATTCACTGCAAAAAAAAATGATGTACAACCTAGCTCTACAGTAAAGTGTGCTACATTAGATAAAGATCATCCCGTCCAATCACTAGCAATGGTTATTGTGGCCTCACACTGTCTGCTAAAACAATTCATGCTCCATACACAAGAAGATTATAGCACATAGACATGTGCAGCATGTAAAAATTTGTTTGGTTTTGGATAGATTCTTATATTTCTAATTTTGTATTAATTTGTTTCAGAATTCGTTTAGTTTAGTTTTGTTTGATTTGCCGATGCCAGACCCTTATCTGAACATGCAGCCCGACAGGCAAGGAAAGGGGGTGAGAGTGAGCACCCCTCCTCCTGAACCATACAAGGCCACATGCCCTCAACATGGGGGGTGCTTTGGGACAAGGGGCTCTTCCCCACAACCCTGGGCGGTGGCTGTGGGAGTCTGTGGGCTAAGGTGCTTATCATAATTTGAAAGTCCCCTTTAACAAGGGGGCCTCCAGATCCCAGCCTCCCACGTAAATGAGTATGGAGTACATAGTATCCCTTCCCATTCACCAAAAAAAGTTTAAAAAGTGAGTAAATACACAACACAAGTTTTTGGCAAGTCCTTTATTAAAAAATATTAAAAATTTCCCTGGTGAAGATCCATCATCAATCACAACACCCGCTGCACAGATACTCACTCACATGGGGGGCCAGGATCTGGAGGCCTCCTTGTTAAAGGGGGCTTCCAGATTACGATAAGCCTCCCACCCACAGACCCCCACAATCACTGCCCAGGGTTGTGGGAAAGAGGCATTTGTTCCCATTAACATGGGCATGTGGCATGTTGAGGGCTTGTGATCTGGTATGGTTCAGGAGGGGGGCACTCACTTATCCCCTACCTTTCCTGGCCTGCCGGGCTGCATGCTTGGATAAGGGTCTGGTATGGGTTTTGGGAAGGACCACACTACATTTTTTTTCTATTTGGCATGGGGTTCCCATTAAAATTCATACCAGACCCAAAGGGCTTGGTATGGATTGGGGGAACCCCACAATGTTTGTTTTTTTCAGAATTTTTCATTGCCGGCATTCTTTTGTTTACATTTCAGCCGTCAATGGTCAGCTGATGAGTCTTTGGTTGTTAAGGACGCAACGGCCGGCTTCCTAGCCCACTCCTTAACAACCAGCTATTCTTCACACAGAATTTAAGTCGGTCCAAAAATTTGGAATTCGTTAGAAAATGAATATACAGGGCTAAACAAACTTCTATAAAATTTGTTACTATTTCTTACAGAGACTCGGATACATCCAAATCTCCGAACAACCAAAAATTTGTCTGAATTTATATTTGGGCCAAAGCAAATTGCACATGTCTAATAGAACAATTTGAGTCATGTCAGTGGTTCTCTTCTTATTGTTTCCTATGCGTACAGAGCTCTTATCAGCAGAGATAAAAAGAATATCAGATAAAAATTATCCCGTCCAATCACTAGCAATGCTGATTCTGGCCTCACACTGTCTGCTGATACCATTCATACTCCATACACAAGGAGATTATAGCACAATATGAGTCATGTCAGTGGTATTCTGTGGTTTTCATGTGTATGGAGATATCACCGTCTCTACACATGGATGACAATATTGGGGGTCTACTCCATTATAACATGTTTCTTAAAAATATATATTTACTGGAGTTTTATAAAGTGATTGGATATAAATGCCTCCAATAAAGAGAAATGGCTTGCATTCATGTAAAGAATAGTTACATTCATTACTCTGGGGAGAAATTCTTTTTCTTCTGGTAACATTATTTTCTTCTACAGATTGGATAATAATCACCTGACAGACAGTTCCTGCCCCCACCTGGCATTTGGAATAAGAAATAACCAGACACTCAGGAGACTGGACCTCTCTGATAACAACCTGGAAGGTCCTCATTCCAGGGATCTAATGGAAGCTCTGATAACAAGCCGGATAGAGGAATTACAGTGAGTATAACAGGCCTGACTGAGACAATAATATTCTGGGACAGTTTTATATTCAGTTTTTTAAATCTTAGGATCTTATCTAACTTTGTTATCAGCAATAAATTAGACTTTTCCTAAAGCTGGCCATAAATGGATCAAATCTCGACCGCTTCAGTTGGGACCAGCTGAGATTTGGTCCATCTATGGGCAGGCTGGTAGTACTGAGGTTTATCAATTGATTTCACTTCAACCATCCTCTCAGATCTTTTGCACGCAATCACTGCCGGCGGTCTATAGCAGTTTGGTTTAAAGTTGTTAAAGAGCGTAATATCAGATTGTAACATGTATGGTGACCCTATAAGCTTAAAAATGTAAACATTATATTTATTTTGGTATCTATATAAACAGATGACATAGATATTCATATGCTGTATATGGGAATCTGGTCTTAATGCAATGAGTGTTCAGAGCCTCATACAATGTTTTGTCATATGAAATGACCATCTACTATTCAGTGCTTGAAGACTTCCCCATTACTAAACAATTTTTTTTAGTGCCATTACTTCCTATGAGTACAGAGCTCTTATCAGCAGAGATAAATAGAATTTTAGATAAAAAAAACATCCCGTCCAATCACTAGCACTGCTGATTCCGGCCTCACACTGTCTTCTGATAGCATTCATGCTCCATACATGAGGGAATTATAGCACAATACGAGTCATGATAGTGATATTCTGTGCTCATCCTATGTATGGAGATATCACTGTCCCTACACATGGAGGACAATTTTGGGGGGTCTACTCCATTATATTTTTTTTTTATAAAATTAAATTTCCTGGAGTTTTATAAAGTGATCTAATATAGATAATACCAATAAAGAGAATTGAGTTTCATTCATGTAGAGAATAGTTACATTCATTCCTGGGAGAAATTCATTTTATTCTGGGAACACTCTTCTCTTCTTTTACAGATTGTATAGAATTCCCCTGACAGACAGTTCATGCCCCCATCTGGCATCTGCAATAAGAAATAACCAGACACTGAGGACACTGAACCTGTCTGGGAACAATCTGGAGGGTCCTCATTTCAGGGATCTGATGAAAGTTCTGACAACAAGCCGGATAGAGGAATTACAGTGAGTATAACAGGACTGACCGAGACAGTAATATCCTGGGACAGATTAATATTCAGTTTTATGAGTCTAAGAAACTTATTTAGCCCTGTTAGCTATAAATAGTCTTTTTTTAAAGTCTGGTACACTGAGTTTTTTTTTCTGAAAGCCCGCAAAAAACTGAGATTGCTTTATTAACACAAGCAATGTTAGTTCAGCAATTTCCCGCACTGTGATGTTGTTTTCTGCAAGTGGGACTCCCCCTCTCCAAAACAGCTTGGGTCATAGAGGATAAGGATGGTTTATGAAAAACAGTCAATCACCTCCTCTGCATGCTGTGGCTGGATAGGACGGGCAACATAAACAGAGACAAAGGTGCTCTGCATGAGGACTGACCACATCCACATTTGCCTGTGGACACAGACGCTACTGGCCCCCTCATAGTGGCATTGGAACATCTGCCTTGTTGGCCTCCCAGACGTGATGGGGGCTTAATTCCCAAATTTTATAGATACTGGGAAATGTGTAATTGGATGCACTTTATTAAATGAAAAGTGGTGTTTGGTGGATGCTGACAGAAATTTAAAAATTATTTAGAAAAATAAAAAAATAAAAAAGGGGGAACACCAGTGTTGCAGTCAGAAAAACTGTGGCTCACAATTTTAAAAAAAGGGACAGGCAGTGGACAAAAAAACAAAACAAAAAATAAAACATGCAGCAACCAAAAAAAGGTATACAGCACTAAAAACACTAACACACTACACTGACACACTAATCTTATACAATATACTTACACTAAACTTGCATTAAGAATCATGATAAGTGAACACACTAACTGCTAGTAGCATACTGAGCTCTGCTCTATCTCCAATCCAACACACTACAAGAGATTTCTTTGGGAAGTTACATTTTATAGTGTGGGGTTGGACTATAAACACTGAGCTATGATTGGAGAAAGCAATCATCACTTTGTCCAATCAGGGCTCAGACAGTGCTACTTGGTAAAGCCTTGCAACTGACGGTTAGCTTCAAGGCTTCATCCAATTAGGGCCCTAGAATGCACTGGGAAGTGTGCAGTGCATAGTGAGGCGCTTATGGCAGGCGAACATCCCACTGAGCTACCTGCAAATATGGGTGTTCGCCAAATGGGCGAACAGGCGAAGTCTGGGCCGAACTTTTGCTCATCTCTATACTTTATTATAACATTTTTCTTTATTATAACAACTTTTGCCCATCTCTATACTTTATTATAACATCTTTCTTATAGAATTATATTTGCTGGAGTTTTATAGTGAGATCTAATATAAATGATCCAAATAAAAAGATATGAGTTCCATTCATGTAGAGAATAGTTACATTCATTCTTGGGGGAGAAATCCATTTTCTTCTGGTAACATTCTTCTCTTCTTCTACAGATTGGATAATAATCACCTGACAGACAGTTCTTGCCCCCACCTGGCATCTGGAATAAGAAATAACCAGACACTGAGGACACTGAGCCTGTCTGGGAACAATCTGGGGGGTCCTCATTTCAGGGATCTGATGGAAGCTCTGACAACAAGCCAGATAGAGCAATTAGAGTGAGTATAACTGGACTGACTGAGACAATAAAATTTTGGGACAGCTTAACATTCAGTTTTTTAAATCTTAGAATCTTATCTAACTCTGTTATCATCTATAAAATAGACTTTTTCTAAAGCTGGCCATAAATGGATCAAATCTCAACCAGTTCAGCAGGGAACAGCTGAGATTTGATCCATCTATGTGTAGGCTTATTGTACTGAAGTTGATTCAATTGAATTCAGTACAACCAGCCTCTCAGATTTTTTGCATGCAATCCCTGGTGGCGGTCTATAGCAGCTAGCAGTGATCATTGTGTTCTGCTGGCCTGAAAGGCCCCTTGTTAGCAGAACACAATAGCACTGCAGGAGTGATTTCCCCATCAAATCTGATTGTGTTGATGGGGAAATTGAGCAATTTTCTTTCCTTCCACCTGCAGTGGAAGGAAAGAATATTGTATAATTTGTGGCTTGCTTAACCATTTCTCACCCATGCTATAGCCATAAGATCGCTACAGCTTGGGCTTACTTTGCCGGGAAGGCTTTCCATGGATATCCTCCTGTGATCGTGCTGCCCATGTGCCCCCTGCAGCATGCAAGGGGCTTGCTCTGTGATTATTGTGTCCTTCAGACACAGCTGATCACAGATCACAGAACCCCTGACAGCTGAACAAAATGTAAACACAAGTCGGTAATCGGCATTCCTTTCCTCATGCTGACAGCGTGAGGCAAGGAGAAGAGAGCAGATAACCAGCTTATGTGAAAAGGACATCTTCACTGATAATCGGGGTACTGATTATCAGTGAAGTCCCAGCAGTGCCCAACAATGCTGCCTATCAGTGCACACCAGTGCTGCCAATCAGTGCTCATCAGTGCTGGCAAACAGTGTCCATTAGTGCTTCCAATCAGTGGATATCAATGCTGCCAATCAATGCTCATCAGTGCTTCTCTTCAGTGTCACCTATCTGTACCCATCAGTGCCTCCTACCAGTGCCCATCTGTGCCTCTTACCAGTGCCACCTATGAGTGCGCATCTGCACCACCTATCAGTGCCACCTAGCAGTGCCCATCAGTGGCAACTATCAGTGCCCACCAGTGCTGCCTCATCAGTGCAGCCTATCAGTGATAATCAGCGCCGCCTCATCAGTGCAGACTATCAGTGATAATCAGTGCTGCCTCATCAGTGCAGACTATCAATGCCCATCAGTGCAGCCTCATCAGCGCATCAATGAAGCAAAAAAATTACCTGTTTGGAAAATTTTAAACAAACTATATTTTAAACAAACTATACTTTTTTCAAAATGTTCCATTTTTTTTTGTTTACCAACAAATTAAAAACCCAGTGGTGATTAAATACCACCAAAAGAAAGCTCTATTTGTGTGAATTTTTTTTTAAAAAGTCTCATATGGGTACAGTGTAGCATGCCCGTGCAATTGTCATTCAAAGTTTGACAGCGCTGAAAGCTGAAAATTGGCCTGGAGAGGAGGGGGGGGGGTAAAAGTGCTCAGTGGGCAAGTGGTTAAACAGTACAGTCTGATTTTATAATCTTCTTTATCTCTCCTATCAACTAAGAAGTGCAAAAGCTTGCCTAATTGGATACATTGGGTAGGTACTCATATGATTTAAAGTTGTATAAAGAGCATAATATCTGGCATAATATCTGATTGTAACGTGCATGGTGAGCCTATAACCTTTAAAATGTAGACATTACATTTATTTTGGTATCTATATATATAGATAGGATTATACATTGGAAAATCTGATCTTACTGCGATGAGTGACCAGAGCCTCCATACATTTTTTTTCATCTGGTGTGACCATATGATATTCATTGCAGGCAGATCTCCTCACTACTGAACATTTGTAATTTAGTGCTATTACTTCCTATGAGTGTAGAGCTCTTATCAGCAGAGATAAACAGAATATCAGATGTAGCAAGTTCCCAGGCCTCTTTTGGTCTAATGAGGACCTCCAGGGTCAGGGATAGCTGACATCCTTCTGTATGTAGTGGGTTGTGAGGCATGGTGGGTGCAGAGTAGTTATAGTTATTGGGCGCCTCTTAACAACATTTTTGGGGGAAAGAGGGTGAGGGCCAAGACACCCTCTTGCAAGATTAGCTGGCAGACTCCGAGACTTCAATAGGAGGACAGCCATGCAGGGAAAGGCATCCAGCAAGATGCCACATCTGCATGTGCAGGAATGCTGTCTACTCTGGCAACAGTATTTAACAGTTCGTAACCCAAACGTAACAGTTCCTTTCTCTTTCACTAAAATCACTCCTTGTAGTTCTTCAGCCCACTGAGCTCCCAGTCTTTCACTAGACCCACTGATTCCCTGCTACTGAATGCCTTGAGCTCCTCCAATCTTCACGGTGGTATCTTCCTCAAGGTTCACCCCTGCTTCTGCTGAGTCCCTAGCTTGGCACACAAGATACCGCTCAAGCTTCACCCATGCTGGCCTGCTCAGTCCCTGGCTTGACACACAAGGCTGCTCTGCAAGCGTCACCTCCGCTGGCTAGGTCCCTGGCTTGATCCCCTCTGAAGTTTCCCGATTCTTCACCATCCCCGGTTGGTGAGAATTCTGCTCCATACTTGCTTCAGTTACTTACTGTGGTCCCTGGTAATAAGGCAGACAGTCCCTTACTGGCGACAGCTTCCCCTCTACCTCTGACCATGACAGGTTCTCTGGCCGACAGAACCGTCACTTATGGTTGGACTGCAAGCCTACTCTCCTGCTTCTGGATAGGCCCTCAGACAGCCTAGCAGCCAGATGTGCCCGGTATAGGCCCAATCTCCGGCCTAGCAGCCTGAGGAGTACAACACCCGTCCACCCAGACAGCCGTCCAGGTGGCACAGAACACCGATCACCTGACTCCACCCAAATATATAGGTTCTCCCAGCAGGCCAAGGGGTTTAAGAAAACCCCTGCCCATTGGCTGAGATACCCCATATACCTATAATCTGACCTTGCAGTACCCTTCTCATACCTAATGCCACCAAGTACCCGGCCACCTAGCGGCAGAAGAGAAAAGTGCAGCAAGTACAGACAGCGTGAAATCAATTGATCCCTAACAATAGACCAAGGCACCTGGCAGGTAAATTTAGGTGCAACCCTGCCTAAACATCAGGGAGCTACACAGATAAAAATCATCCCGTCCAATCACTAGCAATGTTGATTTCAATCTCACACTGTCTGCTGATACCATTTGTGCTCCATACACAAGGAAATTATAACACAATACAAGTCATGTCAGTGGTATTCTGTGCTCATCCTGTGTATGGAGATATCACAGTCTCTACACATGGAGGACAATATTGGGGGGTTTACTCCATTGCAATTTTTTTTATAAAACATTATATTTATTTTGGTATTTATATAAACAGGTGACATAGATATTAGATATTCATATACTGTATATGGTTATCTGGTCTTAATGCAATGAGTGTTCAGAGCCTCATACAAATGTTTTGTCATACGAAATGACCATCTACTATTCAGTGCTTGAAGACTTCCCTATTACTGAACATTTATTTTTTAGTGCCATTACTTCCTATGAGTACAGAGTACTCTTATAAGCAAGGATAAATAGAATTTTAGATAAAAATCATCCCGTCCAATCACTAGCACTGCTGATTCCGGACTCACACTGTCTGCCGATACCATTCATGCTCCATACACAAGGGAATTATAGCACAATATGAGTCATGTTAGTGGTATTCTGTGCTCATCCTGTGTATGGCGATATCACCGTCTCTACACATGGAGGACAATATTGGGGGGTCTACTCCATTAATTTTTTTTTTTATAAAATTAAATTTCCTGGATTTTTATAAAGTGATCTAATATAAATGATTCCAATAAAGAGAAATGAGTTCCATTCATGTAGAGAATAGTTACATTAATTCCTGGGGGAGATAATAATTTTCTTCTGGTAACATTATTCTCTTCTTCTACAGTTTGTCCCATAATCATCTGACAGACAGTTCCTGCCCCCACCTGGCATCTGGAATAAGAAATAACCAGACACTGAGGACACTAAACCTGTCTAAGAACAATCTGAAGGGTCCTCATTTCAGGGATCTGATGGAAGCTCTGCCAGCAAGCCGGATAGAGGAATTACAGTGAGTATAACAGGACTGACTGAGACAATAATATTCTGAGACAAAAATATATAAATAAATCCTCCGTGCTATCCCTTTAGCTAAATCGGAGACAAACCTGCTTAAAAATTAAACAATATGGGAGGCAGCTGACATCAGTCTGCATCTAACCATCTGTGCAAATGCAGTAAATATATACTACCTTCAAGGGTGTAGCACTCTCCTTCAGTGCATAAATTCATCAATAAGTAAAATGCATCAGTGGTCATATAATTAATAATAAAATATAATATAAACACATCTGCGTAAAAACTATAATATATATAAATCAATCAGTCAGTCCACCTTTTACTAAAAGGTGTGCGTGTGTGTGTATATATATATTTATATATATATATACCGTATTTATCGGAGTATAACATGCGCCGGCGTATAACACGCACCCCAAGTTTAGGAGGGAATTTTAAGGAAAAAAACTTTTAGGAGGGAATTTTAGGGAAAAAAAACTTACATTTAAATGCCCATCAATGCAGCCTTGCCCAGTGTCCATCTGCAGACTTGCCCAGTGTCTTTGCAGCCTTGTGTCTTTGCAGCCCTGTTTCTCTTTTCAGCCCTGTGTCTCTGCAGCCTCCTTGCAGGAATTTAAAATTGGCGCCGATCTCCGCTGATTGGGAGCGGAGCGAGTGCCGCCGACATAAACAAAGCCGAGAGTACTCGGCTAGTCTCGGCTCCTCTCGCATGGGCGTGACTGTGAGCGGAGCCGAGACTAGCCGAGTACACTCGGCTTTGTGTATGTCGGCGGTGCTCGCTCCGCTCACAGTCACGCCCAGTCCATTGGACCTGTGTTATGTCCATCATAGGGGCGGGACTGGGCAGGACTGCAAGAAGAGCCGAGACTAGAAGAGTACACTCGGCTTTGTGTATGTTGGCAGCGCTCGCTCCGCTCACAATCAGCGGAGATTGGCGGGGATCGACGTATAACACGCACCCATGATTTTCCCCTGATTTTAAGGGGAAAAAAAGTGGGTGTTATACGCCGATAAATACGGTATATATATATATATATATATATATATAATCTGTGAATCGTGTAATACCATACACCACAATCTTTGTCAATTTTTGTTCACCACAATGCCCTTCACCCCTCCTATAGGGTGTCTTCTTACCTGCTTGGATAGACCTCACTACCTAAAGGAGGGAGGCCATTATGCGCTTTTGCAGTATAATGCTATGTACACACGATAGGATTTTCCGACAACAAAACCGTGGATTTTTTTCTGAAGGATGTTGGCTCAAACTTGTCTTGCATACACACAGTCACACAAATGTTGTCGGAAATTCCGAACGGCGATGTACAACACATACGATGAGCTGAGAAAAATGAAGTTCAATAGCCAGTGCAGCTCTTCTGATTGATTCCGATCATGCGTGGACTTGTGTATCATGCGATCGGTATTGTGTACACATGCTCGGAATTTCCAACAACAAGTCTTGTTGTCGGAAGATTTGAGAACCTGCTCTCAAACATTTGTTGGCAGAATATCCAACAACAAATGTTCCATGGAGCCTACACACGGTCGGACTTTCCTGACAACAAGCTCACATCCAACATTTGTTGTCGGAAAATCCTATCGTGTGTACATTAGAGTGGCACTGCTTCCACTGACAGATCAAATCCAGTCCACAGTTCTCATTGTAGTGGTTTTAGTAGTGCAGTTGTCCACAGAGTAGAGCATTGGTCCAGGCAATAGGCAGGGATGTGGTCAGCAACAGGAACTGTCCAGGCAGCAGGCAGGAATACTGTCTATAGTAAGTACAGGCAGCAGGCAGAAATATTGTCAGCACAGCCAAAGCAAAGCATTGGTCCAGGCAGTAGGCAGTGATGTGGTCAGCAACAACCAAAGGAATTGTCAAGACAGTAGCCAAGACACGGTTAGCACAGCCAAAGTATTGGTCCTGGCACTAGGCAGGAACATGGTCCATAAGTGGGCAGTACAGGTAGCAGGCAGAGGCATGGATTATTAACAGGCCAGTGCTCGGTCAGGTAAGACCTGGGCAGAGGGGTAGAGGTTTCTTCCCCCCAAATCTCTTCAAAGCCTCTGTGTCTGCAAAACCTAATCCGAGAATTACAAAACTCGGAGAAAGCCAAAAACGTATTGTTTTCCACTTTGGGAAAATATTCTAGAGCCCCTCACATTCATGAGACCCATGTTTTGTCTTTAAGCCCACAAATACATGGGAAGGGCAAAAGATCACTTGAGGAGGCAGGCAAAAAGCATGGTCGATTTAACAGGCTGAGGTCAATTCATGTGGAAGGCAGAATCATGGTTGCCAGTTCAAGCGGCAGGCAAAGACATTGACAATAAACAGTCCAGGGTCAGTTCAGGCAGCAAGCAGAGGCATTGTCGATAAACAGTCCGGGTCATATACTGAAATAGCAGATAGCAGAAACTGGAAAAATATCTTCACTTCACATATACTTCACTAATAGTGTAGTGATATGTGATAGATCCAAAAGCACTCTCTAATACAGAGGCCATGCTGGGAGGGATATTGGGGACAGTAGTGTCGGGTCTCACAGCAAATTCCTTTACTTGAACATACACAACATTTTTTCAGGGGTTCGCAGCCTGTTTGGACAAGAGGGAAGATATCAGGGAAGTGCTTTTTATGGAGTCTGGTCAATGAATCAGAGGGAATTTGTTCAGGAGCATGGCCATGTGGATAGAAAAGGGCTGTAACAATGTCCTCTTGGTATTTCAGGTAGGTTAAAGTGGATGTAAACCCTCACACATACCCAGTGAAGTGAACAGCCTCAGATGATACACAGGGATAAAACAAATCTCCCTACATAAGTTTTACATGCATATCTGCTGACAGAGAACTTGTCAGAAGTTATCAGGCTGATAACAGAAGAATGGAGCTTGAGACAGCTACGGGACATAGTACTTTGAAGAGAGATAATAAAACAATGCAGATATATGTGCCCAGTTTAAATTTCATGAATCGGGTTTACATCCACTTTAAGGATCTTTGTGTGCACTTAGAAAAGATAACATACGAATTGTACAGGGTTAACTGAAACAAGTACATGGTGATCTTTTTATACCAAAACAGTGATCTCCTGGTGGCCAATTAGGGCTGTAACATCTGGTTTATATCCGCCCCCCCTCTATGAATAGGTTATAGTCATGTATGCATTTTGGCTTCTGGACAGGACCTTGTCTTGTTTGAAGTTCCACCAAGGAGTCATCATGTATTAAAGAAAGGATATAGACATCTCTTTTATCCCCCCATTTTAGTTTCATGGTGACCAATCTTTGTGGGAAGCCCCTGCGGTTGGCCCGTGCTGTCCCACAGGACACAGTTTGCTTCAGATAGAGATGGCAGAATGGTGGGAGCCTTGTGTGAAATTATTGACATACAGGTGGTAACCCTTTTTGAACAGAGGTTCTATAAGTTGCCAAACAATTTTACCACCTGTCCTCATATAGGTAGGGCATCCAGGGGCAGGGGGTTTATCTGGCTGTCCTTTCACTCATAAATTGTGAAGTTGGGTATATCCTGTAGCCCTGTTGCATGCCTTGTAGAATTTGACCCCATTTTGGCCCATTTACTAGGGAGGTATTGTTTAATTCCAAGCCCTCCAATGAAGTGGACTAGGGATTCATTCGCACAAATATTTTTATCATGAGTGAACATTTCCTACAGCAAAAAATGTTGATTAGTGGCCAAATTTCAAATAGTTTGTCGTAATCAGGATGATTTTAAGGAGGGCACTGAGTATTATTATTGAAATATAAAAACCTCATTATCATCTCGTACCATGTTCTGGGCATAAAAGAAGAATAGACTAGATAGACTAGCAAGTGATGTAAAGGTTGGGTAGACCAGTAGGCATGGACGACATTTTTTTGTCAGTACCATGTTCAAGGTTAGTCCAAAAAATGTTTTTAATTACTCCACGGTGAGGCGTTTTCACATAAATGGGCGGGCATATGTTGAATTAGGATTGCTGGCAATATATTGGCTGGCTTACAGATTACACTGTCCCACAATGTAATTTAGCAGATCATATGGATAAAATTAATTGGGGTAACATTTTCTGTTTGCATCTGAGGGCTTGGTTGCGCTGTAAAAGGGGGAAATAGCGGGCCATGTGGGATATAAAAGTATGTCTGGGAGGTTAGTATGGGCCTTACCTTGTTGTTGTGGACGGGATGCCCCATTACTAGCACCTAGTAATCTATCCTCTATCCTCTATCATCTGGGAATGCTACCCTGCTTGTACTCACCACTATGCACCAGGACTTGCAGAACTACTGGTGAATGCCTGCCTATTATCTGGGAGTGCTGCGTTGCTTGTACTCGCCACAGGATTTACTGCGCTGCTGATGGATGCCTGCTCCTCCTCAGATCACCTGAACCTCTTTGTCTGGACTATCTTCTCCTCAGAATCCTTTGCCAAGCCACTGATTTCCACTGGCTCATACTCACTATCTGAGTCTGATGGAGAGAATTCCCTACTACTCTCATCGTCATACTCTGGAGTATCTGGAAAGCCTCCTCACTGCTGAATTATTTTTAGACATGGTGACTCTACACTGGACTCTACAAACTTATGCTTGGCCCAAACAGTTTGTCCATCCCTAGTGGTGCCTGAACACTGTAACCCCTCACAGTTGCTCTTGCTGGGCGCAGTAACGGGCCTTCTGTTAAAAATGTGAAAAAAAAATGAAATTACATGCACCTGTCAATCAGGAGCAGAAAAATTGGACCTTGGGTGTTGGTGCCTGAACACTGTAACCACTGTAACCACTGTAAACACTGTAATCTTTCACAGTTACTCTTGCTGGGTACAGGAAAGTTCCCTGCTGTTATGAATTAGAAAAAATAATTGAAATGACATGCACCTGTCAAACAGGTGCAGAAAAATTGGGCCTTGGGTGTTGGTGGTGCCCTAAACCAAAAATATTGTTGGAAGCAAAAATAATCAAGATTCAGGAGTAGGATAGGCAGTCTTCAAGGTATCCCATATCCCTAGAAAAACAAATCAGCTATGTCAGCATCAGGGGCTTGATAGCTGCTGTTGATCCAGGACTGATTCGTTTGATAAATTTTAGCCGGTCAACGGAGTCTGTGGACAGATGCACCCTTTTATTCGTCACAAAACCTCCAGTAGCACTGAATGTCCATTCGGAAAGCATGCTGGATGCAGGACAGGCCAGTAGTTCGATTGCATATTGAGCAAGTTCTGGCCAGTGGTCCATTCTCAAGACCCAGTAACCCAGTGGATACTCATTTCGGAAAGGTCTCCAAGCCTGTTCTTGCCCCTAGATATTCCTGCACCATATAATGCAGATGCTGGCGATGGTTGCTTAAACCTAACAGCCCTGGGGTTGAGGACTAAAGAATTATTTAAAGGCATCGGTCAGCTGGCCGCCTTCTCCACTGCACTTCCTCTGACTGAACAAAGCCTCAGAAACACGTTGTTCAGGATATTGTAACCTCCCAGTGTCTGGAAATATGTTACACAAATTTTTCTTCAAGGCATCCTGAAGTTGTTTCATCCTCTGCTCCCTCTGTGAAGGCAGGATGAGCTGTGCAATTTTACCATTGTAACATGGATCAAAAAAGGGTTGCCAGCCAGTAACGATACCTCTCCTTGATACCGCGAATCCTTGGGTCTTTTTGCAGGCTTTGCAGAATCAGGTAGTCCATGCAGTTTGAGAAGGCAGGAAGACTAGAGGGATAGTGTCACTGTTGCATGCATTGTCATGGCTCACAATCCTTGTGGACTCCTCAAATGGTGACAGGACAGTCCATGCATCCTTTATCAGCAGCCAGTGGCACATTTATCAGCAGCCACAGTGAGCCTGTCCTTGTGCCATACTCATAAAGGTACTCATTGATGGCCCTCTGCTGCATGTTCAGCCACTGCAGCATTGCCAATGTTGAGGTCTACCTTTTGGGCATGTCACAAATGGGGCGGTTGGTGGGCAGACTGAATTCCCGTTGAATGTCAGCCAGCTGAGCACTGGCATTGTATGACCACCGGAAATGGCCACAAACTTTTATGGTCTGCCTCAGAAGATCTTGTAAGGCTGGATACCTGTTCAAGAAATGCTGCACCACCAAATTCAGGACATGTGCCAAGCATGGAACATGTGTCAAGTGTCCCTGTCTGAGGGCGGAGAGAAGGTTGGTGCCATTGTCGCATATAACCATTCCTGGCTCAAGCTGCCATGGTGTCAACCACCTCTGAACCTGCCCCTGCAGAGCTGAAAGAATCTCTGCCCCGGTTTTGCTCCTAGCTGAAAGAATCTCTGCCCCGGTTTTGCTCCTGTCCCCTTAGACAGACCAACTGAAGCACCGCATGGCATCTTTTAGCCTGACTGCTTGCATAGCCCCTTGAACGCTTAGGGAGTACTGCTGGTTCAGAGGACAATTTAGAAGAGGAAGCCATAGAGGAAGAAGAGGAGGTGGTGGAGCAGACAGATGTGGCAGAATCACCACCAGCTTTTTGGAGGCGTCGTGGCAGAACAAGCTCAAGCACTGAACCCTATCTTGCATCCTTCCCAGCTGCCAGCAGAGTTACCCAGTACGCCGTGAAAGAAATGTAACATCCCTGACCATGCCTGCTGGACCATGAGTCAGCAGGAATATGAACCTTGCTTCTGAACACCCTGTCCAATGAGGCCAAAACATTATGGTACAGAGCTGGAATGGCCTTACTTGAAAAGAAATTTCTTTTTGGAACCTGCCACTGTGGTACGGCACATTCTGCATTCATGAAAGGGGGCAAATTCTACCAGGTGAAAAGGCAGCGGTTGTAGTACTAGCACTTTGGCCAAGCTAGCATTTAGATGCTGGGCATGTGGATGGCTGGGACAGTATTTTTTTTATAGGTTCAGCAACTAGGGGTAGCGAAATTTGCCTGGTGAAATCAACAGATGGTGTACTGCTAGCAGATTGGATGCAAGTACCTGTGGCACCCATTGCTATACCATCATTCCTCTCAGTGGAGGTTTTGAGAAGACTTGAGGTATAGTAGGGGTAGAGATTTTTTTTATGATGTGGATCTTTCAGGTGCTGTTGCCAATGGACTGCATGGCAGGTCGTCATATGTCTTGTCAAGTATGTGGTGCCCAAGCACCTGGTGTTTTGGCCACGCTTGATCCGCTTCAGACAGAGATTGCAAATAGCAACGCTGCACATGTTGAAAAAAGCCCACACCAACGAACTTTTGGAACTTTTGGAAGTCAACGGGGAGTTAACAGTGCCCTGCACCTGTGGAGCTCTATGGTCTGAGGCAATAGGGAGGCTGCCCTTAAGCTGGGCCCTGGAGGACATCCTGCCTCGTTGGAGTTGTGCCTCCTTCTCACTTTCCTCCTCTGTTCTCTACCCAAGTATAGTCAGTGACCTCATCATCCCCAACCTCCTTGTCACTGGAGCAAACGTAGCAGTACGCTGCAGCTGGGGGAATATGATCTTTGTTTCTTGTCTGTCATTGGCACCTCTTCTCTCTAGGCTCATGTTACTCCCTTCCTCAACCTGGGAACCAACATTTGAGCATACAAACTGCTGCGCATCCTCCAGCAGCATGTAACTGACACTGTGATCAAATAATTCAGGTGACTCCTCCATGCATGATGGTGGGGCTATGGAAGGAGTAGCTGTGGACAAGGAGCTGGTGGAATAGGCCACTTTGGTAGCTGTGGTGGAAGGCAAACTAGTATGAGCCTGGGTGACGGAGGATGAGGATGGCTTAGTTATTCACTCCACCAACTCTTCTGCATGTTGTGGCTCAATAACAGGGCCAGCACAGGAAAAAAAGGCCAAGCATGCCCCACATGTCTGTGACCACCACTTTTCACTGTAATCACAGAGGCCGCTTGCCCTCTTTTAGTGGCCTGTAAGCGTCTGCCTCTCCTTGTTGGCCTTTCGGACATGATGGGGATTTTATAGCTCTTTATTATAGAGTGTGGGATGGAAATATGGTGCTTGGGTGCAATACTTTTGTGCTTGGTGCACTATAAACCATTTTATTATAGTTTTTTTTTAAATAAAGAAAATAAGCGTGCAGCAAATGTGGAGTTTTGTTTTTCTTACTGCTGCTGCAAAAAAAATATAATAAAATAAATGTACAAAAAAATAAAAAAATAAAACAGTGGTGACGCAGAAGGAAGACCACCTGCGACTCTGAAGAAGGAACAGCAATTATGGAGATTGTTTTTATTTTGCCGCTGCTGAAAAAAAAAATTCAAAAATATTCTTCTACGCCACCAAAACAAAGTATACCACTGCTGTGCTGATGCAGAAGGATCAACACCTGCGGCACAAAAGGGAGTACTAATAATGCAGCAACAGAACCTGATGCTGCGGGAAAAAAAATTATTAACGAAACAAAAAATGGGCTCAGTGGTGACACAGAAGTGTTGTACACACCAACACTTCAGTGGCAACACTACACTGTGTTATTCACACCACACTACACTAAACTGTTATTCACAACACTGTGTTATTCACACTACACTACCCTGCCTAATCTCCACAAACATGCCACACAAGGCTGCCATGTAAGCAGCCTTATATAGTGTGGGGCATGGACTTGGCACCCTGCCTTTTGCCAGTCATGGCTCTCACAGTACTGTGGCACTCACAGCTTCGGCCAATCGGTATCAATTGATGCACTGTGAGATCGCAGTGCATTATGGGGTGCTTGGCAGCGGGCAAACTTCCCACCGTACACTCCATTTGTTTGTATGTTTAGCGAACATCCGATGTTCGAGTCGAACTTACATTCGACGCAAACAGTGAGCATATCACTAGTCTGTAATAAGATTAACCACTTGCCGCCCACCATATAGCGAAATGACGGCGACAAAGTGGTTTCAATAGTACCCTGACCAGACGTCATATACATCTTCAGGATACTGAGCCGCTGCGCCCCGCGGGGGCACGCATCGCGGCGAAAGTTGTTGCGGTGTGTCAGTCTGATCTCTGTCAGAGACTCTTGTAAACAGGAAGAGCCGGTGATCGGCTTTTCCTCACTTGCGTCTGTCAAACGCAAGTAGAGGAGAGCCGATCGGCTGCTCCTCTGACAGGGGGGTTTGTGCTGATCCATTATCAGTGCAGACCCCATGAGGAAGCCCACACTGGACCACCAGGGATGCCACTAAGACCACCAGGGATGTCACCACCAGGTAAGCCACCCTAGACCGCCAGGGATGCCAATCAGTGCTCATAATGGATGCCAATCGGTGCCCACAATGGATGCCAATCGGTGCCCACAATGGATGCCAATCAGTGCCCACAATGGGCATCACTGATTTGCAGGCATTATTGTTTGGCACTGATTGGCATCCATCAGTAACATACATTACATTACATCAGTGCCACCTGTCAGTGCCCATCCATGCCCATCCGTGCCGCCTATCGGTGCCACCTATCAGCGCCTATCAGTGCCGCATATTAGTGCCCATAATCAGTGCCACCTCATCGGTGCCCATTAGTGCCGCCTTATTAGTGCAGCCCCATCAGTGCCTATCAGTGAAGGAGAAAACTTACTTATTTACAAAGTTTTGTAACTGAAACAAAAAAAACATTTTTTTTCAACATTTTTGGTCTTTTTTTTTATTTGTTTAGCAGAAAATAAAAATCCCAGAGGTGATCAAATACCACCAAAAGAAAGCTCTATTTGTGGGAACAAAATGATAAAAATTTAGTTTGGGTAAAGTGTAGCATGACCACGCAATTGTCATTCAAGGTGCGACAGCGCTGAAAGCTGAAAATTGGCCTGGGCAGGAAGGTGTATAAGTGCCTGGTATTAAAGTGGTTAAAGGTGCTTCACAGAAATACACACTTCGCGCAAATGAAAATAAGGTCAATATCCAGAAATGCTCCAGCCACCAGTCACCTCTGGGTGAAGTGCTCGCTCACCTTACACACTGACCTAAAAGGTCAGTAATTGCGGTTTCAATGAACAACTTTGCTGGTCCACCATGCGACTCTTTACACCACCATCATGTATTTTCCCCTTTTAAAGGGCTTGCTCCATTCCATTAAAATAGCTCAAATACATAAAAAAAGATCTGCTCATCGCGCAGTATATCGATTTAAAAAGCTTTATTAAAATACGCACTATACATTCACATTTGGTACATCTAAATTTGTAAACCTTCAGCGATCCTTTCCTCACCACCTTCCGGGTATCGGAGACACCGGAAGTGAGCTCACAGGCTCCACCCGACACGTTGCGTCACTGGTCATATGACATCCTCAGGGTCAATATATTCATTAGGTATATATTTTTTATTATATTATATTGCACTATTTTGTAGGTTATAATTATTTGACTTAAAGCATATCTAATCCCCCCAAAAATTTATATATTTCAGCTTACCAGTCCTTAGATCTTATTGATGAATTCATTTCCTTATTTCAGGCTTTTTTCCTTTATTTTCACCTTGTGATCCTTCCAGATACACACTTCTTGCCCTAGGGTGACAACACTCACTGACTGCGCTGTGTATATGGAACAGCAGTGTTGTCACTCTAGACTGGGCACCTGATTTGGGCTACAGAAATAAAATATATTGTACTACAAACAAGTTTTCAATCTACATCTCTATTACATGGGGTGCAAAGGAAATTAATTGTTTACAGACAATGCTTGGAAGGAAAATATTTTTTTATATCAGAATTTATTTAAAATTTTTGTTATGTGAACATATAGAAAAAAACCATAACAAAACAAAAACAACCTCCGAGTTCACAGTAAAAAACAAAAAAACACTGTTATAGCGATCAGTAAACCTCAAACATTGCCGATTTGACCTACTTTTAACAATACAACTGTCTAAAAAGGCATGTAACATAGCTTGGTACCAGACTCATATGGTCTAGCCACGGTGACCAAATTGAGTCAAACCTCTAAGAAGAATTTCTAAGAAAGAAAATATGTCTCATATAGGAAATTGAGATCAAATATCCAGTCAGATATGGTCAGAGGATGTGGGGAAGTCCACTTAATGGCAATTTGTCTTTGAGCCACAAACAATGCACGTATGAGAGTAATCCACTTTGGTGGCTTAAACAGTGAAAGATCAACATAGCCCAAAAAATATGTAAGTGAATCCAATAGGAGATTCACATATATAATCCCACTGAGTGTGCCCACAACCTCTGCCCAATACCTCTGGAGTTTTAGTCAGCGCAATAATAGGTGTATCAGGGACCCCAGATTGCTGCATCTAGGACAAGCCAGATTGGTCGGACAACAAGGAGTGCTCCTGAGGAAATAGGTCTAACCAGAATGGGTTCAGGCTCCGGATGCACAGAGGCAAAAGTAAATATTAAAGGAGAATGATCTTGCATACCTATGTTTGGACCCCTGCTTAATCTGCACTCCAAAAGCTAGGTCAAGTACAGACTGCACTTGATCAGATGTTTTTCCAGCCACAATCCGAGAGCCCTGCTTCTAGGGGAGATTGAGAAACAAATGTTTTTGTCTTCCCTCCACTCACCATCAGGACAACACTGATTGATGTTCTGGTCTCCCAAAGAGCACAGATAATCCCATGACATACATGGGGGGATATGGCAAGAGGGAGACCTTCTGTAACATATAGAAGTGATCAGATGACTGTAAAATCACTTCTGTTTAGGAGCCTGTGGCTGGCTGAGCAAAGAGTAAGGGAACTCATAGCTGCATTATAAAAATATGCAAATGGAAGAAAAGTTTTTTTTTTTTTTTTTTTTAGGTGCAATATCCAACAAACAGAGGTTATTCTAAAATTATTACATTTTTATTGATACAAAAGTTTAAAAGCAACAGTAAAAGAAAGTTTTTACATGCGTTTCGGCAGTTTAATCCAATATACGCAACATGTTTCGCTATAAAAATAGCTTCTTCAGGAGTTAACTTTTGTGGATACTGCACATGCAAACTACAAAGAGAGATATAATTAATCAAATAGCAATGATTACTGACATAATTAAGTATTTGATAAATATATAATTGTGTCAGCAATCATTGCTTTTTGACTAATTGTATTTTTCTTTGTAGTTTGCATGTGCAGTATCCACAAAATGTATCTCCTGAAGAAGCTATTGGTATAGTGAAACATGTTAAGTACATTGGATTAAGCTGCCGAAACACATGTAAAAACTTTTTACTGTTTTTAAACTTTTGCATCAATAAAAATTGAATAATTTTATAATAACCACTGTTTGTTGTATATTGCGCCTAAAAAAAAAAAAAAATTTCTGCCATTTACATTTTTTACAATTTCTCATTCTCCCCTAGAAGCAATTAAATCAGAATCTCTTAGCACTTCCAGGTTCAGAGCTGTCAAATTGTGGCTGGAAAAACATCTGATCAAGTGTAGTCTGTATTGTCTGTGTGATGCAAGTGACCCTCCGAAACTTATCTCCTTTTTTTTTTTTAATCATTAGTATGCATTTGTTTGTTTACATCCCAATACTGCTATGTTGCTCAAGTTTCCCTTTAATTAATCCCCCAACCACCATGACTGCAACCTGCCTTATACAGTAAAACCTTGGTTTGAGAGTAACTTGGTTTGAGAGCGTTTTGCAAGACAAGCAACATTTTTAAATACATTTTGACTTAGTAGTGACATGTCACAACTGAGTATAATAGAGAAGAGAGGTGCCTCTAAGTGTACATTTAATGAAGGTGCAACATATTGCTATACTTAAAGGCGCCTCTCTTCTCTTTAATACTCTGGAGCACCTGCTGGATTTTGCCTCTAACCCCCTTGTGGAGGCTTCCATTTGTGGATGGATATTTTATGGTTACACAACCTATCACATTGCTATAATCTTTTTATATGGACTATAAACGGAAAGACCTATGAATAAATTGTTGTAGAATGAATCATTTGAGTTTCCATTATTTCTTATGTGGAAATTTGCTTTGATATACAAGTGCTTTGGATTACAAGCATGTTTCTGGAACGAATTATGCTCGCAATCTAAGGTTTTCCTGTACTTATGTTCCTCTCCACTCCCACAATCTTTACTGTGTACTCCTGCACAGCACCACACAACCTCTGCAATGAGAACATCTCAAGCTAGGTCTTCTTGTTACTGTGCATGCGCCCCGTGGCCCTTTTCATTCCTAAAGAGAGGTCACGCTTATCATGGCCTCAAATCATCCAGCATAGCAGAGCTCATCCACAGTAACAAATAGAGCCATTGCATGCATAGTAAGAAGAGGACCTGTCCTTTACCTCAATCTTTCTTAGTAGTTCTTCTCTCCTCCAGATCATATCTGTTGTATTAACTTCACACACTGCCTTCCTTCACACTGATTCCCGATTCTTTCTTACCAATCATGGAGCTATTCACTGTTTATATGTTGATCAAATGTTCATATCTCTCATCAAAATGGGAATCGGTGTTTTAAACATGTGAATTTATTTTACCCAGGATTGCAGGTGTGTCAGTCTGTCCATGTATATGTCTATTCATCCTACCAGTCTACATCCATCAATCGGTGTCTGTCCTTCATCATGTCATTCTGTGTCTCAGTCCATCAGTCTGTGCAGGTTATAAAATACACCCTGATATAAATGATTCTGGAAAGAGGGATAGAGTTGTAGTTTAATGGATTCATATACAGTGGAACCTTGGTTTACGAGTAACACGGTTAACGAGCGTTTTGAAAGACAAGCAACTTTTTTTCTTTTAAATTCTGACTCAGTTTGTGTTGTCTTGAGTGTTGTCTCGAGTATAATTCAAGCTAATGGGGTGTGCAGTACCGCATTTGGCCAGAGGTGCGGGGGCAGCGGTGACACTCAGAAAGGTTTGGAATCACTCGGAAATACTCCATTCCCGAGTGTTTCCGAGCCTTATCGAGGCTTTCCGAGTTCAGCCGAGTATTTTGGATGCTCTCCGGCGCCCCCCCACCTCTGGCCCCATGCGATATTGCATGCAATGGAAGTAAATGCGGAACAAATTATCTTAATTTCCATTGACTTCTATGGGGAAACTTGATTTGATATGCGAGTGCTTTGGATTACAAGCATTCTCCTGGAACGGATTATGCTCGTAATCCAAGGTTCCACTGTATTCACTAAACTTCTGTGTTCAGGGTCTGCTTTAAATTGCCATTCCTGCTGCTATGGTGAGTCAGACAGAGTCTGATTGGCTGCTGAAGGATTTACAGAAAGTTCTAAAGTCAGACATTTGTCAGGAGGTCCTTTATCAGCAATTAGGCCTGTGAATAATAATAATATAAATTTTTATACAGGATTTATATAGCGCCAACAGTTTATGCAGCGCTTTACAATATAAAAGGAGACAATACAGTTACAATACAATAAAATACAAGAGGATTAAGAGGACCCTGCTCAGAAGAGCTTACAATCTAATAGGGTGGGGCAGGTGGTACAAAAGGTTATAACTGTGGGGAATGAGCTGATGGAAGTGGTAGGAGATTAGTTGGAGACACGATAGGCTTCCCTGAAGAGATGAGTTTTCAGGGATCGCCTGAAGGTAGCAAGAGTAGGGGATAGCCGGACAGGTGGAGGTAGCGAGTTCCAGAGGATTTGAGAGTCTCTGAAGAAATCCTGAAGACGAGCATGGGAGGAGGAGACGTGAGAGCTTGAGAGCAGGAGGTCTTGATAAGAGCGAAGAGGACGATTTGGGTGATATTTGGAGACAAGATTTGCTGATGTAGCTCGGGGCAGAGTTGTGAATGGCTTTGTATGTTGTGGTTAGTAATTTAAATTTTATTCATATATTCATATTCATATTAATTTGTGTTATTCATATAAATAACAACAATAACTATACATTTCCCTTATTCTTGCACCTCCAAGAAAAAAGGATATTAGATTGATCTGCTGAGATCTGATGACAATTTCTATCCTCTCTTTTAGGATCAGGAACAATCGCTTGTCAAATAAAGCTAATAATGAACTGAAAAATCTGGAATCCCGCCAGCCAGGACTGAAGGTTTTCACATGGTAACCCCAGAGGAAGAATCTCTGCTACAGCTGTGAATGGAGTGGCACATTGTTCTGGATGATGAGGAGAATGAGCTTTAGAGAAGACAAACCCAACCCAAGAGGAGAATGAATCATCATAGATGAACTAATACATCCAGGACAGGATGGAGGGATTCTTTAATATTTTTTATTTTTCAATACTTCTGAGCATGAAGGGGTCAAACATGATAATTTTCCCCATAAAGTGACTTGGGCTGTTCAGCTAATTGTCATCCCAGTATTTGTCTTACACAGCTGGCTGTCCTCTCACTAATCCTCTATGACTGATGGAAGTCTTATTTTGTGAGAGGAGCTGACACTAATGGCCCGTACACACGATCCGAAAATCGGACGACAGATCTTCCGACTTTTTTCCACTTGCTAATCGCAAGTAGAAATTTCACTGGTTACTAAAGTCACGAACATTCTCGTACAACAGAAAAAAAAATTCGGAAGTGATGTCATGCGTTGTAATGTATTTGTATTGTATTTTCGGATGACAACTGTACTGACTAAACGAAATTCGTACGATCTGGTATCGTACGAGGAAAATTTTCGTGCTTGTCCGATCTAATAATATCAGATGAACTGTCATGATCGGCTCTCGAAAGCTCTTTACTAACTAACGATCCAATTATTGTACGATCGCCTAAAAGCGGTATTTTTCGGCCCATTATCCAGAGACAATACAGGTGGTGTGATGAAGATATGGCACAAAGGAGGAGGATCTTTAATGAATACAATGTATATCCTATATCACCTTCATTCATTGACATTGCTGGGCCTGGGAACCTGTTTCAGCAAATCTAAGCCCCCTTCTCCCATCACCACCACCACCGTTGTCCTCGTTGTGTCTGCCAACAATTGCCACCTCAGCATTGCCATTTAGCAGCAGTGAGGAGCAGAGTGTGACCTATAGGAGCGGTCCCTTGCTGTCCTGGAAGGGAATTTGTCTCTGTACTTGTGGATTCTGTTTGGTCAATATCAGCATTAGCCAGTCAAGAGTCAGAACACATCCCTTCATGGAAAAATATATGAAAAAGGGTGGCCAAAGAATCTGATTTGTGCTGCTCTGTTGGATTTTTTAGTGGTAAAGTTACCAGTGCTTATTTTTTTTATAAAACATATATGTATGGTTTTTTACATTATTTAACTTTTATTCTTATAAAATGTTTTATTTGTACAGTGTTTTTCCATACCTCTGTGTGTGGTGCATGCTGGGATGTCTAGTAAGAGAGCCCAGCACTAGTTCTGTAATTGACTGCTTTAGCAGATCTAGACCAGGAGTAGTCAACCCTAAGGAGGTGGAGATCTACCTGAACAACATGGGGGAAGTCCAGTGTCGCCTCCTCACACCTGATTTAACCCGGCAATTATGGGTTTAAATCAGGTGGTGAGGAGGCAACCTATCGCCTTCTCAACATCTGTCAAACACACTCAGATTTTCAGGGGAACAGCAGTGCCTGCTGCACTTGTGAATGAGCCCTTAGTTGCATTCAGCAACAACACCCTTAGTGCTCGTTCACATGTAAAGTTGGGGGGAGGGGTGTTAAAACCCAGTTTTACTGCCCCCAATCCCTATCCCCTTTAGCTACTGAGGCAGCAAAACAACAACAACAGACAAAGGTGTACACGTGCTGCAGCAGGAATAAAGCCCCCTGTTGCTTTTGGTGAGTGCTACCGCCTGCTAATCACAACCCATTCAAGTAAATGGGGCCACTCTACAAGTGTCCCGCAACTGTATGCTTCTGCGGGGTCCAAGTGGTTAAAGCAGGTGGTGAAAAAGCAACATAATGCTGCCTGCTTTAACCACTTGTTTTCTGTGCTGCACAAGGTTGCAGGGCACTTGCAGAGCGGCCTCCTTCACTTGAATGGGTCATGCTTGGCAGGTGCTACACTATATCCTGCAGGTGTGGTACACAAAACCAAAAATTCTGCCTTCAGAAAGTTCACCAAACCTACAGGATATAATAGAAGTCTATGGCTAAGCGCAGCAAACCCGCAGGAAAGCTGCAGGTACATTGCACCTGCATTGTGAGTAAACTGCAGCACATCAGTGTGAAATCAGCCCTATATTATTGCGCCCAGTATATTACTTCACACTTCTTCTTTCCTGCTACTGGCACCACTCTGGAGACTAGACATGTGCAATTCGTTTAGTTCTGAATTTGTTTAACAAATTTTGACAAATTAGTTAATTTCAAAATTTTCTAATTTTTGAAAATTCGGAAATTCTGAAATTTTGGAAATTTGAAATTAGGAAATTCGAAATTTCATAAATTTGAAAATTCAAAAATGTAAAAATCCAAAAAATAAGAATGAAAATCTGAAATGATAACTAACTAATATTAAATTATAGGTATTGGAATTTCCTTTCAAATTTGGCTGTTAGTGAATGTAACCAGTACGAATTTATCCAAAAGTACGAATTATCTGAAAAAACGAATACCGTATCTAAACGATGGGAAGGTAACAATCTAATAATAATAAATAACAATAATAATAATAGTAATAAAACCTTTTGATTATTATTTATTATTAATTTGTTACATTCCATTCGTTATTTCGGATAATTTGTAACTTCATATAAATTTGTATTCATTACGTTCACAAACAGCCAAATTTAAAAGGAAATTCCAATACCTATAGTTTAATTTTTAGAGCAAAGAGAGATTCCCCTGGCGGACTTTAAAGGCACAGTTTTATAAGAAAAGTATTTAAAGGTATATAGAGTAAATAACAGTTTATTCGTTACAAAAAAATAATATCAAATAAATTACACAATTACATAGTTAAAAACAAGGAATGCAGTTCCATACATATAAAGTTTTTAGTGATACCAATACATATGCACCCGACGCGTTTCGGAGTTTCTTATATCTCCTTCTTCAGGGGTGATTGTAGGGTTTGCAACAAGGATTTTCTATATGGGAAATAGTATGTATAGCATAGGCATAGTAAGTACACAGTAAAAGATCATAGATATAAAACCTATAGTTGTATGAATCTATATATGCACACATATATTTTTATGTTTACACTTACATTGGTATCTATGGATATAGGTTATGCATTCCAAGATGGATTAAAAAGAACATAGATATGTTGATGCACTGCCCATCGGACACGCTCCCTGGTTGTGATACCTATAGTTTAATAGTTAGTTATTATTAGTTGGTTATTATTTCAAATTTTACTGATTTTCTTTCTTTTTTTCAGATTTTCGAATTTTCGGATTTTAGAATTTTTGAATTTCCAAATTTTTGAATTTCCGAATTTTCAAAATCTGAAAATTTGAAAACTCAAAATTCAGAAATTAGAAATTTTGAAAATTCGGAAATTTGAAAATCTGAATTTTTGGATTTTCGAATTCCCGAATTTTCGGATTTTTGAATTCCCGAATTTTCGAAAAAAGCAAAAAAACGAATGAAACGAAAACGAACACATTTTTTGTCAGTGCACATGTCTACTGGAGACCAATAGCTGGGATAAGAGATGGAGTGCAGTTGGTATCACTCCACATAGGACAGGAGCCAGCAGCTTATGCAGCTCTTGCTCCCTACTACAGCTCCAACTTTAGAAGAAGTCCCTCTGCATTGCACTCTGATGCTCTGGAATGGCGGGTCAGCAAGTCCAGACTGCGATCTACCGGTCACCTGCCCAAGATCTACTGATAGATCACGATCTACTGGTTGCTGACCCCCGATCTAGGCAGTCTGTCTGTAGTGGAGAGGGGGAGGGGAGGATGTACATTAGCAGTGTTTGTGTAAACAAGGATCCTGATATCAAGTCTATATTTCCAGCAATGTAGTAAACCAAAATAATTAACACTTTGGTTAGTCTGCCAGAAAGGGGAAAATGAGAAACATTTATGATCAAATATTTAGATGTAAGGCTCCATGCACACTGAAGCTCATAAACGGCCGTTTTTGGGAGTTTGGGCGTTTTTTTTTTAACAGCCCATAAACTCCCCTCTCTGCTTTCCTATGTGTCCATGCACACATGTTTTTTTTGGATGTTTATCAGCAGTGGAGTTTATGGGCTGTTTTCTGAACGCCATAAGGCTCCATGCACACTGGACACTAAAATAACGTTATAAAAACACCAGTAGCTTTGCAGTGAGTCTTTCAACATTTTTTAACGCTTTTGCAATAGCGTTTATTAGCGTTTTTTAGTGTTTTTGGTTTTTTTTTGCCGCTCTTACAGTAAAGAACCCTCTACGTAGTTTAAGGTTAAACCTCTTTTCTTCTAATTTTAATGAGTGGCCACAAGTCTTGTTAAACTCTCTTCTGCGAAAAAGTTTTATCCCTATTGTGGGGTCACCAGTCTGGTATTTGTATATTGAAATCATATCCCCTCTCAAGCGTCTCTTCTCCAGAGAGAATAAGTTCAGTGCTCGCAACCTTTCCTCATAACTAATATCCTCCAGACCCATTATTAGCTTTGTTGCCCTTCTTTGTACTCGCTCCATTTCCAGTACATCCTTCCTGAGGACTGGTGCCCAGAACTGGACAGCAGTGGAGTTCATGGGCCATAAAATCGTGTTCAGGAGTCGTTTTATCTGACCACAAAAAAAGCCAAATGCTCATAAACGCTGATGAATGTCGATAAACGATCAAAAACTCACCAGCGTTTTTTAAAAATTTTGGTCTATTAAAAGATTAAAAAAAAAAAAACAAAAAAAAACGCTATTGCAAAAACGTTAAAAAAGTTAAAAGACTCACTGCAAAGCTACTGGCATTTTTATAACGTTATTTTAACGTCCAGTGTGCATGGAGCCTTAGTTCATAATTACTTGTCTTAAGACATGCAAAAAAAATACATTCAAAATGATATTTTATTTTGTATTTGAACCTTACATATAAATAAAGCAAATATTTTTACAAGCACCTTGCTTTCTCTTTATTGTGATCCTATTTAACCACTTAAGCCTCGGACCATTTGGCTGGCCAAAGACCAGGGCGTTTTTTGAGATTATGCACTGCGTCACTTTAACTGACAATTGCGCAGTCGTGCAATTGATGTCCTTTTTTCCCTACAAATAGAGCTTTCTTTTGGTGGTATTTTATCACCTCTGCGGTTTTTATTTTTTGTGCTATAAACAAAAAAATGCGACAATTTTGAAAAAAAACACATTAAAAGTCGCACCTTCTCTCATTTTTGTGCTTTCTTGTGTGTTTGGTAGCCCATTAAAATTAATAAGCTGTCAAAAAAGTAATGCACAAGAATGCACATGAACGCACGCATTCTGGTGTGAATTGGCCCTTAAAGTGGTACTAAAGCTTAAAAGTTTTTACGTCAAAGTGGCTGTAAAACATTAGATGTACCCAGTGAAGTGACTGGCCTCAGGTAATACACAGAGATGAAACAAATACTCCTATATAAAGTGTGCCTGTTTATCTGCAGACATCTGTCCTTTACAGCATTTTCTCAGCAGCAGAAGGCAAGGGGGGTATGACATCACACCACTACAGAGTTAAAGCACAAAGCTGAGTGTAATCTGAGAGGATTGAAGGAAGTGACACTGAGGAAGTGCTGATAATTTGGTCTAAGTGTGTTCATCCGAGCACTAATACACGGCCCAACAAGGATTCTCCTGCCTTTGTGGCTGTGTGTGGTGAATAGATGAGCTTGGACATGTTATTTGAATATACCATATTTATCGGCTTATAACCCGCACCTTAACTTTAAAAAAGGAAGTTTCAGGAAAAAATCTTAAATTTTAAATAAAGAACTGTGAAGCAAAATAAGGGTTAGTGCCCATCAATGCAGCCTAATCAGTGCCCATCTGTAGCCTCACAAGTGCCATGAATGCAGCACCCACATTGACATGAATGCAGCCTCACTGTTGCCATGAATGCATCAAACCCGTTGCCATGAATGCAGCAAACCCCATTGATATGAATGCAGCAAAATCCATTGCCATGAATGCAGCGCCCACCATTGCCATGAATGCAGACTCACCGTTGCCATGAATGCAGCAAACCCCATTGCCATGAATGCAGCAAACCCCATTGCCATGAATGCAGCACCCCCAAAAATATGTAGAAGAATACATATTGGCCTAAACTGATAAAGAATTTTTTTTTTATATACTGTACGAAATGGCTGCGCCTAGGAAAAACTTGTAACTTTCATTTTCGTGTATGATGCAATTTCCTTCCCGGAAGAATCCAGTTTCGTACACCAGTCCTCTCACAAAGTCAGTATTATTGTGTAATCAAAAAAAGGTGCTGCTTTCTGTAGAAATCTAAGCAGATATTCATACTCTGACCTTCCCGCTATACTGTGTGCGCAATTATTAGGCAAACTGTATTTTTAAGGGGTTCATTTCATTATTCAGCAACTACAGTGTTCTCAGTCAATCAAAATGTTAATAAATCTCAAACCTGAAGATTTAAGAAAATAAAAATTAGGTTTTGGCTTTCTTAGGAGAATATCTATGTGTGCACAATTATTGGGCAACCATTAGGCCCCCTTCACACAACAAGCCCGCTCGGACCCGCCTGTCCGTTTTTCAGGCGGATCCGAGCAGGCCATCCATTGACTTCTATGGGCAGGCGGATGTCAGCGGATATGTGTCCGCTGACACCCGTCTGCAATCTGATCCGCTCAAGACAGACGTACGGCGATACCTTCGCCATCCTCCTTGGCGGATCGGATGAAATCTGATGAAAACGGACATGCTGTCCCTTTTCGTCCGATCTCCCCATAGAGATCAGCGGGGCTCTGACAGGCCCCTCCCCACTCAGTGAGTGGAGACGGACCTGTCATCTGCCAGCTCAGCGGGTATCAACTGATCGATCTCCCGCTGAGCTGGTGGACTCCGCTGAGCGGATCTGCCCCGTGTGAAAAGGGCCTTAAGAATCGTTATACAACTAACTGGAAAAATGAAAATTTTCCCATCTCACTTGCTTATTATTCTCACTTTAAAGCGGAGTTCCACCCAAAAGTGGAGCTTCCGCTCATTTGTCTCCTCCCCCCCTCCGGTGCCACAATTGGCACTTTTTCAGGGGGGAGGGGGGACAGGATACTTGTCTTTCACAGGTATCCTGTTCCCACTTCCCGGAGTCTGGGCCACGGCCCGTGACATCACCGCGGTGCTACCTCCTCCTCCTCTCCCTGTCACCGGGCCAGTAGGAGAGGGGAGTGGGGCCTCGTGCATACGCAGTAGGGTTCCTGGCGTGAAGCCATAAGGCTACACTCCTGGCTTCCCTTACCTGCAATGGCGGCGGCAGCACCCGACAGCTGATGGAAACATCAGCTGTGGTGCTGACATTTCTGGACTCCAGGATAGATAAGTGTCCGATTATTAAAAGCCAGCAGCTGCAGTATGTGTAGCTGCTGGCTTTTTTTTTTTTTTTGGGGGGCGGAACACTGCTTTAACAAATGAAAATAAACAAACAACTCAAAATTTACAAATAAACACTTCTGACATATAAAAAAATATTTAAAAAATCAGTGACTAATATAGCCCTCTTCTTCTTTTCAATAAACGTCATAAGCCTTCCATTCATGGAGTCTGTCATTTTCTTGATCTTCTGTGCAGCAGAAACCACAGCCTCCCAGACACTGTTCAGAGAGGTGTACTGTTGTACTGTTTTCCTTCAAATCTCCCATTCAAGAAGGGCCCACAAGTTCTCATTCGAGTTTAGGTCAGATGAGGAAGGGGGCCATGTCATTATTCTTTTATCTTTAGGGCCTTTACACCTTAACGGGGAGTGTTTTTTTTTTTTTTTTGAAGCATGTGATTAGAGCTAGGGGCTCTAATTGGCTTCAAAAAAGGGTGGGCTCGGGGCGCAGAGCACTCCCAGTTGTGTGAGAAAAGTGAATTAATAATCACTATGCTCACACTGATCCTCCACCCGGCCAATCAGGAAGCGGGTCTTTAAACCCGTTACCCGATTGGCTAAAAGGACAGGTGATCCTATTGGACGCCTAGGAGGAAGAGGGAGGAGCTACACCATGGTGGGAGCCATCAGTACACCGCCATTAAGGAGAGAGGACACAGGAGCAGCCGCCCGACAGGGGGTCTGGGGGAGTGCCGCAGGCTGCCTGCAGGGGGGGGTGGTTGTTTGCCACCCTCCCTAAAAAAAATAAAATAAAAAATAAAAGAATCGTCAGATAACACTGCGCAGTGGAGTACTTTGATGCATGCGATAGAGCATTGTCCTGTATAAATATCATGTTCTTGAAAGATGCAGACTTTCCTGTACCAGTGCTTGAAGAAACCCGCACCTCAACTTTAAAAAAGGAAGTTTCAGGAAAAAATCTTAAATTTTAAATAAAGAACTGTGAAGCAAAATAAGGGTTAGTGCCCATCAATGCAGCCTAATCAGTGCCCATCTGTAGCCTCACAAGTGCCATGAATGCAGCACCCACATTGACATGAATGCAGCCTCACTGTTGCCATGAATGCATCAAACCCCGTTGCCATGAATGCAGCAAACCCCATTGATATGAATGCAGCAAAATCCATTGCCATGAATGCAGCGTCCACCATTGCCATGAATGCAGACTCACCGTTGCCATGAATGCAGCAAACCCCATTGCCATGAATGCAGCAAACCCCATTGCCATGAATGCAGCACCCCCAAAAATATGTAGAAGAATACATATTGGCCTAAACTGATAAAGAATTTTTTTTTAATATACTGTACGAAATGGCTGCGCCTAGGAAAAACTTGTAACTTTCATTTTCATGTATGATGCAATTTCCTTCCCGGAAGAATCCAGTTTCGTACACCAGTCCTCTCACAAAGTCAGTATTATTGTGTAATCAAAAAAAGGTGCTGCTTCCTGTAGAAATCTAAGCAGATATTCATACTCTGACCTTCCCGCTATACTGTGTGCGCAATTATTAGGCAAACTGTATTTTTAAGGGGTTCATTTCATTATTCAGCAACTACAGTGTTCTCAGTCAATCAAAATGTTAATAAATCTCAAACCTGAAGATTTAAGAAAATAAAAATTAGGTTTTGGCTTTCTTAGGAGAATATCTATGTGTGCACAATTATTGGGCAACCATTAGGCCCCTTTCACACAACAAGCCCGCTCGGACCCGCCTGTCCGTTTTTCAGGCGGATCCGAGCAGGCCATCCATTGACTTCTATGGGCAGGCGGATGTCAGCGGATATGTGTCCGCTGACACCCGTCTGCAATCTGATCCGCTCAAGACAGACGTACGGCGATACCTTCGCCATCCTCCTTGGCGGATCGGATGAAATCTGATGAAAACGGACATGCTGTCCCTTTTCGTCCGATCTCCCCATAGAGATCAGCGGGGCTCTGACAGGCCCCTCCCCACTCAGTGAGTGGAGACGGACCTGTCATCTGCCAGCTCAGCGGGTATCAACTGATCGATCTCCCGCTGAGCTGGTGGACTCCGCTGAGCGGATCTGCCCCGTGTGAAAAGGGCCTTAAGAATCGTTATACAACTAACTGGAAAAATGAAAATTTTCCCATCTCACTTGCTTATTATTCTCACTTTAAAGCGGAGTTCCACCCAAAAGTGGAGCTTCCGCTCATTTGTCTCCTCCCCCCCTCCGGTGCCACAATTGGCACTTTTTCAGGGGGGAGGGGGGACAGGATACTTGTCTTTCACAGGTATCCTGTTCCCACTTCCCGGAGTCTGGGCCACGGCCCGTGACATCACCGCGGTGCTACCTCCTCCTCCTCTCCCTGTCACCGGGCCAGTAGGAGAGGGGAGTGGGGCCTCGTGCATACGCAGTAGGGTTCCTGGCGTGAAGCCATAAGGCTACACTCCTGGCTTCCCTTACCTGCAATGGCGGCGGCAGCACCCGACAGCTGATGGAAACATCAGCTGTGGTGCTGACATTTCTGGACTCCAGGATAGATAAGTGTCCGATTATTAAAAGCCAGCAGCTGCAGTATGTGTAGCTGCTGGCTTTTTTTTTTTTTTTGGGGGGCGGAACACCGCTTTAACAAATGAAAATAAACAAACAACTCAAAATTTACAAATAAACACTTCTGACATATAAAAAAATATTTAAAAAATCAGTGACTAATATAGCCCTCTTCTTCTTTTCAATAAACGTCATAAGCCTTCCATTCATGGAGTCTGTCATTTTCTTGATCTTCTGTGCAGCAGAAACCACAGCCTCCCAGACACTGTTCAGAGAGGTGTACTGTTGTACTGTTTTCCTTCAAATCTCCCATTCAAGAAGGGCCCACAAGTTCTCATTCGAGTTTAGGTCAGATGAGGAAGGGGGCCATGTCATTATTCTTTTATCTTTAGGGCCTTTACACCTTAACGGGGAGTGTTTTTTTTTTTTTTTTGAAGCATGTGATTAGAGCTAGGGGCTCTAATTGGCTTCAAAAAAGGGTGGGCTCGGGGCGCAGAGCACTCCCAGTTGTGTGAGAAAAGTGAATTAATAATCACTATGCTCACACTGATCCTCCACCTGGCCAATCAGGAAGCGGGTCTTTAAACCCGTTACCCGATTGGCTAAAAGGACAGGTGATCCTATTGGACGCCTAGGAGGAAGAGGGAGGAGCTACACCATGGTGGGAGCCATCAGTACACCGCCATGATGGAGAGAGGACACAGGAGCAGCCGCCCGACAGGGGGTCTGGGGGAGTGCCGCAGGCTGCCTGCAGGGGGGGGTGGTTGTTTGCCACCCTCCCTAAAAAAAATAAAATAAAAAATAAAAGAATCGTCAGATAACACTGCGCAGTGGAGTACTTTGATGCATGCGATAGAGCATTGTCCTGTATAAATATCATGTTCTTGAAAGATGCAGACTTTCCTGTACCAGTGCTTGAAGAAAGTGTCTTCTAATAACTGGCAGTAGTTTTGGGAATTGATTTTGAGTCCATTTCAACCCAAAAAGGTCCAACTAGCTCGTTAATACCAGCCCATACCAGCACCCCACCTCCATTTTGCTGATATCTGAGTCGAGTGGAGCTCTGTGACTCATTACTGATCCAGACAAAGACCCATCCATCTGGTGTAACAAGAGTCACTCTCATCCATAGGCGTGCACAGCCTATTGCATTAGGGTGTGCACCCCAAAGCTCAAACACACATGCGTATATATATATATATATATATATATATATATATATATATATATATATATAATATATATATATATATATATATATATATATATATATATATATATATATATATATATATATATGCACATATGCACACATATACATATAATGACATCCCAGTCTTAGTTCGTAGGGCTCAATATTAAGTTGGCCCACCCTTTGCAGCTAAACAGCTTCAACTCTTCTGGGAAGGCTGTCCACAAGGTTTAGGAGTGTGTCTATGGGAATGTTTGACCATTCTTCCAGACAAGCATTTGTGAGGCCAGGGACTGATGTTGGATGAGAAGGCCTCGCTCGCAGTCTCTTTAATGTGAAGGCCGGTCAAGTTCCTCCTCCCCAAACTCGCTCATCCATGTCTTTATGGATTTTGCTTTGTGCACTGGTCCAAATCATTTGGTGGAGAGGGGATTATGGTGTGGGGTTATTTTTCAGGGGTTGGGCTTGGCCCCTTAGTTCCAGTGATAGGGAACTCTTAAGACATCAGCATACCAAGACATTTTGGATAATTGTATGCTCCCAACATTGTGGGAAGAGTTTGGGGATGGCCCCTTCCTGTGCTAACATGACTGCACACCAGTGCACAAAGCAAGGTCCACAAAGACATGAACGGAGCAAGGGAGGTGGAAAATTAACTTCAAGCGCAAAAATTCACATTATAATAGTAACTAAAACATATAAAATTAAGTGCAACAATCTAAACAATAAAAATTCCAAAGTGCTATAATGGTGTGAACCTCCCAACTAAACAGTTGTTGCATTGAAGTTAATTTGTATTGCAATTATCTGTAGAGGGGTTTCCACCATCCCTGCTAAGTAAAATAAAAAAGATGTCTTATTCTCATTTTGATGTGTATTAAAGTGGTAGTAAACTCAGATAATGTTACCCCAAATCAGCAATATGCAATTTCATGTTGCTGTTTAGTAGCTATGTGCCGCATACATTATGCAAACAGAACGTTCTTACTTGATAATATGAACTTTTTAGGATCACCCCTGCTTCTACTCAGCCGCTGCCATTATAACTCCTGTCTTTCGCGTCTCAGTAGTATTTTATTTCCGCCCTCACTCTTATTCTGTGGCCATAATCCCGCATGTGCGCATTCGTGCACTAGCCAAGCCTCATTTTCGTTTCAGACAGACATGCTCTGTCCTCGGCTCTGCGCTCCAACCCCTGTGACGCAGCGAGTCACATGGGGGAGTCACATGGGGTAATTAGCTTCTCAGCGGGGGAGTGTCGCGGGATCTCGGGGCTAATGTCAGCCAAAGGAAATGACGCAGCCCCGACATGTACACAGCAATTATCCGGCAGGCCGGAAACATAGGACTAATCGCGCATGCGCCGGTGACGTCATTGAAAAGATAACAAAGAATTACACACAAACCAAACAGGTAGGAAACCACACACACAGCGCAAACAGGACTTTAGGTTACAATGATTCATTTTACAGAAACTTGATTTGATGGGTATACAACCGCTTTAAATGTGAAATCGCATATCACTGGAATTATTGCACTTGAAGTTAATCTGTATGGCAAATATCTATAGGAGGGGTTTCCACCATCCCTGCTAAGTTTAATTTTTGTATTTATTTTTTCAGTTTGATGTGTATTATATGTAACGTTACACCGGTATTGTGGTAATATTGACGTTTATTGAGATTTCTATACATTAGAGGGTTCCACAATTATTGTTAAGTTATTGATTAGTAAGTTAGCGCTGCACTCTTTTTTTTGTGGTGTGGGAACACAGAACAGTGCTTAGTGGCAGCCTTTTACTGACACTTTTTCAATTTACCTCCAGTAGTTTATTGTAAATAGTAGTGTGGTGATTACGTATTATACTAAAGATCGGCATGTGGCATTAGTAAAAAGACGGATTTCAGTTGTGCCCCACCAGGCCGGCCCCCATAGACAATGTGCCTAGCTGCTGAGTTCAACTGCCCATCCCTGCACTCCGTGCACTGATGGGCACTGATTGGAAGCACTGATTGGCACTGATAGGTGACCCTGATTGGCAGCACTCATGGGCACTGATAGGCAGCACTGATTGGCGGCACTGATGGGCACTGATAGGTGGTACTGGTTGGTAGCACTGATTGGCAGCACTGATAGGCACTGCATGGTGGCACTAATAAGTGGCACTGATTGGCACTAATTGGCAGCATTAATTGGCACTGATATGCAGCACTGATGGGCATTGATAGGCAGCACTGATGGGCACTGATAGATGGCACTGCTAGGCAACACTGAATGGCAGCACTGATGGGCACTGATAGGTGGCACTGATAGGCAGCACTGATTGGAAGCACTGATTGGTGGAATTGGTTGGCACTAATAGGCTTTACTGATTGGCAGCACAGGTGGGCACTGATAGGAAGCACTGATAGACAGCACTGATGGGCACTGGTAGGCAGCACTGATAGGTGGCACTGATTGGAAGCACTGTTGGGCACTGATAGGTGGCATTGGTTGGCACTGACTGGCAGCACTGATTGGCACTGAAAGGTGGCACAGATTGTCTCTGATAGGTGGCATTGGTTGGCACTGACAGGTGGCACTGGTGGGTACTGATTGGCACTGACAGGTGGCACTGATGAGCAATGATTGTCACTGACAGGTGGCACTGGCATGTTGCACTGGTGGGCACTGACAGGTGGCACCGGTGGGCACTGATTGGCACTGACATGTGGCACTGACAGGTGGCACTGATAGGTGGCATTAGTTGGCAATGATAGGTGGCACTGATGGGCATTGATCTAGGAGAGGGGAAGTTTCCCATTGAGCAGTCAGCATGTAAGAGCCACTCAGTGTGTGAAACTGTAATGTAATGTCACTGCGTGCAGAGAGGAGCTGTTAGAACTTGGAGCTCATGTCGGGGGGTGGGTGGGACCTAACAACTAGCCTATCAAACACAAGCCAACGGGATAGGGGTTGGGCGGGCCGCTCCGTGTGTGGGGCTTCGCCCCTTTCTATCAGCTATCAAACATCAGTCAAAGGAATAGGGGCTGGGCGGGCCGCTCCGTGTGTATGGCTCCACCCCCTTTCTAAAGCAGCCCAATCATTGACTGGTGTTTAATAGCTGATAGAAAGGGGCAGAGCCACTTACACGGAGTGGCCCGCCCAGCCCTTGACATCAGCGTATTTGATAGGCTAGCTGTTTGGTCCCGCCCACCCCCGACATCAGCCCCGAGTTTTCACAGCTCCTATCTGCAAGCAGTGACATTACATTACAGTTTAAAGCACTAAGTGGCTCTAATATGTCTCCCTGACTGCTGAATGGGAACCTGCCTTACAGGCAGCTCCCTATACAGTCTCTTGCAGCATCTTACAGCAGATCTCCAGACACACATTAGGGTGTGCCCAGGCACCCCTGGCACACCCTGTGTGCACACCTATGCTCTCATCTTATCAGTCCATAAAACCTTTGAAAAAGCTGTCTTTTGATAAACCTTGGCCCAGTCTTGACGTTTCAACTTGTGTCTTGTGCAGTATTGGTTGGGTTTCAGCCTTGCTTACCTTGGCCATGTCTCTGAGCACTGAACACCTTGTACTTCTGGGCACTCCAGAAAGGTTGCAGTTCCAAAGCATGACATGGAGGATAATGGGTTCCTGGTAGCTTCATATTTGATTCCTCTCAAATCTTTGGCAGGTAATTTGCATCTTTTTTTCTCAACATGTTTTTGTGACCCTGCTGACTATTTGCAACAAAACGTTTGAAGATTCTGTGATGGTGCCCCAATATCTTAACAATTTCAAGTGCTGCATCCCTCTGAAAGACTTTTTACAATTTTTGACTTTTCAGAGTCAGATTAATCTCTTTTTTTGGCCCATTTTGCCTGAGGAACAGAAGCTGCCTAATAATTATGCACACCTTGATATAGGGCAGTGATGGCGAACCTTGGCACCCCAGATGTTTTGGAACTACATTTCCCATGATGCTCAACAACACTGCAGAGCACATGAGCATCATGGGAAATGTAGTTCCAAAACATCTGGAGTGCCAAGGTTTGCCATCACTGATATAGGGTGTTGATCTCTTTAGGCCACACCTTCCCTCATTACACAAATACACATCACCTGATTTGCTTAAATCCAATAAGCATTCACGTTTATACAGCTTGGAGTTGGACACTATGCATAAAAATGATGTGGTCAAAATACTCACTTGCCTAATAATTGTGCACACAGTGAATTGTAGAGCTGCATGATTCTGGCCAAAATGAGAATCACATTTTTTTTTTTGCTTAAAGGAGTTGTAAAGGTTCCTTTAAAAAAAAACAAAAAAAAACAAACATGTCATACTTACCTCCACTGTGCAGTTAGTTTTGCACAGAGTTGCCCCAATCATCGTCTTCTGGGGTCCCTCGGCGGCTGTCTTGGCTCCCCCCCGCAACAGCTTCCCCCCCCTTTGGGAACTGCTCTCCCAAAGGGGTTAGCTTGCGGGCACACTCCCGTGATTCAGTGATACAGTCGGCGGCTATAGCCGCCGACTGTATTACTCGGCCCCTTCCCCCGGCACGCAGCTTCATTGATTTGATTGACAGCAGCGGGAGGCAATGGCTGTGTTGCTATCAATCATCCAATGAAAGAGCTGAGAAGCCTAGTCAAGAAGCCAGCGCGTTCACGATGCGGGACTTTCGAGGGCTCAAGTAAACGGGGGGCTCAGGGGCCGCTAATCTCAAAAAACATGTACCTTTACAACCCCTTTAAGCTTCTTTCACACTGGGGCATGGGCTGTGTTGACGTTAAAGTGGCGCTAGTTTTAGCGCTGTTTTAGCGGCGCTCTTAGGCCTCTAGCAGGGCGCCTTTAACCCCCTGCTAGCGGCTGAAGAAAGGGTTAAAAGCGCCCATGTTGCGGCGCTGCTGAAGTGCTTTGCAGGCCCTTCGGCAGTGCTGCCCATTTATTTCAATGGGCAGGGCATTTTGGGAGCAGTGTATATACTGCTCAAACCGCCCCATAGATGGTGCTAGCAGGACTTTTTCCAACATCCTGCAAGCGCACCGCCCCAGTGTGAAAGCCCTCCGGCTTTCACACTGGGGAGGCATGGGAGGCTTTTTCAGGTGCTATTTTTAGCGCTAAAACGCCTGAAAAACACCTAAAAAAAGTATGAAAGTGGCCTAAGAATAAAGATAACGATTCTTGCAGCATAATATCATCTTTCACATTATACAAAAAAGTTGGGCTAACTTTACTGTTTAGTTTTTTATTGAATCATTAAAGTGTATTTTCCCAAAAATTGCATTTGAAAGACCACTGCGCAAAAAGAGTGTGACATAAAATATTGCAACAACCGCCATTTTATTCTCTAGGGTCTCCACTTAAAAAATATATATTGTTTGGGGATTCATTTTCTAGCAAAAAATACAGATTTTAACTTGTAAACAACAAGTGTCAGAAAAAGGTTTAGTCTTTAAAGGGACACTAAAGCTTCAGGTTTTTAAAAAAACAGCATGTTATACTTACCTCCTCTGTGCAGTTGGTTTTGCACAGAGTGGCCCCGATCCTCCTCTTCTGGGGTCCCTCAGTAGCGCTCCTGGCTCCTCCTCTTCTTGAGTGCCCGTCGGAGAAGCGATCTCCTTCGCGCTCCTGTATCCTGCTGCTGCGTCCATTGACACAGACAGCAGAACTTGGCCCCTCCCCCTGGCCCCTGCATCATTGGATTTGATTGACAGCAGCGGGAGCCAATGGCTGCGCTGCTATCAATCTATCCAATCGGGACCCGAGACACCGGCTGGAGATGGTGTGCTCCTCCCTGTCGCGGGAAAGACCAAGTTCAGGTAAGTAAAAGGGGGGCTCTGGGGGGGCTGCAGCATCACAGGAGGTTTTTCACCTTAATGTATAGAATGCATTAAGGTGAAAAACCTTGAGGGTTTACAACCCCTTTAAGTGGTTAAACTTCCCTCATTTACAGACCCAAGTTCATTCCTTTGATCTAAAAGGATGAAGTGTTGCAATGTTTCTCCTTATCTCCATCTAAGCGATGTTGTCATAAACTTGGCAGGCTTTTTTTTTTCTTAGACAGCTGTCAGCTGTGAGCACAGAACTCTGCATAGAATTGGGAAAATGCTCTGTTACGATCGCGAGGGGGGGAAGAATCGTGATCTTTTTCTTTAATGATTAATCGTGCAGCTCTAGTGTATTGTTATCAAAATACAAACGAGTGGCCACTGCCCCCACCTATAACTGGCCTATTGCAGGACGTAGCTCTGGAAGGGTGACACATGTCAAACAAATACAAGGAGATGACCAAGCAGGGGTGGGCTCCTTCCTGGCCACCTATCCTCACTTATCCAAAAAATTCATGTGCTCCCATTGTGGAGACCCAGAAGTCAGAGTTAGGGACTACAGAAAACAGGGTGCCTTGACAGGGCCTGTAGCTTACACATGTATTTGCAAATGTGTGCAAACTAAACCTCTGTCCTTAACGCATTCTGTTAGACAGGTCAATTCGGTTGGTTGCTGGCTGGTTAGTAAGTTTGAGCTTGGAAATCTCCTTGTATTTGTTTGTGTATTGTAAGCCTGCTCAAGTGAGGAAGCTTATATATAGCATAGTTGCCAACATTCTAAAAAAAAATGTAGGGGCACTTTTTTGGCTGTAGGCGGAGTCTTTTTATAATTAGGGGGCGGGGCATGCATGTGTAGGCGTGGCACAGGGAAGTTAAATGTGACGAAAAACGGGCGTGGTTTATGTGAAATAGTGGGCGTGTCTTAAATGGGTGTGGTTCAAAGGGGGTGTGTTTAGAGTCTGAGATGAATGAGGGATGGAGAGGGAAAGGGTCGGAGAGGGATGGAGGGACAGCAGCCCCAGATCCTACACAACAATGGAAATATGTGTATTCTAGAAAGTTTAACAATCAGCATAGTTACATACATAGTTATATAGTAGGTGAGGTTGAAAAAAGACACAAGTCCAACCTATGTGTGATTATGTGTCAATATTACATTGTATATCCCTGTATGTTGCGGTCATTCAGGTGCTTATCTAATAGTTTCTTGAAGCTATCGATGCTCCCCGCTGAGACCACTGCCTGTGGAAGGGAATTCTATATTTGCATATTCTGCATATTCTGCAAAACATATTTTGCAATTCTGACTGGGACCAAATACCATTGCATAAGTACTTTATAGTTTGTCTCCAGAGCTATAATATTTTGTGAGGATGATTTTGTTGCGGACCAAATTTTATCCCAAGTGGATGCTTCCAAATGAAGTCCAAGGTTCTCTCCCATTTCCTCATATACAATGGTAGATCTGCATTGGGCAAAGTAATAAGGTTATTATATAATAGTGATATGAGACCTTTTGAGTGGGGATCACGTTTACATATGCGTTCAAAATGCGTGAATTCATCTAGGTTACTCTTTCCTTGTATATATGGTGTAAAAAATTTTTTGATCTGCAGATAACGAAAAAGTTCTGAATTGGGAAGCTGGTGACTATCACATAGTTCAGGGAATGTTTTACATGAGGTAGATGTTGATAAGTCACAAAGTTGAGTCAGATCAGAGGAAATCCATTTTTTAAAAGATTTTGAAAATGTGCTAGCTGGGTAGAAAAGTGGGTTTCTGATAAATAACAAGAGGGGAGCATGTGGAGATTGCAGTCTATAGGTTATTTTAAATTTATCCCAGATGTTTATTGTGTGTTTGGTAATCTTATTATTAATATTTTTATGATCAGATGGATTGGACCATATTAGATTTGTTATAGAGAATGGATCACATTTAATTGATTCAAGTCCTACCCAATGTGGAATTTCACTTTTCCCATGGTATTTAGGGATATGTGCTATTTGAACTGCATGATAGTAAGTGGCAAAATTAGGAAATCCTAATCCACCTTTAAGCTTGGAAAGGTACAGTGTGAATTTAGGTAAGTGAGATTTCCGGGAACCCCAAATAAACTCCAGTGTTTTTTGTTGGAGGTTTCTAAGAAAGTATGCTGGAACTGGAATGGGTAACACACAAAATAGATATAAAATCTTAGGTAGTATGGTCATCTTAATGACATTTCTTTTACCTATCCATGAGATTGGTAAAAAGGACCAATGTTTAAGGAAATTTGTGATTTGCCGCAGTAGTGGGGGAAAGTTAGCCCAGAAGAGTTCAAATAAATAGGGGGTTAGATTAATTCCTAAGTAAGCCAGGCGTGATGTAGACCAAGAAAAAGGGAGGGATGTTTGTGTTTGTTGTAAAGTGTGAGGAGGTAAGGAGATATTTAAGGATGTACATTTTTGGGGGTTGATATTAAGTCCAGATATGTGGGTAAAATGCTCTAGTTTTTTTAAAAGGTTGGGAGCAGAAATATGAGGGGAAGACATAAAAATTTATATATCGTCAGCAAATAAACATATTTTATGCTGATGGCCAGCTAAGTCTAACCCTTTGATTGAGGGGTCCATTCGAATAGCCTGAGCAAGGAGTTCAATAAGTAGGGCAAATAAAAGTGGGGACAGTGGACAGCCCTGATGTGTTCCTCTATTTATGTCAAATAAACCTGATTTGTATCCAGCATATCTAATATAGGCTTTAGGATTATTATATAATGATGAAACCCAATTAAGAAAGTGGGGACCGAAGCCCCATTTTTGTAGGATAAAATGCAAGTAGGGCCATGACACTGTGTCAAATGCTTTCTTTATATCTAACGACAGAAGACACATGGGTATTTGTCGCGTTTTAGCTGCTTGAATCAGTAGCATTGCCCTGTGTACATTATCTGCTGCTTGGCGAAAAGGTATGAAACCTTCTTGATCCTTATTTATTAGTGAGCCTATAATGTTATTTAAACGAGTCGCTAGAATTTTAGCTAATAGTTTTATATCAAGATTAAGCAAAGAAATGGGTCTATAATTAACACATGATGTTTCGTCAGACTGGGGTTTAGGTATCATCATAGCTGTTAGAGTTTCAGGGCGAAAGGATTGATTGTTAAGAAGTGAATTGAAAGCTTCAGATAGCATTGGCGCAAGGAGATGAGAAATTTTTTTACAATATAAGGCAGAAAAGCCGTCAGGGCCTGGTTGTTTGTTTCGTTTAAGGGATTTATTTGCCAATTCAACTTCTGCAGATGTAATGGGACTTTCAAGATTTTCATGTTGACTGAAAGGAATAGTTGGGAGTTTAATTTGTGAGAAAAATGTTTCTGCAGAAGATTGGTCAAAAGGTCCCTCTTTATTGTATAGGGATTTAAGGTGTTTGTGGAATGTGTGTAGGATCTTTTCTGGATTGCTGGTATAAGTATTATGGGGTAATTTTAGTCGGATCGGTTTAAATGGGTTGTCCAATGTTGTAAGAGCTCGAGCAAGAAGAGTGCCAGGCTTATTAGATTTAAGATAAAATTTGTGTTTGGAGTTACGTAAAGTTTTATCTACTGAGTCAGATAGGAAAAGATCAAGGTTTAGTCTAGCTTCATCTAACTGAGATTTGGTTTCAGGGGTAGGATTCAATTGAAAGTTTGCATGGCAAGTATTGAAGTTTATTTCTAATTTTTGTTGTATTTTCTTTTTTTCTCTTTTAAGGTATGATGCTTGGCGTAAACAAATTCCACGAAGAACAGGTTTATGTGCTTCCCATAAGGTTAATGGAGATATGTCAGGAGTTTTATTATTTTTCAAATAATCTTTTATGGCTAGTTCTAGGTCGGTAGAGTGTGATGGGTGGGATAAGGTTGAATCATTTATATGCCATGTGGGGTCTTGTGTTTTAGGTATGAGGGAAGCGAAAGTAGAAATTATTGCACAATGATCAGTCCATGTAAAGGGTATAACAGATGATGTAAGCAATTCCGGGGACATACTTATAGAAATTAGAATGTGATCAATACGGGAAAAGGATTTATGTGGATGGGAATAAAAGGAATATTGACGTTTTGTGGGATTGATTTCTCACCAGGAATCTAGCAAGGAATGTCTCTGAAGAAGTCTTTGGAACATATGAGATTGAGAGTTGGACGTGATAGGAGTTGGGGATTTAACTATAAAAGGATATAAAACTTGGTTCGAGTCACCACAGATCAAAAGTGTGCCCATTTTATGAGAATCAATTACTTGGAATAGGTGATAGAGGAAAGACGATGGACTTCTATTAGGAGCATAATAGGATACCACTGTGATCGGGGCATCACATAGATGTCCCGTAAGGATGAGATAGCGACCTTCTGGGTCTTTGATCCCAGTCTGAAGAGAAGAAGGTGTAGATCGATGAAATGCAATTAGTACTCCCCTTTGTTTAGTCTTAGCTGAAGCAGCAATGACTTGAGGATATAATGTACCAAAATATTTAGGTGTCGAGGTTTCAGTAAAATGAGTTTCTTGGAGGCACACTATATATGCCTTTGAGGAAGACAATGATCGAAAGACTTTGGTTTGGTTTTGTTGAACATTTAGACCTTGAACATTTAAGGTAAGGACATTTAAAGGAGCCATTATGATGATTTATAAAGGATATTACAAAATATTCCATACATAAAGTGTAGATCCAAGTTCACTCCGGTGAGGAGTAAGAAAAAAGAGGAAAGTAGAAGTAGAATAGGTAAGAAGGAAGAGAAAGTGAGAATCATTATGAGACAAATAACTTACAATAACTTTAGAAGATAAAAGGATAAAACGATGGCGTTCTGAGCGTGCGAAAGTGCTAGCTCAGAAGCACAAAATCTATCCAGGGAGGCCCCTCGCACAAAAAAAAGAGTGGAGGAGAGTCCTAAGATAGAAAAATGGGGGGAGCAGTGACTGTTTCTCGGGTCCCCCACGACCTAAAAATATATTTAAAAGAAAAAATTAAGTTTGACACCCAAATATGGCAAAAATATGCAAAAAATTGTCAAGTATAAGAAAAGAATTGACATATTTTTCAACATTAGAGCAAATAAAATGTCTATAATTAAGTAAATAATTTGTAATGTTTTGCAGTTTGAACTAAAATTAAATATTTTGTTGAATTATGTCGGTTACCTCTGGGTTATCAGTTGTGGATAATGCAGTAGTGTCACTAATGGATGATAATTATAAAGTAACGGTTAATACTTATATGATAACAAAATTTACTTCTATGCAGTAAAAAGAATTTTGAACAAAATGAGATAAGATCCTCTGTTTTATTAATGAAGGAAATACGGGAAAGGGGTGGGGATGGGGGAGGGGGTGGTGTAGAATTAGAGGAGTAGGAGGGAGGGAAAAAAGGAATGTGAGATAGGGGAAGGGGAGGAGAAGGAGGTAAGAGTGTAAAGGGAATAGGGATAAATTGGATAATTTAAATATTCATTAATCCTAGTCTAGAGAGGGTTAGAAAAAAAAAAAAAAGAGAAGAATCTGAGGTTAAACTATGAACTATTTAAAGGAAGTAAATTTAGGATAGGTAAATGGGAATAAGTATTTAGTATCTATAGAATGGGTGAAAGACCATTTAAGTTTAAATGACCTGCAATGAAACAAGCAAAATACATTTAGTCCATTGAATCTGGAGGATCCGGGTCTGGGGAGTTGAATCGACCCCTCTTGGGTGAGCTTTTTTTGTTTCTGTCATTTCCGATTTTGGAGGTATTTTGTGGAGAGCTGGATATTGTTCGTCGCCGAGGACTAGCAGATGGTCTTTCGCAAAGGTGAAGTTTTTGCAAGGTGTTCAATAATTCATCATAGGATTTGCATGAATGTTTGATGCTTTGATATGTGAAACGAAGAGAGAATAGGAAACCCCATTGATAAGGAATCTGGTGTTGTTGTAGATTTTGTAGTAAAGGTTTCATCGTGTGTCTTTTAGCAACAGTTACTGGGGATAGGTCAGCAAAGATCTGTTATGGGTGACCTTGAAAAATAAGGGTTTCTTTACTCCTTGCGGTGACCATGATTTGCTCCTTGGTGCGAAAAAAGTGAAATTTCACAATTATGTCGCGAGGAGGACCTTCTGACTTGCGAGGCGCCAAAGCTCTATGTATTCTGTCTATTTCCAGCCTCTCAATAGAAATTGACGGTGTTAAATCTTGAAATAGGGCGGTAATTGTTGATGGAAGGTCAATAATAGACTCAGGAATACCGCGTATGCGGATGTTCGAGCGCCGTGCTCTATTTTTGAAGTCCTCCAAACGCGTTTGCAGCAATAGATTTTCGTTTTTAAGAGAGTCCAATTCATTTTCATGAGTCATTATATTAGTTTCCATGTCTTCCATTTTATTTTCTAAATCAGCGGTGCGCTGACCTAAGTCACAAATTTCTTTAGTCAATTTTTCAGTTATATGGTCGGAGGTCAGCTTTAAGGCTTTCTGCAGCATTTTCTCTATTTGATTTAGCACAATTGGATGTAATGAATCTGTTAGTTGTTGCTGAGAGGTGGTGCTGTATTCAGTGTCTGTGCCATACATTACATGAGGTAAAGGTTGCTGCCTGTCAGAGATGTGCCTGTGTGAGGAGATTTAGGCTGCGCCATCTTACAGAAGCCTCTGGGGAGATTATCTTTGAGGGATTTTGTTTTATTTTTCCCGCGGGTGGCTCCTAAAACCATATCAAGATATACCCAGGGCACTGGGGAAGATGTGGGTAAGCTTTATATCTAATTTACCCTTACATACGGGGTGTATATGATGGCCATGAAGTCCCGAGAAAAGCAGAGCTTCAGTGGGACATGTCCGTCGCCGTCAGCTCCGCGCATGCGCCCCGATCTATGATTTTTATCATGACTGCGTTATTGCTGCGGACACATTGGACACATTTTTGGGACAATTCACATTTATACAGCGATCCGTGCTATAAAAATGCATTGATTACTGTATAAATGTGACTGGAGGGGTTAACCAGGAGGGGGCGCTGTAGGGTTAATTATGTTCCTAGGGAGTGATTGTAACTGTAGGGGGAGGGGACGCACAAGGGGAGGAGACCGATCTGTGTTCCTCTGTACAAGGAACACACCATCGGTCTCCTCCCATCTGACAGGACGTGGATCTGTGTTTACATACACAGATCCACGGTCCTGCTCAGTTACCGGGCAATAGCGGGTGCCCGGCGGACATTGCGGCCGCCGGGCACGCGCACTGGGACCCGAGTGACGCGGAGGGTGCGCGCGCCCCCTGGGGGGCATGGAAGGCCGTCACGTCATATGACGGCGGCCCAGGATAACAGCTAGACCGTCCAGCCGTCATATGACGGTGGGCGGGCAGCAAGTGGTTAAATATATTTTTTTATATATAATTGTATAATATTCAACTTTTTCATTAATATCATGAATTTATATGAATCTTCTGCCATTATCGGCATCTTTAGCACAAGAAAAGCTCAAGAAAAATGCATCCCTTTAAATTATAGTCACATGACCTATGAAAAACATACCATAAGCACAGTAAAATTGCAGCAAATTTGTATGTGTTTTTAGCACCATTATTGGCACCTTTTTCTTTATCGGCAAAATGCCCAAAACGCCATTTTTGGCCGATGTGTTTCGGCCGCCAAAATTTTGGTGCATCTCTGTCTATGATGATTCATTCTCTTCTTGGGTTGGGTTTGTCCATAGGCGTGCGCAGCCTATTGCATTAGGCTGTGCACCCCAAAGCTCAAACATACATGCGTATATATATATATATATCTAGATATATATATATGTATATATATATATACACACACACACACACACACACACATATACACTGTATTACCAGAAGTATTGGTGGGACACCTGCCTTTACACGCACATGAACTTTAATGGCATCCCAGTCTTAGTTCGTAGTGCTCAATATTGAGTTGGCCCACCCTTTGCAGCTATAACAGCTTCAACTCTTCTGGGAAGACTGTCCACAAGGTTTAGGAGTGTGTCTATGGGAATGTTTGACCATTCTTCCAGAAGCCCATTTGTGAGGTCAGGCACTGATGTTGGATGAGAAGGCCTGGCTCGCAGTCTCTTTAATGTGAAGGCCAGTCAAGTTCCTCCACCCCAAACTCGCTCATCCATGTCTTTATGAACTTTGCTTTGTGCACTGGTCCAAATCATTTGGTGGAGGGGGGATTATGGTTTGGGGTTGTTTTTCAGGGGTTGGGCTTGGCCCCTTCGTTCCAGTAAAGGGAACTCTTAAGACATCAGCATACCAAGACATTTTGGATAAATTTATGCTCCCAACGTTGTGGGAAGAGTTTGGGGATGGCCCCTTCCTGTTCTAACATGACTGCACACCAGAGCACAAAGCAAGGTCCATAAAGACAAGAATGGAGCAAGGGTGGTGGAAAATTAACTTCAAACGCAAAAATTCACATTATACAGTAATAGTAACTAAAATATATAAAATTAAGTGTAACCATCTAAACAATAAAAATTCCAAAGTGCTTTAATGGTGTGAACCTCCCAACTAAACAGTTGTTGCATTGAAGTTAATTTGTATTGCAATTATCTGTAGAGGGGTTTCCACCATGCCTGCTAAGTTAAAAAAAAAAAAAATGTCTTATTCTCATTTTGATCTGTATTAAATGTGAAACCACATATCACTGGAATTATTGCACTTGAAATTAATCTGTATGCAAATATCTATAGGAGGGGTGTCCACCATCCCTGCTAAGTTTCATTTTTTAATTTTTTTTTTTCAGTTTGATGTGCATTATATGTGACGTTACATATCACCGGTATTGTGGTAATATTGACGTTTATTGAGATTTCCATACATTAGAGGGTTCCACAATTATTGTTAAGTTATTGATTAGTAAGTTAGCGCTGCACTCTTTTTTGTGGTGTGGGAACACATAACAGTGCTTAGTGGCAGGCCTTTTACTGACACTTTTTTAATTTACCTCCAGTCGTTTATTGTAAATAGTAGTGTGGTGACTACGTATTATACTAAAGATCGGCATGTGGCATTAATAAACAGCCGGATTTCAACACCCCATAGACAAGGTGCCTAGCTGCTGAGTTCAACTGCCCATCCCTGCACTCAGTGCATGGATGGGCACTGATTGGAAGCACTGATAGGCAGCACTGATAGGCAGCACTGATTGGTGACACCGATTGGCAGCACTCATGGGCACTGATAGGCAGCACTCATGGGCACTGATAGGTGGTACTGGTTGGTAGCACTGATTGGCAGCACTGATAGGCACTGCATGGTGGCACTGATAAGTGGCACTGGTTGGCACTAATTGGCAGCACTGATTGGCACTGATAGGCAGCACTGATGGGCACTGATATGCAGCACTGATAGGCTGCACCGATGGGCACTGATTGTCACTGATAGATGGCACTGCTAGGCAACACTGATTGGCAGCACGGATAGGTGGCACTGATTGGTGGCATTGGTTGGCACTAATAGGCTTTACTGATTGGCAGCACAGGTGGACACTGCTAGGAAGCACTGATGGGCACAGATTTATGGCATTGTTTGGCACTGATGGGCACTTATTGGCAGCACTGATAGGCAAAACTGATGGGTACTGATAGGCAGCACTGATGGGCACTGATAGACAGCACTGATGGGCACTTATAGGCAGCACTGATAGGTGGCACTGATTGGAAGCACTGTTGGGCACTGATGGACACTGATAGGTGGCATTGGTTGGCACTGACGGGCGGCACTGATTGGCACTGAAAGGTGGCATGGATTGTCTCTCATAGGTGGCATTGGTGGGCACTGACAGGTGGCACTGATGAGCATTGATTGGCACTGACAGGTGTCACTGATATGTGGCACTGGTGGGCACTGACAGGTGGCACTGATAGGTGGCATTAGTTGGCAATGATAGGTGGCACTGATGGGCATTGATCTAGGAGAAGGGAGGTTTCCCATTGAGCAGTCAGCATGTAAGAGCCGCTCAGTGCGTGAAACTGTAATGTAATGTCACTGCTTGGTGGGAGGAGCTGTTAGAACTTGGAGCTGATGTCGGGGGTGGGTGGGACCGAACAGCTAGCCTATTAAACACAAGCCAATGGGATAGGGGCTGGGCGGGCCGCTCCGTGTGTGGCTCCGCCCCTTTCTATCAGCTATCAAACACCAGTCAAAGGAATAGGGTCTGGGCAGGCCGCTCCGTGTATATGGCTCCACCCCCTTTCTTAAGCAGCCCAATAATTGACTGGTGTTTAATAGCTGATAGAAAGGGGCGGAGACACTTACACGGAGTGGCCCGTCCAGCCCTTGACATCAGCGTGTTTGATAGGCTAGCTGTTTGATCCCGCCCACCCACGACATCAGCCCCGAGTTTTCAAAGCTCCTATCTGCAAGCAGTGACATTACATTACAGTTTAAAGCACTAAGTGGCTCTTACATGCCTCCCTGACTGCTGAATGGGAAAATGCCTTACAGGTAGCTCCCTATACAGTCTCTTGCAGCATCTTACAGCAGATCTCCAGACATACATTAGGGTGTGCCCAGGCTATGGGTTTGTCATATGATTCTCCTCATCATCCACAGCAATGTCCCGACTCCATTCACAGCTGCAGCAGAGATTCTTTCTCTGGGGTCATCATGTGATAACCTTCAGTCCTCGCGGGAGGGATTCCAACTGTTTCAGTTCTCTTTTAGCTTCTTCTGACAAGCGAATGTCCCTGAGTCTAGAAGAGAAGATAGAAATAATCAGCAGATCTCAGCAGATTAATTTAATTTCCTTTATTCTCTGAGGTTCAATAATGAGAGCTATGTACGATTTTTATTATTATTCTTCACAGGTATAATTACTGATAAAGGACCTCCTGCCAAATGTCTGACTTTAGAACTTTATGTAAATCCTTCAGCAATCAGGTTCTGTCTTTTTCTATGGTAAGTCATACAATGTAAAGCAGACACTGAACACAGAGATCAGAGATTATATGAATCCATGAAACTACAGCTCTATCCCTCTATCCATAATCATTTATATCAGGGTGTATGTTATAACCTGCACAGACTGATGGACAGATACACACAATGACATGATGATGAATGGACACTGACTGATACATGCAGATTGGCAGGATGTACAGACATACAGTATCTCACAAAAGTGAGTAATCCCCTCACATTTTTGTAAATATTTTCTTCTATCTTTTCATGTGACAACACTGAAGAAATGACACTTTGCTACAATGTAAAGTAGTGAGTGTACAGCTTGTATAACAGTGTAAATTTGCTGTCCCCTTAAAATAACTCAACACACAGCCATTAATGTCTAAACTGCTGGCAACAAAAGTGAGTACACCCCTAAGTGAAAATGTCCAAATTGGGCCCAATTGGCCATTTTCCCTCCCCGATGTCACGTAACTAGTTAGTGTTACAAGGTTTCAGGTGTGAATGGGGAGCAGGTGTGTTCAATTTGGTGTTATCACTCTCACTCTCTCATACTGGTCACTGGAAGTTCAACATGGCACCTCATAGCAAAGATCTTTCTGAGGATCTGAAAAAAAAGAATTATTGCTCTACTTAAAGATGGCCTAGGCTATAAGAAGATTGCCACAACCCTAAAACTGAAGCTGCAGCACGGTGGCCAAGACCATACAGCGGTTTAACAGGACAGGTTCCACTCAGAACAGGCCTGGCCATGGTCGACCAAAGAAGTTGAGTGAACGTGCTCAGCATCATATCCAGAGGTTGTCTTTGGGAAATAGACGTATGAGTGCTGCCAGCATTGCTGCAGAGGTTGAAGGGGTGGGGGGTCAGCCTGTCAGTGCTCAGACCATACGGCACACACTGCATCAAATTGGTCTGCATGGCTATTGTCCCAGAATGAAGCCTCTTCTAAAGATGATGCACAAGAAAGCCTGCAAACAGTTTGCTGAAGACAAGCAGACTGAGGAAATTGATTACTGGAACCATGTCCTGTGGTCCGATGAGACCAAGATAAACGTATTTGGTTCAGATGGTGTCAAATGTGTGTTGCGGCAACCAGGTGAGGAGTACTGTTGAAAGACAAGTTTGTCTTGCCTACAGTCAAGCATGGTGGTGGGAGTGTCATGGTCTGGGGCTGCATGAGTTCATTGAAGGAACCATGAATGCCAACATATACTGTGCCATACTGAAGCAGAGCATGATCCCCTCTCTTTGGAGACTGGGCCGTACTCCAACATGATAATGACCCCAAACACACTTCTAAGATGACCACTGCCTTGCTTAAGAAGCTGAGGGTAAAGGTGATGGACTGGCCAAGCATGTCTCCAGACCTAAACCCTATTAAGCATCTGTGGGGCATCCTCAAATGGAAGGTGGAGGAGCACAAGGTCTCTAACATCCACCAGCTCTGTGATGTCGTCATGGAGGAGTGGAAGAGGACTCCAGTGGCAACCTGTGAAGCTCTGGTGAATTCCATGCCCAAGAGGGTTAAGGCAGTGCTGGAAAAATAATGGTGGTCACACAAAATATTGACACTTTGGGCCCAATTTGGACATTTTCACTTAGGGGTGTACTCACTTTTGTTGCCAGTGGTTTAGTCGTTAATGGCTGTGTGTTGAGTTGTTTTGAGGGGACAGCAAATTTACACTGTTATACAAGCTGTACACTCACTACTTTACATTGTACCAACGTGTAATTTCTTCAGTGTTGTCACATGAAAAGATAGAATAAAACATTTACAAAAATGTGAGGGGTGTACAGAGAGAGAGAGAGAGAGAGAGAGAGAGAGAGAGAGAGAGAGAGAGAGAGAGAGAGAGAGAGAGAGAGACTTTAAGAACTTTAAGAATTTATAATATGCTTGATTTGTTTTTTCCTTCTTGGATGGCTTGTTTCAATTCCTGGGAAATCAGAACTGTTGGATATGTGACGACACAAACTACTCATAAGAACACAGAAAGATGCTCAAAATAGGCCTTCGTACCAAAACCAGTCTGAACTGACCAGATACTGCTGAATTCAATTTTTTTGCCAGTCACAAGAAGTATACAACCATTTAACTGTTCCCTTGCTACCAAGAAGATATGAATGCTGATTGGACTAAACTATACGGTCACACTTATAATGCCCCGTACACACGGTCGGATTTTCCGATGGAAAATGTCCGATCGGAGCGTGTTGTCGGAAATTCCGACCGTGTGTGGGCTCCATCAGACATTTTCCATCGGATTTTCCGACACACAAAGTTGAACAGCAGGAGAAAAAATTGTCCGACAACAAAATCCGTTGTCGGAAATTCCGATCGTGTGTACACAAATCCGACCGACAAAGTGCCACGCATGCTCAGAATAAATAAAGAGATGAAAGCTATTGGCCACTGCCCCGTTTATAGTCCCGACGTACGTGTTTTACGTCACCGCGTTCAGAACGATCGGATTTTCCGACAACTTTGTGTGACCGTGTGTATGCAAGACAAGTTTGAGCCAACATCCGTCGGAAAAAATCCTAGGATTTTGTTGTCGGAATGTCCGAACAAAGTCCGACCGTGTGTACGCCCTATAACACGCCTAGACCTTATGCATTTTTATATGTATAAAATTGTATAGCCTGTAGATGTAACCTCAGAAACACTTTCACTTTACTGCTTTATATAGAACTGTGTATTGTGTTTCTCCACTGCAGTGTCTGGAATAAAAGCACCGTTTCCTTTTTATCTATTTGGGTTCACTGTCTCGTCAGAAAAAGGTCTTGATTTGGAGACTCCCTAACCTGATTTAACATTTCTCTGAACAGTCCTTTTTGTAATTTTGGGGGGAAAGAGGGTTAGGGCCAGGACACCCTTAAGTAGTTGTAGGTTCAATTGGCAGACTCCTAGACTTCAATAGGAGGACAGCCGTACAAGGAAAGGGCACAGAAAGGCCCTACACAAGCACGTGCAGGAATGCTGTCTCCTATGGCAACAGTCTTTAACAGTTCCTAACCCAAACGTAACAGTTTCTTTCAGCTTCACTACAACTGCCTTTTGTAGTTCAACACTGAGCTCCTGGTCTCTCACTAGACCCTCTGATTCACTGACTCTGAATCGCTTGAGCTCCTCCAATCTCTGCAGTGGTATCTGCCCCTCAAGTGTCACCCACGCTTCCCTGCTGGGTCGCTAGCTTGGCACTCCAGATACTTCTAAAGCCTCACCCCTGCTGACCGTCTCGGTCCCTTGCTTGACTCACAAGGCTGCTCTGTAAGCGTCACCTCTGCTGGTTGGGTCCCCGACTTGATCACTGCCTGAAGTTTCCCGATTCTCCACTGTGCCCGTTCGGTGAGAGTGCTGCTCCGGTACTTGCTTCAGTTACTCACTGTGGTGCCTGGTAATAAGATGTTTGATCCCTTAGTGGTGACAGCTTCCCTTCTACCTCTGACCATGACAGGTTCCCTGGCCTGCAGAACTGTCACTTCTGGTTGGACTGCAAGCCGCAATCTCAACCCTGTGCTGCCTTCTTACTTCTGGATAGGCCCTCACACAGCTTGGCACCTTCACACCCCCAGGATAGGCCCAATCTCTGGTCTAGCAGCCTACGACACACGTCCACCCAGACAGCCGTCCAGGTGGCACAGAACATAGATCACCTGACTCCACCCGAATATATAGGCTCTCTCAGCAGGCCAAGGGATTAAAGAAAACCCCTGCCTATTGGCTAAGACACCACATATACCCATAACCTGACCTTGGGTTTACCTTCTCATATCTAGTACCACCAAGTGCCACCTAGTGGTAGAAGAGAAAAGTACAAGGCCAAACTTAGGGAGAAATCAATGGATCTCTAACAACTAACCAGGGTAATTACTCCTGGTGAGTAAATTTGTGAGGAGCATCCCTGACTAAGCCCTAGGGTGCTACATATATATTACAGATGGGGCACCCCTTACCTGATCCCCCCATGTGTGTCCTGGGCTTACCTGTCCTCTTCAGGAGACAAAGACATCCATCAGTGTTGTCAGGATGGTGAGTGAAGAGAAGACAAAAACATTTGTCTCTCAATCTTCCCTAAGAGCAATGAATTCAGAATCTCTGAGCAGATTTACAGCTTTCAGATTGTGGCAGGAAAAACATCTGATTAGGTCCAAGCTGTACTTGATCTATGGTGTGCAGAGGAAGCATTACTGGACCAAATGACCCCAGATGCCTTCATAACGAGTAGATTGTTGCCATTTCATATCTGCACCTAATTTTGGTATCTATTTACCCGACTTAGTCTCATCTTTTATAATTTTCAGAAATGTGTTATATTTTATTTTCTTTGTGTGCAATTAAATTAATGTGAATACATTTTTACTGAATATATAGCCTTGATAAACAGTTACCATAATGTCATGTGCCAAACAAGTTTTTATTCTACAGGTCTTTAGCTTTCAGAAAATGTATAATGGGGTTCTCCATCAGGCAAAGGCTTAAATTATATTTATAGCCATGAACAAAACATTACATTTACATATTTAAGCTTAAAGTCCTTACATGTGGTGGCTGCATTAGTTTTATTTTTTAGAAAGTACATAAAGCACCTGTTGATCTTACTAGAAATCTCATGTCCTTATTTTTTTCTTATCAGCAAACAGTAATGTTAGTTTCCTTCCAAGCAATTGTCTATTTACACTCCAGGTAATGGAGATGATGACTGAAGACATGTTTGTATTCCAAATCATTTGCACAGTCTAGGTCAGTGATGGTGAACCTTGGCACCCATGATGTTTTGGAACTACATTTCCCAGGATGCTCATGCACTCTGCAGCATAATTGAGCATAACGGGAAATGTAGTTCCAAAACATCTGGGGTGCCAAGGTTCATCATCACTGGTCTAGGTTGACAACACTATTCCTCCATATACACAGTGCAGTCAGTGTTGTCACCCTAGGGTAGGAAGTGTCTTACTGGCAGGATCAGCAGGAGAAGATAAAGCGAAAAAGGAAGAAAAGTCTGAAATAAGGAAATGAATGCCTCAAACCCATCTTAGGACTGATAAACTGCAAAGTATTACATTTCTGGGGTTTAGATATCCTTTAACCACCTCCAGCCCAAGCCAGTTCTGACATTTTTCTCCTATATGTTAAAAATCAGCATTTTTATGCTGGAAAATGACTCTGCTGGAAAATATATACATTATTTTTTTTTTTAAGAAGGAGCTTGGCACCCCAGATACTTCTCAAGTAGGGATGAACTTCGAGTTCGAGTCGAACTCATGTTCGACTCGAACATCCGCTGTTTGCCAGTTCGACGAACAGAGAACAATTTGGGGTGTTCGCGGCAAATTTGAAAGCCACGGAACACCCTTTAAAAGTCTATGGGAGAAATCAAAAGTGCTAATTTTAAAGGCTTATATGCATGGTATTGTCATAAAAAGCGTTTGGGGACCTGGGTCCTGCCCCAGGGGACATGGATCAATGCAAAAAATAGTTTTAAAAACAGCCGTTTTTTCAGGAGCACTGATTTTAATAATGCTTAAAGTGAAACAATAAAAGTGTAATATTCCTTTAAAAATTTCGTACCTAGGGGGTGTCTATGGTATGCCTGTAAAGGGGCACATGTTTCCCGTGTTTAGAACAGTCTGACAGCAAAATGACATTTCAAAGGAAAAAAAGTCCTTTAAAACTACTCGCGGCTATTAATGAATTCTTGGTCTGACAATACACATAAGAGTTCATTGATAAAAATGGAATGAGATTTCCCCACATGGGAACCCCGAACCAAAATTTAAAAAAAATGGCGTGGGGGTCCCCCTAAATTCCATACCAGGCCCTTCAGGTCTGGTATGGATATTAAGGGGAACCCCGGCCAAAATTAAAAAAAAAAAAGGCGTGCGGATCCCCCTCAAAATCTATACCAGACCCTTCAGGTCTGGTATGGATTTTAAGGGGAACCCCGCGCCAAAATTTTTTAAAAAATGGCGTGGGGTCCCCCCAAAAATACACACCAGACCTTCATCCGAGCACGCAACCTGGCAGGCCGCAGGAAAGGAGGGGGATGAAACAGCGCCCCCCTACTGAACCGTACCAGGCCACATGCCCTCAAAATTGGTAGCCCCCCAAAGCACCTTGTCCCCATGTTGATGGGGACAAGGGCGTCATCCCCACAACCCTTGCCCGGTGGTTGTGGGGGTCTGCGGGCAGGGGGCTTATCGGAATCTGGAAGCCCCCTTTAACAAGGGGACCCCCAGATCCCGCCCCCCCTCTGTGAAATGGTAAGGGGGTACCCCTACCATTTCACAAATAAACTGTCAAAAATGTTAAAAATGACAAAGAGACAGTTTTTGACAATTCCTTTATTTAAAGTCTTATTTTTTCCATCTTCTTTCTTCTATCTCTCTTTTGTTTCTTCCTCCATCTTCTTCTTCTGGTTCTTCTGGTTCTTCCTCCAGTGTTCCCGTCCGGCATCTTCCTCCGCGGCATCTTCTTTCCTTCTTCTTCTCAGGCCGCTCAGCATCCATAATGGAAGGCTCCCGCTGTGTGACGCTTCTTGTCTTCTGACAGTTACGTAACGGGTGACACTGCCCCCCTCTGACATCACGGGGAATGTCACAGGGAAGTCCCCGTCAAGTCCCTGTGCGTCAGAGGGGGTGGGGTCACCGGGTGGCCCCGCCCTCCATTATTTAAGAACCGTCAGAAGACGAGAAGCGTCACACAGTGAGAGCCTCCCATCATGGATGCGGAGCAGCTCGAGAAGAAGAAGGGAAGAAGACGCCGCAGAGGAAGATGACGGACGAGAACAGCGGAGGAAGAACCATAAGAACCATAAGAAGAAGATGGAGGAAGAAACCGAAGGTAGATAGAGGAAATAAGATAGAAGAAAGGAATTGTCAAAAACTGTCTCGTCATTTTTAACATTTTTTGACAGTTTTTTTGTGAAATGGTAGGGGTACTTTTGTACCCCCTTACCATTTCACACAGTGGGGGTGGGATCTGGGGGTCCTCTTGTTAAAGGGGGCATCCAGATTCTGATAACCCCCCCCGCCCGCAGACCCCCACAACCACTGGGCAAGGGTTGTGGGGATGAGGCCCTTGTCCCCATCAACAAGGGGACAAGGTGCTTTGGGGGGCTACCCCAAAGCACCCTCCCAATGTTGAGGGCATGTGGCCTGGTACAGTTCAGGAAGGGGGCTCTCTCTCATCCTCCCTCTTTTCCTGCGGCCTGCCAGGTTGCGTGCTCGGATAAGGGTCTGGTATGGATTTTTGGGGGGACTCCACACCATTTTTTTTAATTTTGGCGCGGGGTTCCCCTTAAAATCCATACCAGACCTGAAGGGTCTGGTATAGATTTTGAGGGGGACCCCCAAGCCATTTAAAAAAAAAATTTGTCCGGGGTTCCCTTTAATATCCATACCAGACCTGAAGGGCCTGGTATGGAATTTAGGGGGACCCCCCACGCCTTTTAAATTTTGGTTCGGTGTTCCCCAGTGGGGAAATCCCATGCCGTTTTTATCAATGAACTTTTATGTGTTTTGTCAGACCGACAATTCATTAATAGCCGCGAGTAGTTTTAAATGACTTTTTTTTCATTTTGCTGTCAGACTGTTCTAAACACGGGAAACATGCGCCCCTTCACAGGCATACTATAGACACCCCCCAGGTACGAAATTTAAAGGAATATTACACTTTTATTGTTTCACTTTAAGCAAAATCACTGCTCCCGAAAAAATGGCCGTTTTTAAAACTTTTTTTAAAACTTTTAAAACTTTTTTTTGCATTATCCATGTCCCCTGGGGCAGGACCCAGGTCCCCAAATACTTTTTATGACAATTACTTGCATATAAGCCTTTAAAATTAGCACTTTTAGCACAATTATTCATGTTCGAGTCCCATAGACTTTAACGGTGTTTGCGTGTTCGAACAAATTTTTTGCCTGTTCGCATGTTCTGGTGTGAACCGAACAGGGGGTGTTCAGGTCATCCCTATTCTCAAGCTTCATCCCTGCTGACCGCCTCGGTCCCTGACTTGACTCAAAATGCTGATCTGCAAGCGTCACCTCCTCTGGTTGGGTCCCTGACTTGATCACCACCGAAGAAGCCATGGAGAATAGGATGGTTGTTTTTGCAATTTTTTATGTTGCGCAATATTTGGGCAGCGGATTAACAAACTTACACTTTAATGAATTTTAGTGCACACAAGCACAATAGAATACCAAATTTTTTGGTCAAGTAAAAAAGGATGTTACACCAAGTAAATAGATACCTAACGTGACACACTTTAAAACTGTGTATGCTGACAAACTACGATACCTAAAAACCTTCATAGGCAATGCTTTAAAAGCTTTTACAGGTTACTAGTTTTGAGTTACACAGGAGGTCTGTCACTAGAAATGTTGCTTTCATGCTGATGTTCATGATGATACCTCATATTTACCTATGTGTGTGTATGTGAACATGGGGGAATAGGGGCATTTTCCATTTTTATCATTAATTTTATCATTTATTTTATTACATCTTTTGACATTGCATCTTTATTTTATTTTTGGCACTTTATTGCTATCGCAAGGGATGAACAGCATCCTTTGTGATAGCATGAGCCGTAACAGGTCCTCTTTATGGAGAGATCTTGGATCTATATTAGACCCCATATCTCTTCTATGCTATCCATTGCATATGGTCATATCAAGATCGGTTTGATCAGATGAGTTTCCAGCTAGTGAAAAATCCAAATCCAGAAGTGGTGGAATCCTTGTCACTTCTGGTTTCTGACATCACAAAGGGGTGGGAACAATGGAGGTTCCTCTCACTCTGTGTAGGGCATCTGATCTGATGAGTTGCATTGATACCGAGCTCCCTGGTGGAGCGGAAGAGCCCAGTAAAGGCGGCAGGTGGCAGGGGGAGGGGATCTTCTCCTCTACCTGTAAAAGTGATCAGGTAACTGTACAGTGGGTATAGAAAAGAATCATCTCCCTTTAAAATAATAACATTTTGTTGCTTTGTAGCCTGAATTGAAGACAGACACAATTTTTGTTTTATCCAGCTGTGTTTTCTCAGTGCAACTTATAACATCCAAGTTAAAGATATAACACCAAAACATCAGAAAAAATGTAAAAAATTCAAAATCAGAATCACTGAGTTGGAAAAAGGATCACCCCCTCTAATCAGGTGTAGGTAATATTAGCGAACAATATTCACTGCTCAAGGCCTGAAGAAGGGGGGAGACCAAAAAGGCATTGGCTGTATTTGATCTTAAACAACATACATTTCAAAAAGACTTTTAAATTAGATGAGCTTTTGTAATAGGCGCTTCGCAATACCTACTACAGAGTTTATTCTGATGACATTGTCATATATTTATATTATTAGCTGTCCAGCAGTTATATTGGCAAAGCAATTGCATTTATGTTTATTTTCTGTTTATTGTCATTATTCTAATTGTTTATTGTTTTGCTGCCTCCTATGGTTACTGTTTATATTGCACTCATATTTTCTCTATCCTCCCCTCTATGTGTATGAAGTCATTTTCCTTTCCTTCATTGTGAGTTCCTGCTATCCTTCCTGCAACACATACACTGAAATTAGGAAAAAATATTCCTTTTAACCATTTCAAATACCGACATCTACAACATCATATAGTTTGCCTGAACCTTCTGTGTGCAATAAAAAAAATCAGGGATGCCGAGTGTTTGGTAAGTTCATCTATTCAATGAGATTGTCTGCAGTGATCATCTCTGCTCCATTCAACCCAGACAGATCTCAGGAAGAGAAAAGTCACTATTATAACAATTGAAGTCGGAATATTTACAAGTTTTGGATATAAAACAGTCCCAGAATATTATTGTCTCAGTCAGTCCTATTATACTCACCGTAATTCTTCTATACAGCTTGTTGTCAGAGCTTCCATCAGATCACCGATATTAAGACCCTCCTGATTCTTCCCAGACAGGTTCAGTCTCCTCAGTCTCTGGTTATTTCTAATTCCAGATGCCAGGTGGGGACAGGAACTGTCTGTCAGTTGATTATTATCCAAACTGTAGAAGAGAAGAATGTTACCTGAAGAAAATGAATTTCTCCCCAGGAATGAATGTAACAATTCTCTACATGAATGGAACGCATTTCTCTTTATTGGAATCATTTATATTAGATCACTTTATAAAACTCCAGGACATGAAAACCGCCAATATTGTCCTCCCTGTGTAGAGACGGTGATATCTCCATACACAGGATGACCACAAGATACCACTGACATGACTCGTATTGTGCTATAATCTCCTTGTGTATGGAGCATGAATGGTATCAGTAGACAGTGGGCTCAATTCACAAAATGGTATCGTCATCTTTAACCACTTGAAGACCAGGCTTTTTCTGTCTTAAATCATTTTTTTTTTTGTTAGAAAACTACATATAACCCCAAAACATTATACATTTTTTAGCAGATATCCTACGGAATAAAACGGTGACCATTGCAATTTTCTATCTTTCACAGTATTTGCTATGCTAAAAAAAGACAGCTTATCATGTTACACTTTAAAATTGCACACGCTAATTGAATGGTGTCAAATTATGGAACTTAAAAATCTACATGGGCAGAGGAGGTCTAGTGCTAGAATTATTGCTCTCGCTCTAATGTTCGTGGCGATACCTCACATGTGTTGTGCAAATACTGTTTACATATGTGCGCGTGATTTTATTTATCTTACTTTTTATTTTTACACTGTCCCTTTATTTATTTTTTACTTTTATTCCTATTGTAAACATCCTTTATAATAGAATTAAGAATGAAAGGGTCTCTTTATGGGGAGATATGGGGTCAAAAAGACCCCAAATCTCTTCCTTATCTTTACAAAGCAAAATATCAAAAACATTCTTTTTTTAATCTATGCTTTAAAGAAGAAATGCATTTACTTCCAGCCTGGGCTGGAAGTAAATTTGAGATGTTGATCTGGTCCTCCAAGACCATAGAGGCGATCAAAGAGTATTTACTGAAGGAATGGATTATGTCACTGAATATTTATTTTGATTGGTATTTATTGTATATACACATACACGGTGAAGTAATATTGATTTTCTGAGAGGCTCAGCCAATATATACACATTTTTACTGAATAGTTGTGGGAACACAATAATTTGGCTTGCTGCTATCGGACTACACTTGTTATTAGGAACACAGAAATTATAGCGGAGTTCCAACCAAAAATGGAACATCCGCTTTTCAGCTTCCTCCCCCCCTCCGGTGTCACATTTCAGGGGGGAGCAGATACATGTCTAATGCAGGTATTTGCTCCCACTTCTGCGCATAGATTGCTGCAGTAACCGCAGCGATCTACGCTATGTTGGCCCCTCCTCCGTCCCCCCCGCTGTCTTCTGGGAGACACACAGGTCCCAGAAGACAGCAGGGACCAGTGAGATCACGCAGCGCAACTTGCGCATGCGCAATAGGGAACCAGGCTTTGAAGCCACAAGGTTTCAATTCCTGATTTCCTTACCGAAGATGCCGGTGCCTGCCCCCGGGAGCCGCGGGATAGATCGGCTTCGGATGAGGACATCGCGGGCGCCCTGGACAGGTAAGTGTCCTAATATTAAAAGTCAGCAGCTGCAGTATTTGTAGCTGCTGACTTTTAATTTTTTTTTTCAGTGGAACTCCGCTTTAAGGGAGCGTGGGATTATACAGACTAGTTTATTAGGACAAAAAGTCTCTTAATGGTAGAATAAACAGAAGATTAAGGAAAAGAATGCCTCAAACACATCTTAAGACTGATAAACTGCAATATATTACATTTCTGGGGTTTAGATATGCTTTAACCACCTCCAGCCCAGACGACAGTTCTGACATTTCTGTCCTATATGTAATGTTGCTTTCACTCTGATGTTCATGATGATACCTCACGTGTGGTGCGATCACATTTACCTGTATGTGTGTTTGAGCATGGAGGGATGGGGGCACTTTCAAAACAGAAAAAAACAGAATCACTGAGTTGGAAAAAGGATCACCCCCTTCTAAAAATAAACTCAAGCTGGTGTAGCTAATATTAGCTAAAGCGGTAACAGAGTGTATATATATTCCTGCGCTACTATGTTGGAAATGAAAGGTATATAAAAAACTGCTGCAAGCACCGAATAAGGGTCAAACCATACCCGTAAGAATATTAAAACAAATGGGGGTTGGTGCTGTGCTGTTTAAAAGTAAGTAAGTAATCAGAGAAAGAATACTGCTAAAGGTAGCAGTACAAATAAATCAACAGTGTAAATAATAACCACAGTGTGTGGTAAAGTGACTGGTAACAAAGTGCACAATAGATAATGTGAAAACACAACAATCATTCTTCTGTAGTCAAAAAAAAATAAAAAGTGTACTGCTAAAGGTAGCAGTGCACACGTAAATGAATAAAAAAATGGACAAAAAAAGATCAATAATGTAAACAATATCCACAGTGGGTTGTAAAGTGACTGATTTCAAAGTGCAAAATAAATGATGTTGAAACACTAGAATATTTCTTCTGTAAATACGATGAGTGCAAATATAAATGTGCAAAATGAACTGCAAAAACCAGGAAACAGTCTCTCAGTGCAGAGTGCAAATAGTGCAAAACGGCAATACAGTCCTTTCTTCTGTGTGCAAAGGACGTCAAGGTGCAAACACAAGGTGCCAAGAATAGTAAACTCCTCTTCGTGCAAAAACACACACTGGTTGCAATGGCCTCTTACCTTGCAGTAATGAGGTAACCGCATGTGTATACAAATCTGTAAGATTCATTTCTTCCTTCTACCATAGTGCTGGGCCACTGTAGATCTAGAAATGTCTTTGTCTCTCAGTGGATGCAAGGGGGATATCAGAAAAGAGAGGGGGTCTGGCTTGTGTAGTATTTTGAATAAATAAATAGCTTTTATTGATAACAACAATGAGGGTACTCACCCAGGTTGATCCTGCCAGTAGCATATGCTTGTCTCAAAGATTAAGCCATGCACGTGTAAGTACACACGGCCAGTACAGTGAAACGGCGAATGGCTCAATAAATCAGTTATGGTTCCTTTGATCGCTCTGGGACAGAAAGGCACCTGTATTGATGTTGGCAGACGAGCTTGCCGCTCATGGAGTTCTGTGCATTATTCTATGATTGTATGCGAGTACCAACATTGTTATTAGGAATGAGCTTTCTGTTCGGGTCGAACATGAGTTTGACTTGAACATTGTACCGCTAGCAGAATGGCCGCAAGTACTTGGGACACCTATTTCTATACCTTCATTCCTATCAGTGCAGGTTTCTAAGAGGACTGGAGGTATAGTGGGGTTGGAGATCCCAGCTGATGAGGAGCAAGGAGAGGTTCGCCTTGCTCTTTGATGTGGGTCTTTTAAGTGCTGTTGCCAACGGACTGCATGGGAGGTCGTCTGGTCAAGAATGTGGTGCCCAAGCGGCTGCTGTTTTGGCCACGTTTGATACGCTTCAGACATATGTTGCAAACAGCAATGGTGCGATCTGCTGCACACGTGTCAAAAAAGGCCAACAACAAAGAACTTTTCGAAATATGTGGGGAGTCAGCAGTGTCCTGCACCTGCTTAGCTCTGCGGTGTGATGCAATAGGGTGGCTGCCCTTAAGCTGCCCCCTGGATGGCATCCTACCTCCTTTGAGATGTGCATCCTCCTCCTCCTCTCTTCTATCAGGCACCCAAGTTGAGTCAGTGACCTCATCATCGCCTCCCTCGTCATCACTGAAGCAAATTTGGCAGTATGCTGCAGCTGGGGGAATATGACTGCCAGTTTCTTGACTTTCTTGGGCACCCCCTCTCTCTAGGCTGACGTTACTCCCTTCCTCAACCTGGGTACCATCATCGGAGCCTTCAAATCGCTATGCATACTCCTGCAGCATGTACCCGACACTGTGGTTGAATAGTTCGGGGGACTCCTCCGTGCATGATGGTGGGGCTAGGGAAGAAGTGACTGTTGACATGGAGCCGATATAATAGGCCGCTTTGGCAGCTGCATTGGCAGGCAAACTACTCTGAGCCCGGGTGACAGAGGATGCAGAGGGCTTTGTTATCCATTCCACCAACTCTTCTGCATGTTGTGGCACAATAACACGCCGTGGGGGTGGATCCAGAGCCTAGTCTCGGGAGGGGCACTGCCAGAAAATACTTTTTTTGGGGTAAATTTATCGGGTAAAAGGCTGGTGTTAGCGCTTCAATCATCCCAGCACCATGGTTGTTATGGTGTCAGGATGATTGAAGCGCATTATTACTATTATTACATTGTTATAAAAAAGGAAATGGTTCAACTCACCATAATGAGGAATCAGTGGGAGCCCCGAGCGTGTCACTTGCCACTGTCCCCTGCCACACGTTGCGGATTGTCACTTTCCACGTCACCTGTCACCAGATGCAGATTGTCACTTGCCATGTCCCTTGCCACACATTGCAGATTGTCACTTGCCATGTCACTTGCCACATCCCATGCCACACGTTGCGGATTGTCACTTGCCACATCGCCTGTCACCAGATGCAGATTGTCACTTGCCACGTCACCTGTCACCAGATGCAGAATGTCACTTGCCACGTCACCTGTCACCAGATGCAGAATGTCACTTGCCACATATTGCAGATTGTCACTTGCCACGTCCCATGCCACATGTTGCAGATTGTCACTTGACACGTCCCATGCCACATGTTGCAGATTATCACTTGCCACGTCCCATGCCACGCATTGCAGATTATCACTTGCCACATCACCTGTCACCAGATGCAGATTGTCACTTGCCACGTCCCATGCCACACGTTGCAGATTGTCACTTGCCACATCCCATGCCACACGTTGCAAATTGTCACTTGCCACTTCCTATGCCACATGTCGCAGATTGTCACTTGCCACGTCCTGTGCCACATGTTGCAGATTGTCACTTGCCTGCTATAATTGTCTCTTGCTGTGTCCCAGAGTCAGGCAGCAGATTACCAATAAGCAGCAGAGAGATGATGTAATCTCTCGGCTGCCTGCACACTGCACAGTGAGGGTGGAACTGCAGAGACGCAGGGCGGGCGCCGGGCGGTAAGAGATGATGTAATCTCTCCGCTCCCCCACCCGCCGGCTCCCTGATTGGCCAGCACTTGTCCAGCAATTATATTGGCAAAGCAATTGCGTTTATGCTTCTGTGTATTGTCATTATTCAAATTGTTCATTGTTATGCTGCCCTCTATGGTCACTGTTTATATTGCACTCATTTCTGTATCCTCCCCTTTATCTGTATGATGTAATTTTCTTTTACTCACATTGTGAGTCCCTGCTATCCTTCCTGCAAGACTTACACTGAAATTAGGGAAAAATGTCCATTTTAACAATTTCAAATACCAACATCTACATCATCATAAAGTTTACGTGAACCTTCTGTGTGCAATAAAAACAATTCAGGGATGCCAAGTGTTTGGTGGGTTCATCTATTTAATGAAGATTGTCTGCAGTGATTGTCTCTGCTCCATTCAACCCAGACATAGAGACCTCAGGAAGAGAAAAGTCACTATTATAACAATTGAAGTCGGAATATGTACACGTTTTGGATATAAAACTGTCCCAGAATATTATTGTCTCAGTCAGTCCTGTAATACTCACTGTAATTCCTTTATACAGCTTTCTTTTAGAGCTTCCATCAGATCCCTGAAATGGGGACCCTCCAGATTGTTCTTGGACAGGGTCAGTATCATCAGTGTCTTGTTATCTTTTATTCCAGATGCCAGGTGGGGGCAGGAACTGTGTGTCAGGTCATTGGAGGACAAACTATAGAAGAAGAGAAGAATGTTATAAGAAGAAAATGAATTTCTCCCCAGGAATGAATGTAACTACATAAATGGAACTCATCTCTCTTTATTGGAATCATTTATAGTAGATCACTGTATAAAAACTCCAGTAAATAGAATTTTATAAGCAAAATGTTATAATGGAGTAGACCCCCCAGTATTGAACTCCATGTGTAGAGATGGTGATATCGCCATACACAGGATGACCACAGAATACCACTAACATGACTCCTATTGTGCTATAATCTCCTTGTGTATGGAGTATGAATGGTATCAGCAGACAGTGGGCTCAATTCACAAAGTGGTATCTTCATCTTTAACCCATTGCCGGCCTGGCTTTTTCTGGAATTTTTTGTTTGCAAGTTTAACCACTTTCTCGGCTGGCCTATAGTAAAATGACGGCCGGGCAGTGGTTCAGTTATCCTGACTGGATGTTAAATGATGCCCAGCAGGATAAGCCGTGATCGCACGCTGATCAGTGGTGCGGTGCATCAGTCTGACATACCGCATCACCAATCTTGGTAAAGAGCCTCTGATGGTGGCTCTTTACCACGTGATCAGGCATGTCCAATCACGGTAGATCACAGTGTAAAGAGGAAGAGTCGTTTATCAGATTTTCCTCACTCGTGTCTGACAGACGCGAGTAGAGGAGAGCCAATCGCCGACTCTCCTGACAGGGGGGTCTGCGCTGATTGTGTATCAGCGCAGCCCCCATGGATGCCCACCCAGGACCACCAGGAATGCCGCCAGGAGCACCAGGGATGCCCATAAAGGACGCCCACCAGGTATGCCACCCTGGACCACCAGGGATATGCCAATCAGTGCCCAGGCAGATTCCAATCAGTGCCCATCAGCAATGCCTGCCAGTGCCATTAGTGAAGTACCGCCAGTACCAAAACACACTGTGCTCTATTGTGTATCACTCATGAGACATCAGGCAAAGGCAAGCATCAGCGTTCACACCGCATGCATTCCACGGGAACCAGAAGTAGCGTCACTGGTTCACTATAACGGAAATTACGTCGACGCTTTTCACCCCTCCTCCAGGGCGTCATCAAGGACATCACTTCAGGTATCGTAGGAAGAAATTATATATGCTTTGAAGTCCCCACCTCCCAGCGTGATAGCCAATGGAGTGAGAAGAGCCTACTGGTGTAATTAAACACATGCTTCCCTCTGACATACATCACTTCCTGCCTTTGCCAAATGATGGCAAACTTTATTGACACATAACAATTTACATTAAAAATGTAAAAAGATTCACAAATTAAATTAAAAATACAAATAGTTGATCAAATTTGAACAAGATCATTCAGAAAAGAATTGGTGGCCGCAAAAATAAAAGGAAAATAAAATTAAAAATAAAAACAACCATAAATAAAAATAGAAAAAAAAATAAACTAAATAAAATAAGATAAATAAAAATAAAATAAAAATAAAAATACAAATGAAAATTAAATACTCTCCCAGCCTAGAGAACAGCAAATCCACCTCACTCGCTATTCTCTAGGCTGGGAGAGTATTTGGATCAATTTTTGCAGCCGCTGGTCCCAAAATGTCCAGCGTACCTTAGGGATAGCAGAGATCTTATTGTCTTATTGCATTTTTTGAACCTCTAACAATGGATGATAGCTGTATTCTGACGAGTGTGGACATTAACTCGCTGTATACAAATATACAGCAACATCACGCACTAGAAGCAGTCAAATGGGCTTTGGATGGCACCGACATCAAGTCGAAACAAAAAGATTTATTTTTGGAATCCTTGAAATTAGCAATGAGCCATAATTTCTTCTGGGATGAGAAGAAATATTATAGGCAATAAAGGGGACTGGCCATGGGCGCAAAATATGCTCCGTCAGTGGCCAATCTTTTCATGAGTTGGTAGGAGTCCCAGGCAATTTATGGAAAAAATGATACCACATTTAAGTTTTTATAAGCGGTATATAAATGACATTTTTATTATTTGGGCAGGATTCCTTTTATGATTTTTAGAATCAAAATGGTAACAATCCGTATGGTATCTCCTTTTCAGAAGTCTCTAACCAAGATACGGTGAATTTCCTAGATCTGGTTATATTCAAAGAGAGTGGGAAGTTGTGCACTCGCACTTTCTTTAAGGAAGTAGATTGCACATGTTGACATTAGGCATGGGATCAGGAGGGAAATCCCCATTTTGACTGTCAATTTGTGTGCATCTTCAAAATTTGGCTTTCACAGGGGTGACATCACCCCATCTGATGAAGGCAATATCAACACAGTTTGGACATACTAATGTCTGATATTGCCTTCACTTTATCAAAGTTGAACTTTGGAAGTTCCTGAGTTGTGTATTGTTTTATGGCTTTAAACATGCCTGTTTTAACCGCTACAGAACCGGGCCATTGCCAAATGACGGTAACAGCACGGATCTAAATTGCCGGGACGACGTCTATTGACGTCGTCCCGTGCACGAGTGGCCTGCGCGCCCCCTGCAGGGTGCGCGCGGCGCGCTCGGTGATCAGCAAGTCTATGAGACTCGCCCGATCACAGATCAGAGTAAGGGGTTGGTCCCGACCCCTTACCACATGATCAGCTGTCAGCCAATGACAGCTGATCATGTGATGTACACAGAGCCGGTAATCGGCTATTTTTCCTCCTCGCGCTGACAACGTGAGGAGGAAAAAAAAACCCGATCACCGGCGGCCGTGATCGGGGACATCAGTCCCAATCATGGCGATCTTCTAACACAAAGCAATAGGCAGCAGTGCTGCCTACCATTGCCCACCAGTGTCACCCAACAGTGCCCACAGTGCCATCAATCAGCGCCACCCATCAGTGCCCACAGTGCCACCCATCAGTGCCACCCATCATCACCCACATCAGTGCCACCCATCATCACCCACATCAGTGCATTCTATCAGTGCCCATCAGTGCCGCCCATCACTGCCTATCAGTGCCCCCCATCAGTGCCGCCCATCAGTGCCCCCCATCAGTGCCCATCCGTGCCACCCATCCGTGCCGCCCATCCGTGCCGCCCATCCGTGCCGCCTATCCGTGGCGCCCATCCATGGCCATCAGTGCCACCTTATCTGTGCCCATCAGTACCGCCTTATCTGTCCCCATCAGTGCCGCCTTAACTGTGCCTATCAGTGCCGCCTTAACTGTGCCTATCAGTGCCGCCTTATCTGTGCCTATCCGTGCCCATCAGTGCAGCCTATCAGTGCCCACCAGTGCCGCCTCATCAGCGCATATCAATGAAGGAGAAAAATTACCTGTTTGCAAAATTTTATAACAAACTGTTAAACATTAATTTTTTTTTTTTTCAAAAAATTTATCTTTATTTTAATAAATTTTTAATTAATTTATTTATTTTAAATTTTTTAAATCTTTTATTGTTTGTTTAGCAAAAAATAAAAACCCCAGCTGTGATTAAATACCACCAAAAGAAAGCTCTATTTGTGGGAAAAAAATGATAAAATTTCATTTGGGTACAGTGTTGTATGACCGCGCAATTGTCATTCAAAGTGCGACAGCGCTGAAAGCTCAAAATTGGTCTGGGCAGGAGGGGGGTTTAAATGCCCAGTAAGCAAGTGGTTAAACACAAAAAAGGCTATTTGTACTGTCCAAAAAAAAATAAAAATGTTCTTACTAAAATATGTTGGTTGTTTCAAAAACCCTTTTCTAACACACATGTGAATGTGCACAAAGCAAAAAGTTTTCTACTCAACAATGTGTGACTTCTTCTTTCAATGCTCAATATCATTTTTACTATTTATTTAGGTTATTTACTAAAGGCAAATCCACTTTGCACTACAAGTGCGCTTTCAGTTCAGTTTCAAGTGCAGTTTCATGTGCACCTTTGCAGTGCACTTGGAGTGATAAGTGAACTTTAGTAAATAACTCCCAGGGTGCTTTATAATTTGCCACAATCATGCCATTTTCATGACTCCCCAAAACTCATTCATGGTGCTGAAAATTAATATTTTTCTCAGTAATGCATTACATACATTGACAACAAAAACAAGGTGTGTGTAGCAGACCCACAACATAATAATATTTCGCTGAAGAAGAGATTGTCACCCCATGTATCAAATAAATTACATTTGCACTATTGACGAAAATGACCAAAAAGAAAAGCCCATTGGAGAACCTAGGAGACAGCTAAAAGAAACCCATGCAGTAAATAAAAGGAAATCTTCTTTCAGTTTAAGTAAAAACATTTTTGATAAAATGTTTCTTAAACAGTTTCTGGCATATCAATGGCCTCCCTACCCGCAAAGTACTCAACATACTTCTGTCTTACTTTGCGGGCGCTTTGGGGGGGCAAGCTAGGACGGCCAGCTTCAAGCGCCGTCACAGTTGCTTCTTAAAGTCCGGCCTCAGGCCCAACTGTAGCAACATAGTTCATTGAATTTCTCCTTAAAAAGTTGTGTAGAATGCAGCATGCAAGGATTAGATGGTTACGTTTATATTCCGCCATGTTGATTGGCGTAAGGAATAGGTGGAACCGGCTGGCCATTATTCCAAAAGTGTTCTCCCCCACTCTTCCGGCTCTGGCCAGACCTTAGCTATAAACCCTCTGGTCCGAGGTTAGGGTCCTCATGGCTTCAAAACGGTCGGCTGGTCAGAACGAACTAAAAGAAAGCACTGAAAAACAGAAAGGCTGGAGCTGAAAATCAGAAACGAGCAGACAAGAACGCACTGCAAATCAAATACGTAATATAAATATGAACCCACATGCACAAGCTGAAGAGCAGTACTGATCGGAAAAGCATGAGGCTGAAAAGCGTGAATCGTTTCTCACCAAACTTCTACTAACATGAGATTAGCAGAGGGAGCCCAAAGGGTGGCGCACTGGCTATTGAACTTCCTCTTTCTAGTGTTGTCGGACGTGTTGTACGTCACCGTTGTACGTCACCGCATTCTTGACGTTTGGAATTTCCGACAACATTGTGTGATCGTGTGTATGCAAGATGATCAGAATGTGCGATCGTGGGTACGTGGCATTAGTCAATTCCTACGTCTAAGACATAACTGTATCATGTTGGAAGCTTTCCAAGAAGAGGCAGATGAACTAAGTAAGAGATTATTATCTAGGGGATATACCAAAGCCTCCCTCAAGAAAGCCTTTAATCGAGTCAAAGATCAGGATAGACATGAGTTGATCTTTAAAACCAAAAAGAAGAAAAATGATGATAGTACAATAATTATATTGCGATACTCAAACGAACACGTAAGGGCGAGAAAAATCATCACCAAACATTGATCCATTCTCACCGAGGACCCTATCCTCAAGGGCTTGGTTACATCTCGTCGACAGGTTACCTTCAGAAGGGCAAGATCTATCAGTGGTAGGCTCACCCAGAGCCAATATAGAGGCAGTTTAAGACATGATCCCTACAAAGTCTGGGGTACTTACCCTTGTGGGTCCTGTTCTTTTTGTGAGGTAATCAATAAGAAAACTTTTTTCTCTTTGCCTAATGGAGACCGTCTCCATATGAAACACTTTGCGAATTGCAAAACTCAGGGTGTTGTCTATCTCATGCAGTGCCAGTGCGGAGCCTTCTATGTTGGGAAGACTCGACAGGAATTGGGACAATGAGTTAGTAAACACCTTTACAGTATGCGGATCGGCAACCTCTATCTGCCTCTCAGCAGACATGTGGCCAGGAGACATGGCTATAGAATGCTAACTGTCAACTTTACGGTGTTGGACCGGGTACATATTCCAACTAAAAGGGGGGGATTGGAATAAAATTTTATTACAGTGCGAAATGCGCTGGATTAGACGTTTGGATGCTACCACCCAATCCTGGCCTCAATGAGGCGTAAAGTTTTAGGCCATTTTTAGAGGGTTTCAGCTCGGGTAAAACAGACTAGGGCCTTAGTGGTATGCCATATTTGAATATGGATTTTCATTGATCTCTACTATCCTTGTTCTCCTTGATTGTTGGCTCTATGATGTTTTTTTATTCTTTTTTTCTATGTCTGAGGATGTTAAGATGGTCCTTCCTACTGGGGTTTTTTTCTAATATAGTAAGTGTATATATATATAAATAATGGTTACTGCAAGACTACAGAGGAAGAGCTATGGGAGGTTGTTATGAAGGCGTTTCCTTCATATATAAATGAATCACTTCACAGAGAGCAGGGCTCTGGGACAGGCGGGATCTGAGGGACGGGATTGTGCCTATTCACCCTGGTTGACATATTTAACTGGGCAAAATTTAATTCTAATTGTAATACATTCAATCCTGCCCAGCAGCAGCACAGCCAGCTTTCAGAACAGGCTGTGTATGAAGGTGTTTCCTTCTTAAAATTAGGCCCCTTTCGCATGGGGTTGATCCATTTTGATGGACTCCGCTGAGCAGGTGGATGACAGGTCCATCTCCGCTCACTGTGCTGAGACAGACCTGTCAGAGCCCCGCTGTCCTCTATGGGGAGATTGGATGAAAATGGACCGTCTGGACAGATGGCGAATGTATAGCCATACATCTCTTTTCAGCAGATCGTGTCGGATCGGATGCCAGGCAGGAGTCAGCGGACACATATCCGCTGACATCAGCCTCCTCATAGAAGTCAGTGGGGGGCCCGATCGGATCTGCCTGAAAAAAGGGGATCGTGTGAAAGGGGCCTAATGCTGTGATGGGAGTCGGGACTTGGGAGGTTTGGACTCGTCCTGTAGGTGTGACTGTGTGGGACTGAATGCTAATTAGGATGTATGCAATCCCACCCACCATCAGAGCTGTGAAGGAACTTACATTATTTGCAGAGTCTGAAAGACTACAAATGGGGGTGTACAGACTCTGATCACTACAGGAAGGGGCTGTGGAAGGGACAGAGTCTATCAGCAGGATATACAGAGTGTCACATGACAAAAAAACAGCTAATCCCAGAATATCAGGTTCTGCAACATGGTACAGAGGTATGATCTATGATGGGATTGATCATGTCATTCAGTTCTAGTGAAAAAAAAGTTGTAATTCAGCTTTAAATCAGCTTTTCTCAGCCTTTTAAACACAGAGGAACCCTTGAAATAACTTTCCAGTCTCAGGAAATCCCTGGTAACCTCTGGGGGATCCCTTGGATTCCATTGGACCCTGGTTGAGAAACCCGGCTTTAAAGTCATTTATGCTGTGATATTTGGTAGTCATTGCTATATCTTTGGATGGGTCTGTTTTGTCTTGTTAGAGAATAGCCATTGTCATTATCTGATGTTCTTGAAAGTGTCACTCTTGTATCTATCTATCAAACCTTGACATTGATGACCCCCTCTCCTAACAGGTCAAGTTCCACACCTTTGTAAGAATACTTGTATATTCCTAATCCACTTCTGTCTTACGAATATCTGAGCCAAAGATATTAAAAAAAATTGTGAATAAGCAAAAAGTTCCCAGCACTATATATGACATACATTATAATGTCAAAAGTATTGGAACGCCTGCCACGCACATCAACTTTAATAACATTTCAGTCTTATGCCCCGTAGACACGGTCGGACTTTGTTCGAACATTCCGACAACAAAATCCTAGGATTTTTTCCGACGGATGTTGGCTCAAACTTGTCTTGCATACACATGGTCACACAAAGTTGTCGGAAAATCTGATCATTCTGAACGCGGTGACGTAAAACACGTACGTCGGGACTATAAACGGGGCAGTGGCCAATAGCTTTCATCTCTTTTTTTTTTTTCTGAGCATGCGTGGCACTTTGTCCGTTGGATTTGTGTACACACAATCGGAATTTCCGACAACGGATTTTGTTGTCGGAAAATTTTATATCCTGCTCTCAAACTTTGTGTGTCGGAAAATCCGATGGAAAATGTGTGATGGAGCCTACACACGGTCGGAATTTCCGTCAACAAGGTCCTATCACACATTTTCCGTCTGAAAATCCGACCGTGTGTACGGGACATTAGTCCGTAGGGTTCAATATTAAGTTGGCCCACCCTTTGCAGCTATAACAGCTTCAACTCTTCTGGGAAGGTTGTCCACAAGGTTTAGGAGTGTGTCTATGGGAATGTTTGACCATTCTTCCAGAAGTCCATTTGTGAGGTTACCCAAAGGTAAAGGGAACTCTTAAGGCGTCAGCATACCAAGATATTTTGGACAATTTCATGTTCCCAACTTTGTGGGAACAGTTTGGGGATGGCCCCTTCCTGTTCTAACATGACTGCACACCAGTGCACAAAGCAAGGTCCATAAAGACATGGATGAACGAGTTTGGTGGTTCTTGGTGGTGGTTGACTGCCATTCCAATTTTGGAAATATACAAGCATTGGAGTTTCGATCACCACCAAGAACCACCTGTGATTAAAAAACACATGCTGTTATCCCACAGCCTTGAGGTAAGAGGCCACCCATCATCACAGTGCACAGCACGGAAGGGTGTTACCAGTAAAGAAAAGCACACTGCACTTTATATGGTGTTTGCATAGAAGAAAGGAAGCCACTTTATCTGTTATTTTTTGTTTACTTCACGGAGCACTTTACTATCTAGTATTTTTTTTTTGGAAGATTGCGAATCACTCTTCAGGACTGTGAATCACTTTTCAGAGGATTTTGCCATTTTTTTTTTCACTTTTTTATTTTTTACTAATTGTTTACAAGTATAGAACATTAACACATTATTAATTCATTTATATATGGTATATGTGTGGCACATATTGATTATTAGTCATTGTCCATGTGGATATATTAGGTAATTTACCACATATTATTCACAGTATATTATCACTCTAACAGCTCAGCACTATGTTTCATTGTTAATTTTCCTTGTGGTTATGGTATGACCTCTCAGTGTTTTGCAGCAGTTATTTAGTTGTAGTTTTTTTTTTTTTTTTGATACAGAGCGGGAATACTTACTTAATAATACATCATCCATTCATGTGGAAGCAAAAATGCTGTTTTTAAATTTTCCATACATGTGATTACAGAGAATAGACAAACTTAAGCTCTGGAGCAACTTGCAAATTGCAGTCTATTTGCCTTAAAGTATAACTAACTATAGGCACTTTTTAAAAATTTTGGATACAATACGGGAGGGTTTTTTGCCATATGTGACCCATTGGGGAGATTTCTTTTCACTTCCTGTCCCGCAGCTAAAACAGGAAGTGAGAGGGAATTTCTACAAATTAAAGGAATACCTTAGGACCCCCGGGTTACCAGAACCAGTGTCCCCATTGGAAGATTCCCCTCCATTACTTTTCTGGGGACAACCAGAAATGTGGGATTTTCTTTTACTTTCAATGATAATGGTAAACAGGAAAAAAAGAGAGGGTGAATCTACTAATTGGGACACTGACATCAATAAAAACCCAACAGAGGTTCTAATCCATCTCCACTCTATCCACACAAAAAACGTTTGCCTTTAGTTATCTTTTAATCGCTTGCCGACCAGCGCACACTGATTTACATCGGTAGAATGGCACTGATGGGCAAAAGGGCGTACAGGTACATCCCCTTTAAACCCACCGTGTTCTCCATGACCGTGACCATGGGTCTACCGTGTGCCTGCGATCGTGTCACGGAGAGGTAGAACAGGGAGATGCTTTTGTAAACAAAATTGTCATTGGGGGCAGTGATCACTGTCCTGTGTGTTGTAGCCCATCCCCACCACAGTTAAAATCACTCCATAGGTTACACGTAACCCCTTCACTGCCCCCTAGTGGTTAACCCCTTCCCTGCCAGTGTCATTTATACAGTAATCAATGCATTTTTATAGCACTGATCACTGTATAAATGACAATGGTCCCAAAAAAGTGCCAAAAATGTCCGATGTGTCCGCCATAATGTCGCCGTCCCGATAAAAATCGCAGATCGCCACCATTTCTAATAATACAAAAATAATAATAATAATAAAAATGCAATAAAACTATCCCCTATTTTGTAGACACTATAAATTTTGTGCAAACCAATCAATATACGCTTATTGCGATTTTTTTTTACCAAAAATATGTAGAAGAATACATATTGGCCTAAACTGAGGAAAAAAATAGTTTTTTTATATAGTTCTGGGGGATATTTATTATAGCAAAAAGTAAAAAATATTGCTTTTTTTTCAAAATTGACGCTCTTTTTTTTGTTTATAGCGCAAAAAATAAAAACTGCAGAGGTGATCAAATACCACCAAAAGAAATCTCTATTTGTGGGAAAAAAAGGACATCAATTTTGTTTGGTAAAAGGTCACACGATCGCGCAATTGTCAGTTAAAGCGACGCAGTGCAGCATCGCAAAAAGTGCTCTGGTCAGGAAGGGGGTAAAATCTTCTGGGGCTGAAGCGGTTAAAGTGGATGTAAAACCACTCCCATCATTGCCTCCTGCATGTATCCTTACCTGTCAAATATCTCCCCTTTTTTTGTTTGGAGCCCTGCAAAACTCTGGATTCTGTGGGTGGGTCTGTTGTCTTGTGCTCGGTGGGCGGAGTTGTGAGGTCAGTAGACTCCCCGCCCACCTCTACACTTCCCTTAGCAACAAATATTTTCTCCTATGTATTTCTTACACTGAACTTCTGCTGTTCTCGTGGATTATGCCCCATGATCAATAACATCCAGTCAAAACCCAGGAAAGTCACCACATGACTTCAGAATGCCCAATCATGCTGAGGTGTGGAGCAGCCAATCCTGGGAGAGCTGGAGAAGAAAGAAGGGGGATGTGAAGTACACAGAATGCCTCATTCATGCTCGTGCATGAGATAAGGAAATCACCTGTCACTCACAGCAAGGAGGAAGAACGGACACCTATTTCTCCGTGTGTCCCTGTTTATCTTACTCTAAAAAGATAAGAGGACTGCTCAGAGCCAGATTAACTCTTCGTGGCAAGATTGGGCACAGATGACATGCCACGCTCTACTCTACAAGGTACAAGTCTTAACTACAAAAATTTTTGAGTTTACATCCATTTAAAATAAATCAAACCCAATGATTCAGTGATTTTCCATATTTAGGTTTCTATACATTACTGTGGAGAGAACGGATCCAAAAAGATAGTCTATTACAAATTGGCTATTTTTAAATTCCTTACATACCTCATGTTTGGACCATTACTTATATATCTCATGTGGTTATCTATTTAATTTTGTGAACTGACTTTAACACTGTTTTATGCAGTATTTACAGAGCGTTTGGAGAGTTTTGAGGTAAATTTCGCAAAACAGAATAGCAAATTGACATTTTCAGCATTGCATGCGATATTTATGAAAAACATGTCCGGTCGCCTAAATACAATGTGATGTGCTTTAGTGTATGGTGCCCAGTGTGAGGCCGGAATCAGCATTGCTAGTGATTGGATGGGATGATTTGTATCTGATATTTTATTTATCTCTGCTAATAAGAGCTCTGTACTCATAGGGAGTAATAGGGAGAGATCTGACAATAAATAGGAATTGTTCAGTAATGGGGAGATTTTCCAGCACTGAATATCAGACGGTCATGTCAGATGAAAACATTTGTATAGAGGCTCTGATCACTCATTGCAGTAAGATTAGATTTTCACATGTAGGAACATCTGTCATCTCATATATTAAAATAGATACTGGAGTAAATTAATGATTTACTTTTTAAAGCTTATAGGGTCACCATACATGTTACATTCTAATAATACAATATTTGTACAACTTTACATTTAAGAAAACTATGTTATATGAGGACCTACCCAAACTATCCAGTCTATTTGTATCCAATCAGGCAAGCTTGCGCACTACATAGCTGACTGTAGATATAATGAAGATTGTATAAGCAGACTACTGTGTGTGGTGAGCTTTAGAAGCAGTCTAACTTATAGATAACAGAGTTAGATAAGATTTCTAGATTCCCCAATCAACAAAGTCAGTGTTGATGGGGGAACCCCTCCCACTGCGCTATTGTGTTCTGCTGGTGGGGAGCCTTCCCTGCTGGCAGAACACAATGACTAGTGTGGTCAGCTATAGCCAGCAGCACCAATCCTTGGGAAAAACCTGACAGGCTGGGTGTACTCAAGTCGATTGATAGATCAACTTGTGTACAACTTGCCAATCCTTACATGGATCCAAATTCAGCCGGTCCCTGCTAAACTGGCCGAATTTTAATCCATATATGGACAGCTTTAGAAAACTGAATGTTACACTGTCCCAGAATATTATTGTGTCAGTCCGGTTATACTCACTTTAATTTATCTATCCGGCTTGTTTTCAGAGCTTCCATCAGATCCCTGAAATGAGGACCCCACAGATTGTTCTTTGCCAGGTTCAGTGTCCTCAGTGTCTGGTTATCTTTTATTCCAGATGCCAGGTAGGGGCAGGAACTGTCTGTCAGGTGATTACCTTCCAATCTGTAGAAGAGAAGAATGTTACCAGAAGGAAATACATTTCTCCCCCAGGAATGAATGTAATTATTCTCTACATGAATGGAACTCATTTCTCTTTATTGGAATCATTTATATTAGATCACTTTATAAAACTCCAGGAAATAGAATTTTATAAGAAAATTTTTATAAGTAGACCCCAATATTGTCCTCCATGTGTCTGTCAGGTGACTTCTATCCAATCTATAGAATAAGAGAAGAATATTACCAGAAGAAAATGAATGTCTCCCCCAGGAATGAATGTAACTATTCTATACATGAATGGAACTCATTTTTCTTTATTGGAATCATTTATATTAGATCACCTTATAAAACTCCAGGAAATGGAATGTTATAAGAAAAATATTATAATGGATTGGCCCCCCCAATATTGTCTTTCCTGTGTAGAGACAGTGATATCTCCATACACAGGATGAGCACAGAATTCCACTGACATGACTCGTATTGTGCTATAATCTCCTTGTGTATGGAGCATGAATGTTATCAGCAGACAGTGTGAGGCTTGAATCAGCATTGCTAGAGATTGGACGTGATGATTTTTATCTGATATTTTTGACAAATGAATTGGTGCTGCACTGCTGACTACAACAAGTAATGAGAACCTAGCAATAAACACCCTACAGGGGTGATAACCCCAGGGGAAAAACAATCAGTGAACACAATAAAGCTATGGATGAGTAATCAGGGGCAAATAGTTCATGTAAACACAAAAATCTGACCATATATTAATAGTTACTATACAAAAAGGCAAAATAACCTCAAGATGTAACCCCACCAAATGAAACATGCAGCAGAAATATAATAATCAAAAGTGTGTACAAGTGTATGGCAATAAAAGGAACAATAAATATATATATATATATACACACACACACACACACACACACATATATATAGAAATTACATACAACCTATAAACCAAAAAAATACAAAATGATAAAAAATAATATGCAACATGCAAAATAAAGTACAAGTGCTCCGTGTGATTTTCATATAACGTCCAAAGATAAAGTAAAATGCAAGTGCCCCGTATATTGCACCATATATTGCACACAATACTTAATGGTATATTATGGCAAACAATAATAGTCCATTATAGCAGCATAAAATGTGGGTGATGATTAAGGATGAGCCGAACACCCCCCGGTTCGGTTCGCACCAGAACCTACGAATGGACCGAAAGTTCGAGCAAACTTTAGAACCCCTTTAAAGTCTATAGGGCTTGAACGTTCGAACTCAAAAGTGCTAATTTTAAAGGCTAATATGCAAGTTATTGCCCTAAAAAGGGTTTGGGGACCCGGGTCATGCCCCAGAGGACATGTATCAATGCAAAAAAAGTTTTAAAAATGGCAGTTTTTTCGGGAGCAGTGATTTTAATGATGCTTAAAGTGAAAAAATAAAAGTAAAATATTCCTTTAAATATCATACCTGGGGGGTGTCTATAGTATGCCTGTAAAGTGGCGCGTGTTTCCCGTGCTTAGAACAGTCCCTGTACAAAATGACATTTTTAAAGGAATAAAAGTCATTTATAACTGCTTGTGGCTTTAATGTAATGTCGGGTCCAAGCAATATGGATGAAAATCAGTGAGACAAACGGCATGGGTACCCCCCAGTCCATTACCAGGCCCTTTGGGTCTTGTATGGATATTAAGGGGAACCCCGCACCCAGATTAAAAAAAGGAAAGGAGTGGGGCCCCCAGGCCCTATATACTCTGAACAGCAGTATACAGGCAGTGCAAACAAGACAGGGACTGTGGGTTTGTTGTTAAGTAGAATCTGTTTGTAATTTTGAACTGGTACATTTTTAAAGTGTAGCTCCAGTCAAAAAATCTATTTTTAAGCTTTTTGAAAAACATAGGGAAGGGTTATCACCCCTGTAACATTTGTTTTGCTGTCTGTGTACCTCTGTGTACCTCTTTCACCTCACTTTCTGTCCCAATGACAAATGTTTTTTGAAAATGTTGGGTTTTTAGTGAAACAAGGATTGGTGATAAAGCATTAGTGGAGAGCAGACATGTTTTTCCCGTATTAACTCTTACAGGAGAGAATTTCCCTTCCTAGGGGTAGATTTCATCTCACTTCCTGTTGTCTCCTTCTGTTTGCAAGTAGGAGTCGTTTGCAAGTTGGATGTTTGAAAGTAGGGGCCTGCCCTATATACTCTGCAGAAATTGGGGCCTTAGGTGTTGCCACAACACTGTAAGCCCTCACAGTTACTCTTGGTGGGCGCAGGAATGGGCCGTGCTGTGAAATATTAGATCAAGAATTGTAATTACATGCCATTGTTGAACAGTGGTAGAAAAATTGGGCCTTTGGTGGTGGTGGTTCTGGTGCCACAACACTGTAAGTCCTCACAATTACTCTTGGTGGGCGCTGGAACGGGCCCTGCTGTGAAAAATTATATCAAGAATTGTAATTACATGCACCTGTTGAACAGGGGCAGAAAAATTGGGCCTTTGGTGGTGGTGGTCATATTGCCACAACACTGTAAGCACTCACAGTTACTCTTGGTGGGCACAGGAATAGACCCTGCTGTGAAATATTAGATTAAGAATTGTAATTACATGTCCCTGTTGAACAGGGGCAGAAAAACTGGGCCTTAGGCACTGGTGCCACAACACTGCAACCCCTCACAGATGCTATAGATGGAGTGCAGGAATGAGCCCTGCTGCAAAGTATTGCATCAAAAATTGTAATTATACGCCCCTGTTAAACAGGGGCTGAAAAATTGGGCCTTGGGCACTGGTGCTGGTGCCACAACACTGCAACCCCTCACAGATACTATAGTTGGAGCGCAGGAATAAGCCCTGCTGCAAAGTATTACATCAAAAATTGTAATTATACACCCCTGTTAAACAGGGGCTGAAAAATTGGGCCTTGGGCACTGGTGGCGGTGCCCAGAACCAAAAATGTTCTTACAAGCTGTCAGCATGAAAATTTAGGAGGAAGAGGATTGTGACTCAGCATAACAGGATAGTCACTCAGCATCAGCATAGGCAGTCTTGAAGGGATCTCACTTTAAAAAAAAATCCATCGATTACATCAGCATCAGGTGCTTGGTAGCTGGTGATCCAAGACTGATTCATTTTTATGAAGGTCAGCCGATCAGCTGATCGGTGGACAGGCACACCCTGTGATCGGTTACAAAGCCTCCAGCAGCACTGAATGTATGTTCCGAAAGAACGCTGGATGCAGGACAGGCCAGTAGATCAATTGCATACTGTGCAAGCTCTGGCCAGTGATCCATCCTCAAGACCCAGTAACCCAGAGGATTTTCGGTGGGAAAGGTGTCCAAGTCTGATCTTTCCCCTAGGTAATCCTGCACCATGTGAATCAGACGCTGGCGATGGTTGCTGGAACCGATCAGACCTTGGGGCTGTGGACTAAAAAAATTGTCTGATCGCATCGGTCAGATGGCCACCTTCTCCACCGCTCCTTCTGTAAATGACTGAAGCCTCAGCAACACGTTGTCCAGGAGGACCAGGAAATTGTAACCTCCCAGGCACTGGAAACGCGTTGCACAAACCTTTCTGCAAGGCCTCCTGAAGATGTTTCATCCTCTGCTCCCTCTGTGACAGCAAGATAAGGTCTGCAACCTTACCCTTGTAACATGGATCAAGGAGGGTTGCCAGCCAGTAATCATCCCTCCCCTTGATACCACAAATACGCAGGCTTTGCAGGATCAGGGAGGCCATGCAGTGTAGGTTTGCTGAGGCATTCGGTCCAGAGTCCTCTGGGTCACTAAGGATGACATGATCTGCAGCCACCTCCTCCCAGCCACGTACAAGTCCATGGGTTTCTTCGGACTGTAAATGATCCCTTAAAGACTGCTGCTGATGCTGAGTGCCAGGCTCCACCTCCATGCTGACACAATCCTCCTCTTTCTCGTCCACTTCCTGTGTGATTGGAGGGCACGCAGGAACACTGTCTGGATAACAAAAAATGGGGGAAACAGGGGATGATGGGATTATTGCGGTGCTACCAAAATTCAAAATTACTAGAATGATATTTTATATAAAATCATTTTATTGATATCAAAAACATCAAAAATGTTTACACGAAAGAGTACAGAAAATATACAAAGCAAAAACAAAAACAGAAATACAGTGCAAATAAATGACCGTCACCAAAGATGTCGAGGGGTGGTCATAGTCTTATATTCCCAACTAGTTTTGCCAAAATATTGGCTTCATCAGGGGAATGTAGAGATGTACCGCAGAGAGTAAAACCACTATAATAAAGAAAAAATGCATTATTGGATCAACATAATCTTGTAATGCTGGAGGCAAGCCAATCGCATCGCATAGTGGTCAAATTGCCGCCCCCCCATATCCCACGGTCTTCCCCCCCACACACACCTAAAACATACCATGCGGGCTCCAAAACGCAAGGGGGACACCACCGAGACACTGAGGATGGAAGTTGCACTCAGCCCAGTATTTGGCTACAGGGGGCTCCTCCTCCTCGTCCTCTTCCTGTGTGATCGGCGGGCATGCAGGAACACTGTTTGGATAAAGGGGGCCTTGAGAGCTAAGGAAGTCCTCCTCTTTCTCCCTCTGTTCTGCCTCAAGTCCCCTGTCCATTATTCCACGCAGCGTGTGCTCCAACAAGTGGACAAGAGGGACAGTGTCACTGATGCATGCACTGTCACTGCTCACCATCCTCGTGGCCTCCTAAAATGGTGACAGGACAGTGCATGCATCCCTGATCATAGCCCACTGGCGTGGGGGAAAAAAAACAAGCTCCCCTGACCCTGTCCTGGTGCCATAGTCTCTGCAGAGCTGACAGAATCTCTGTCCCAGTGTGGCTCCTGTCCCCCAAGAATACCAGCTCAAGCACCGCATGGCATCTTTTTGCCTGCGTGCTTGCATAGCCCCTTGAACGCCTGCGGAGCACCGCTGGTTCCGAGGACAAATCAGCACAGGAAGAGGCCATGGAGGAAGAAGAAGAGGAGGGGGTGGAGGAGAGAGGTGTGGCAGAATCACCACTAGTAGAATTTTGGAGGCATGGTGGCGGAAAAACCTCCAACACTACTACACCCTGTCCTGCATCCTTCCCAGCTGCCAGAAGAGTCACCCAGTGCACGGTGAAAGATAGGTAACGTCCCTGTCCATGCCTGCTGGACCATGAGTCAGCGGTAATATGCACCTTACCGCTGACCACCCTGTCCAGCGAGGGCAAGACATTGCCTTCCACATGCCGGTAGAGCCGGAATCGCCTTCCGTGAGAAAAAGTGGCATTTGGGAACCTGCCACTGAGGAACCGCACATTCCACAAACTCACAGAAGGGGGCAGAGTCTACCAACTGAAAAGGCAGCAGTTGAAGTGCTAGCAAATTAGTCAAGCTAGCATTCAACCGCTGGGCATGTGGATGGCTGGGAGCGAACTTCTTTCGGCGGTGCAGCAGCTGGGGCAGGGAAATTTGCCTGGTACAATCTGACCTCGGTGTACCGATAGCAGATTGCCCGCAAGTACTTAGTTGTGACACACCTAATTCTACACCTTCATTCCTCTCAGTGCAGGTTTCAGAGAAGACTGAAGCTATAGTGGGGTTGGAGATCCCAGCTGATGAGGAACAAGGAGAGGTCCGCTTTGTTCTTTGGTGTGGGTCTTTTAGGTACACTTGCCAACGAACTGCATGGCAGGCCGACATATGTCTGGTCAAGCATGTGGTGCCCAATCGGGTGATGTTTTGGCCACGCGAGATACGCTTGAGACATATGTTGCAAAAAGCAGCGGTGGGATCTGATGCACTCATCTCCAAAAAGGCCCACACCAAGGAATTTTTTGAAGCTCTGCGGTGTGATGCAGACGGTGTGCTGCCCTTAAGCTGGCCCCTGGAGGGCATCCTGCCTCGTTGGAGATGTGCCTCCTCCTCCTCTCTCCTATCAGGCACCCACGTGGAGTCAGTGACCTCATCATCCCCTCCCTCCTCATCACTGAAGCAAAGCTGGCAGTATGCTGCAGCTGGGGGAGCATGACTGCCAGATTGCTGTCCTTCTTGGGCACCAACTCTCTCTGGGCTCACGTTACTGCCTTCCTCTAGCTGGGTACCATCATCGGAGGCTGCAAAATGCTGGGAATCCTCCTGGAGCATGTACCCAACACTGTGGTCAAACATTTCGGGGACTGCTCAGGAGGACATGGTGGGGCTAGGGAAGGAGTAATTGAGCTGAGGGAAGAGGCCGCGTTGGCAGCTGCTTTGCCAGACAAAGTACCCTGAGCCTGGGTGAGAGAGGATGAGGAAGATGAGGACGGCTTGGTCATCCACTCTACCAAGTCTTCCGCATGTTGCGGCTCAACGCAGCCAGCTGCCGAAAAAAAGGACAAGCGTGTCCCACGGCCACGTGCTGATGAGGATGCACCGTCTCCAGGACCAGCACTGTTGCCTCTAGACACAGAGCCAGCTTGCCCTCTTTTATTGGCTTGTGACTGTCTGCCTCTCCTTGTTGGCTTTCCAGACATACTAATGGCCTGCAGTGAGATGTAGCTGCACAAAGCTGGAATGTATATATATACTGATACTGCAGCTAGCAGAATCAACTGCCTGCCTGTAATATTATTAGTATTAGAACACCAGCAATTGTCTTCAGGTAGCTTTAGGTGCACACTGTGCAGAGGACACAGTACACTATTTGTAAATACTGTAGCTGCCTGCCTGTGCTATTATTAGGATCAGAACAACAGCAATTGTCTTCAGGTAGCTTTAGGTGCACACTGTGCAGAGGATGCAGTACACTAGCTGTAAATAATGCAGCTGCCTGCCTGTGGTATTAATAGGATCAGAACAACAGCAATTGTCTTCAGGTAGCTTTAGGTGCACACTGTGCAAAGGACGCACTACACTAACTGTAAATACTGCAGCTGCCTGCGATACTAATAGGATCAGAAGAACACCACCAATTTTCTTCAGGTAGCTTTAGGTGCACACTGTGCAGAGGACACACTACACTAACTGTAAATACTGTACCTAATAGAACTAATAGGATCAGAAGAACACCAGCAATTTTCTTCAGGTAGCTGTAAATACTGTAAAAACACCTGCATGCCTGTCCGTAGGAAGAGAATAACAGGAACGGATCTAGCTAAACTGTATATATATATATATATATATATATATATATATATATATATATATATATATATATATACACACATATACACACACACACACACAAGCACAACACCTAGGATGCATATATATATATATACACAATATACTGTAAGTGTAGGTAACTGACTCGCCTGCCTACTCTAACTTAAATCAAATGACACTGTCTCTCTGTCTATCTCTACGCTGCCGCAACCCACTACACAAGGCCGCCATGCAGGCGGCCTTATATAGTGTGGGGCATGTACTAAACCCCCTGAGCCATAATTCGGTCAAAGCCAGGGTGGCTTTGGCCAATTACGGCTCTCTGTACAGACAGCGCTGTGATTGGCCAAGCATGCGGGTCATAGTGCATGCTTGGCCAATCATCAGCCAGCAATGCACTGTGATGCTGCAGTGAATTATGGGCCGTGACACACCACTCTAATTTGGTGTGAACGGCCCATAACGTTCGAACATGGGTTTGACTCGAACTCGAAGCTCATCCCTAGTGATGATAGTGTCTTCATGCAATGTGCACCCTCCCCCCACCAGGTGTACCCTCACCTTAAGGGCTTTATAAATAAGCCTGTGGTTAATATAATCAGCATGAAAGATCCTCCTGTGTTTTCTTATTCTTATGGTGGCTTAATAACTCAAATACAGATCTCATATCCTCTCCACTTCCTGGTAATATTGCAGATTAACAGCCACTACTTCCTCCTGGTGTTTCAATAACTTCCTCATATATATATCACATGCAGAAAACAGAGGTTTACAATAGTGTGATATCATTTTAAAAGGGTTTAATTACAACTTATACTCCACATATATTAAACTCACATTTACATAATGAAAAACCGCGTTCGTGGTATACTGGGGGTGATAATAGCTCCTGAAATCCAGATCTGCAGCCCCGGTTTTCGGTGTTCACCCCATCCTGTATCAGCTCTCCAAAACACTTCCTGCTAACTTCCACATCAGCTGATCAAGCTCCTCCTACCAGTTTCATCACAATCTCGTGACTTCCTCTGGGAATTCTGATTGGCTGACATCCATCCCATACTATTTATAGCGGCAATCGCAGCCATTTTATCTTAGCCCGCAATTGTGATTAGATTGCGGCAACTGACTCACTTGGGTAAACATCCTGTGATATATATACACCATCTGGTCTCTCGTAGGCCACAATTATAGTTAAACTGTGGTGAATTCCTAGTGTTATAATGTATATGCAAACACATAATCTATATTAAAAACAGACTACTATGTTTCCATATACAAGCCTATAGGATGGATGTCTGCCAATCAGAATTCCCAGAGGAAGCCAAAAGATGGCTGCAGCGCAGGCCTTATGTGCCGGGAGGGCATCCATAGACCTCCTTCCGTGCTTGAGTGGCCTGTGTGCCACCTGCAGGGCACACTCTGCGTACTCTGTGTTCAGCGGTCTATGAGACTCGGTTGATCACAGATCGGAGTAAGGGGTCGATCCCGACCCCTTACCACATGATCAGCTGTCAGCCAATGACAGCGGATCATGTGACGTAAACAGAGCTGGTAATTGGCTATTTTTTCTCCTCACGTTGATAGCATGAGGAAAAACAAAAAAGGCGATCAGCGGCTGTGAGAGGGACAAGGAGAGTCTCTGTAGAGGCTTCTGTGCCACCTACCAGTGTACAAGAGTGCCACCTACCAGTGCCCACCAGCGACACAGTACCAACTATCAGTGCCCACAGTACCACCCATCAGTGCCCACAGTGTCACCCATCAGTGCCCACAGTGTCACCCATCAGTGCCCACAGTACCACCCATCAGTGCCCACAGTGCCTCATCACCAGTGCTGCCTATCAATACCACCTACCAGTGCCACCCATCAGTGCCACTCATCAGTGTCACCCATCAGGGCCCATCAGTGCCATCTTAACTGTGCCTATCAGTGTCGCCTTATCTGTGCCTATCAGTGCAGTCCATCAGTGCAGCCTCATCAGCGAATATCAATGAAGGAGAACAATTACCCATTTGCAAAATTTTATAACAAACTATGAAAAATGATTTTTTTTTTCAAATATTTGTCTTTTTTTGTTTGTTTAGCAAAAAATAAAAACCCAAGTGGTGATTAAATACTCAATTTGTGTGAAATAATGATAAAAATTTCATTTGAGTACAGTGTAGCATGACTGCACAATTGTCATTCAAATTGTGACAGCGCTACAAGCTAAAAATTGGTCTAGGCAGGAGGGGGTTTAAGTGCCTGGTAAGCAAGTGGTTAAACCATTTTAAAACAATATCACACTATTGTAAGCCTCTGCTTCCGCATGTGATATATACGAGGAAGTTATTGAAACACCAGGAGGAAGTAGTGGCTGTTAATCTGCACTATTACCAGGAGGTGGAGAGTAGGGATGAGCTTCGAGTTCGAGTCAAACTCATGTTCGACTCGAACATCGGCTGTTCGCCAGTTCGCCGAACAGCGAACAATTTGGGGTGTTTGCGGCAAATTCGAAAGCCGCGGAACACCCTTTAAAAGTCTATGGGAGAAATCAAAAGTGCTAATTTTAAAGACTTATATGCATGGTATTGTCATAAAAAGTGTTTGGGGACCTGGGTCCTGCCCCAGGGGATATGGATCAATGCAAAAAAAGTTTTTAAAACGGCTGTTTTTTCAGGAGCAGTGATTTTAATAATTCTTAAAGTAAAACAATAAAAGTGTAATATTCCTTTAAATTTCGTACCTGGGGGGTGTCTATAGTATGCCTGTAAAGGGGCGCATGTTTCCCGTGTTTAGAACAGTCTGACAGCAAAATGACATTTTAAAGGAAAAAAAGTAATTTAAAACTGCTCGCAGCTATTAATGAATTGTCGGTCCGACAATACACATAAAAGATCAATGATAAAAATGGCATGGGATTTCCCCAGAGGGGAACCCCGAACCAATTTTTTTTTTTAAATGGCGTGGGGGGTCCCCCTAAATTCCATACCAGGCCTTTCAGGTCTGTTATGGATATTAAGGGGAACCCCGGCCAAATTTTTTTTTTTTAAATGGCGTGGGGGTCCCCCTCAAAATCTATACCAGACCCTTCAGGTCTGGTATGGATTTTAAGGGGAACCCTGCGCCAAAATTTTTTAAAAAATGGCATAGGGTCCCCCCAAAAATCCATACCAGACCCTTGTCTAAGCACGCAACTTGGCAGGCCGGAGGAAAAGAGGGGGGGGATGAGAGAGCACCCCCCTCTCCTGAACCGTACCAGGCCACATATCCTCAACATTAGGAGGGTGCTTTGGGGTAGCCCCTCAAAGCACCTTGTCCCCATGTTGATGGGGACAAGGGCCTCATCCCCACAACCCTTGCCCGGTGGTTGTGGGGGTCTGCAGGCGGGGGCTTATCTGAATCTGGAAGCCCCCTTTAACAAGGGGACCCCCAGATCCCGCCCCCGTGTAAAATGATAAGGGGGTACAAAAGTACCCCTACCATTTCACAAAAAAACTGTCAAAAATGTTAAAAATGACAAGAGACAGTTTTTGACAATTCCTTTATTTAAAGTCTTCTTTTTTCCATCTTCTATCTTCTTTCTTCTATCTTCCTTTGGTTTCTTCCTCCATCTTCTTCTTCTGGTTCTCCTGGTTCTTCCTCCGGTGTTCTCCTCTGGCATCTTCCTCCGTGGCGTTTTCTTGCCTTCTTCTCGGGCCGCTACGCATCCATGATGGGAGGCTCCTGCTGTGTGATGCTTCTCATCTTCTGACGGTTCTTAAATAACGGAGGGCGGGGCCACCCCGTGATGGCAGAAGGGGGCTGGGTCACCCGTTACGTAACGGGTGACCCCGCTCCCCTCTGACATCACAGGGAATGCCACAGGGAAGTCCCCGTCAAGTCCCTGTGCATCATCGGGTGGCCCCGCCCTCCGTTATTTAAGAACCGTCGGAAGACGAGAAGCGTTACACAGCGGAAGCCTCCTATCATGGATGGGGAGCAGCCCGAGAAGAAGAAGGGAAGAAGACGCCGCATAGGAAGATGCTGGACGAGCACACCGGAGGAAGAACCAGAAGAACCAGAAGAAGAAGAAGATGGAGGAAGAAACCGAAGGAAGATAGAAGAAAGAAGATAGAAGAAAGAAGATGGAAAAAAGAAGACTTTAAATAAAGGAATTGTCAAAAACTGTCTCTTGTCATTTTTAACATTTTTGACAGTTTTTTTGTGAAATGGTAGGGGTACTTAGTACCCCCTTACCATTTCACATGGGGGGCAGGATCTGGGGGTCCCCTTGTTAAAGGGGGCTTCCAGATTCTGATAAGCCCCCTGCCCGCAGACCCCCACAACCACCGGGCAAAGGTTGTGGGGATGAGGCCCTTGTCCCCATCAACATGGGGACAAGGTGCTTTGGGGGCTACCCCAAAGCACCCTTCCAATGTTGAGGGCATGTGGCCTGGTATGGTTCAGGAGGTGGGGGTGCTCTCTCGTCCCCCCCTCTTTTCCTGCAGCCTGCCAGGTTGCCTGCTCGGATAAGGGTCTGGTATGGATTTTTGGGGGACCCCACGCCATTTTTTTTTATTTTGGCAAGGGGTTCCCCTTAAAATCCATACCAGACCTGAAGGGTCTGGTATAGATTTTGAGGGGGACCCCCACGCCATTTATTTTTTTTAAATTTTGGCCGGGGTTCCCCTTAATATCCAGACCTGAAGGGCCTGGTATGGAATTTAGGTGGACCCCCCACGCCATTTAAAAAAAAAAAATTGGTTCGGGGTTCCCCTGTTGGGAATTCCCATGCCATTTTTATCAATGAACTGTTATGTGCATTGTCAGACCCACAATTCATTAATAGCCGCAAGAAGTTTTAAATGACTTTTTTCCTTTGAAATGAAAGGCATACTATAGACACCCCCAGGTACGAAATTTAAACAAATATTACACTTTTATTGTTTCACATTAAGCATTGCAAAATCACTGCTCCCGAAAAAACGTCAGGTTTTAAAACTTTTTTAGCATTGATCCATGTCCCCTGGGGCAGGACCCAGGTCCCCGAACACTTTTTATGACAATAACTTGCATATAAGCCTTTAAAATTAGCACTTTTGATTATTCATGTTCGAGTCCCATAGACTTTAACGATGTTTGCGCGTTCAAGCAAATTTTTGCCTGTTCGCATGTTCTGGTGGGAACCGAACAGGGGGATGTTCGGCTCATCCCTTGTGGAGAGTAGGGATGAGCTTTGTATTCGAATCGAACGGATGTTCGACTCGAACATTGCCTGTTCGGTCGTTCGTGCCAAATTCGAGTGGCACGTCACGGCCCATAATTCACTGCGGCATCGCAGTGCATTGCTGGCTGATGATTGGCCAAGCATGCACTATGACCCACATGCTTGGCCAATCACAGTGCCGTCTGCACAGAGAGCCGTAATTATGGCTCAGGGGGTTTAGTACATGCCCCACACTATATAAGGCCGCCTGCACGGCGGCCTTGTGTAGTGTGTTTCGGTGTTGAGAGAGAGAGATAGATAGACAGAGAGACAGTGTCATTTGATTTAGGTTAGAGTAGGCAGGCGAGTCAGTTAGCTGTGTACATATATACATCCTAGGTGTTGTGTGTGTGTATATATATATATATATATATATATATATATATATATATACACTGTATTCAGTTTAGCTACAGTAGATCCGTTCCTGTTATCCTACTACTGAAAGGCAGGTGTTTTTACAGTATTTACAGCTACCTGAAGAAAATTGCTGGTGTTCTTCTGACCCTTTTAGTCCCATTAGCTACAGTATTTACAGTTTGTGTGTGGTGTGTCATCTGCACAGTGTGCACTTAAAGCTACCTGAAGAAAATTAGTGGTGTTCTTCTGATCCTATTAGTACAGTACCACAGGCAGCTGCAGTATTTACAATTTAGTTTAGTGGGTCCCCTGCACACTGTGCACCTAAAGCTACCTGAAGAAATCTAGTGGTGTTCTTTTGATCCTATTAATACCACAGGCAGGCAGCTACAGCATTTACAGTTAGTGTAGTGCGTCCTCTGCACTGTGTGCACCTAAAGCTACCTGGAGACAATTACTGTTGTTCTGCTTCTATTAATTCCATAGGCAGGCAGCTACAGTATTTACAGTTAGTGCACTGTGTCCTCTGCACAGTGAGCACCTAAAGCTACCTGAAGAAAATTAGTGGTATTCTTCTAATCCTATTAATACCACAGGCAGGCAGCTACAGTATTTACAGTTAGTGCACTGTGTCCTCTGCACAGTGTGCACCTAAAGCTACCTGGAGACAATTGCTGTTGTTCTGCTCCTATTAATTCCACAGGCAGGCAGCTACAGCATTTACAGTTAGTGTAGTGCGTCCTCTGCACAGTGTGCACCTAAAGCTACCTAGAGACAACTGCTGTTGTTCTGCTCCTATTAATACCACAGGCAGGCAGCTACAGCATTTACAGTTAGTGTAGTGCGTCCTCTGCACAGTGTGCACCTAAAGCTACCTGGAGACGATTGCTGTTGTTCTGCTCCTATTAATACCACAGGCAGGCAGCTACAGTATTTACAGTTAGTGCACTGTGTCCTCTGCACACTGTGCACCTAAAGCTACCTGAAGAAAATTAGTGGTGTTCTTCTGATCCTATTAATACCACAGGCAGGCAATTACAGCATTTACAGTTAGTGTAGTGCATCCTCTGCACAGTGTGCACCTAAAGCTACCTGGAGACAATTGCTGTTGTTCTGCTCCTAATAATACCACAGGCAGGCAGCTACAGTATTTACAGTTAGTGCACTGTGCCTCTGCACAGTGTGCACCTAAAGCTACCTGAAGAAAATTAGTAGTGTTCTTCTAATCCAATTAATACCACAGGCAGGCAGCTACAGCATTTACAGTTAGTGTAGTGCGTCAAGGGGCTACGCAAGCACGCAGGCCAAAAGATGCCATGCGGTGCTTGAGCTTGTGTCCTTGGGGGACAGGAGCCACACTGAGGCAGAGTTTCTATCAGCTCTGCAGGGGCAGGTTCAGAGGTGGTTGATGCCACGCCAGCTTAAGGCAGGTATGGTGGTTTGCGACAATGGCACCAACCTCCTCTCCGCCCTCCGACAGGGACAACTGACCCATGTGCCCTGTTTGGCTCACGTCCTTAACTTGGTGGTGCAGCAGTTCTTGGGCAGGTACCTGGGCTTACAGGATGTCCTGAGGCAGGCCAAGGTCATATAATGCCAGTGCTCTGCTGGCTGACATCCAAAAGGAATTTAACCTGCCCAAGAACCGCCTAATCTGTGACATGCCCACCTGGTGGAACTCAACGTTGGCCATGCTGCAGCAGCTGCACACGCAACAGAGGGCCATCAATGAGTACCTGTGCGACTATGGCACCAGGACATGGTCAGGGGAGCTTGTTTTTTTTTCCCCCACATCAGTGGGCCATGATCAGGGATACATGCACTGTCCTGTCACCATTTGAGGAGGCCCCGAGGATGGTGAGCAGTGACAGTGCATGCATCAGTGACACTGTCCCCCTTGTCCACCTGTTGGAGCACACGCTGCGTGGAATAATGCACAAGGCACTTGAGGCAGAACAGAGCCAGGAAGAGGACTTCCTTAGCTCTCAAGGCCCCCTTTATCCAGTGTTCCTGTGTGCCCGATCACACAGGAAGTGGACGAGAAGGAGGAGCAAGAGGAGGATTGTGTCAGCATGGAGGTGGAGCCTGGCACTCAGCATCAGCAGCAGTCTTTAAAGGGATCATTTACAGTCCCAAGAAACCCATGGACTTGTACGTGGCTGGGAGGAGGTGGCTGCGGATCATGTCGTCCTTAGTGACCCAGAGGACTCCGGACCAAATGCCTCAGCAAACCTACGCTGCATGGCCTCCCTGATCCTGCAAAGCCTGCGGAAGGATCCTCGTATTCGTGGTATCAAGGAGAGGGATCAATACTGGCTGGCAACCCTCCTTGATCCACGTTACAAGTGTAAGGTTGCGAACCTTATTTTGCCGTCGCAGAGGATGAAACATCTTCGGGAGGCCTTGTAGAACGGTCTGTGCAACACGTTCCCAGAGACTGGGAGGTTACAAACTCTTGTTCCTGGACAACGTGTTGCTGAGGCTTCGGTCAGTCAAAGAAGGAGCGATGGAGAAGGTGGCTGTCTGACCGATGCGTTCAGGCAATTTTTTAGTCCGCAGCCCCAAGGTATGCTCAGTTTCAGCAACCATCGCCGGCATTTGTTTTAAATGGTGCAGGAATACCTAGGGACAAGATCTGACTTAGACACCTTTCCCACTGAAAATTCTCTGGGTTACTGGGTCGTGAGGATGGATCACTGGCCAGAGCTTGCACAGTATGCAATTGAGCTACTGGCCTGTCCTGCATCCAGCGTTTTTTCAGAACGCACATTCAGTGCTGCTGGAGGCTTTGTAACCGATCACAGGGTGCGCCTGTCCACCGACTTGGTCGATCGACTGACCTTCATAAAAATGAATCAGTAAAAATGAATCAGTCTTGGATCACCACCAGCTACCAAGCACCTGATGCTGATCTAACCGAATATTTTTTTTTGAAAAGTCAGATCCCTTCAAGACTGCCTATGCTGATGCTGAGTGACTATCCTGTTATGCTGAGTGACTATCCTCTTCCTCCTCAATGATCATGCTGATAGCTTGTAAGAATATTTTTGGTTCTGGGCGCCGCCACTAGTGGCTAAGGCCCAATTTTTCAGCCCCTGTTTGCCAGGGGCATGTAATTACAATTTTTGATGCAATATTTTGCAAGGAGGGTTCGTTGATGCACTCAACTAGAGTATTTGTGAGGGGTTGCAGTGTTGTGTTACCAGCACCAGTGCCTAAGGCCCAATTTTTCAGCCCCTGTTTAACAGGGACGTGTAATTACAATTTTTGCAGCAGGGCTTGTTCCTGCACTCCAACTAGAGTATCTGTGAGGGGTTGCACCTAAGGCCGCAATTTCTGCAAAGTATATAGGGCCCCCCTACTTTCAAACATCCAACTTACAAATGACTCCTACTTGCAAACGGAAGGAGACAACAGGAAGTGAGATGAAATCTACACCTAGGAAGGGAAATTCTCTCCTGTAAAAGTTAATATGGGAAAAACATGTCTCCTTTCCACTGATGCTTCATCACCAATCCTTGTTTCACTAAAAACCCCAAATTGTCAAAAAACATTTGTCATTGGGACAGAAAGTTAAGAAAAATCTTCTGAACAGGTGCGCAGACAGCAAAACAAATGTCACAGGGGTGATAACACTTCCCTATGTTTTCCAAACAGCTTAAAAATAGATTTTTTGGCTGGAGCTACACTTTAAAAATGTACCAGTTCAAAATTACAAACAGATTCTACCTAACAACAAACCTACAGTCCCTGTTGCACCACCTGTATACTGCTGTTCAGAGGGCCTGGGGCCCCACCCCTTTCCTTATTTTAATTTGGGTGCGGGGTTCCCCTTAATATCCATACATGACCCAAAGGGCCTGGTAATGCACTGGGGGGTACCCATGCCATTTGTCTCACTGATTTTCATCCATATAATCGGGACCGGACATTACATTAAAGCCGTAAGCAGTTTTAAATGACTTTTATTACTTTAAAAATGACATTTGGTGCAGGGACTGTTCTAAACACGGGAAACACGCGCCACTTTACAGGCATACTATAGACACCCCCCAGGTACAATATTTAACTACTTGCCGCCCGCCCTATTACAGAATGACGGCGGCAAAGTGGTTTGATATTCCTGATCGGACGTCATATGACGTGATCAGGAATATCTAGCCGCTGCGCGCCCCCGGAGGCGCGCATCGCGACGATCGTTGTTGCGGGGTGTCAGTCTGACACCCTGCAGCACCGATCTAGGTAAAGAGTCTCCGACGGAGACTCTTTACCACGTGATCAGCCGTGTCCAATCACAGCTGATCACGATGTTAATAGGAAGAGTCGTTGATCGGCTTTTCCTCACTCGCGTCTGACAGACGCGAGTAGAGGAGAGCCGATCGGCTGCTCTCCTGACAGGGGGGGTCTGTGCTGATGGTTTATCAGCACAGCCCCCCCTCGGATCCTACCCAGGACCACCAGGGATGCCGCCCAGGACCACCAGGGAAGTGATCCACACTGGACCACCAGGTATGCCCCTAGACCACCAGGGAAATGTCACTGTGTGCCCAGGCAGCTGCCAATCTGTGCCCAGGCAGCTGCCAGTCAGTGCCCACTGCAATGCCTACCACTGCCAGTGCCACCAGGGATGCCCATCAGTGCCTCATTTTAGTGCCGCGTATCAGTGCCCATCACTGCCATGTATCAGTGCCCATCAGTGCCCAGCAGTGCCGCCTATCAGTGCCCATCAGTGTCCAGCAGTGCCGCCTATCAGTGCCGCCTATCAGTGCCACCCTATCAGTGCCTAGCAGTGCCCAGCAGTGCCACCTTTCATTGCCCAGTGTCGCCCATCAGTGCCCATCAGTGCCAACCAGTGCCACCCATCAGTGCCCATCAGTGCCGCCTATCAATGCCCATCAGTGCTGCATATGAGTGCCACCCATCAGTGCCGCCTACCAGTGCCCACCAGTGCCGCATTTCAGTGCCCATTGTCAGTGCCCGCTCATTGGTGCCACCTCATCGGTGCCGCCGTATCAGTGCCTGTCAGTGCCGCCTTATCAGTGCCCATCAGTAAAAGAGAAAACTTACTTATTTACAATTTTTTTTAACAGAAACAAAAGCAAAACTTTTATTTTTTTCAAAAATGTTGGTCTTTTTTTATTTGTTTAGCAAAAAATAAAAACCACAGAGGTGATCAAATACCAGACATGGGGGTAAGTCACACATGTGCAAGTCACAAGCAAGTCTCAAGTCTTAACCTTCAAGTCATAAGCAAGTCCCAAGTCACTGTGGCAAAAAGCAAGCAAGCCAAGTCGAGTCCCTGCTAGAAGGCAAGCAAGTCAAGTCAAGTCATTTATTTTGGTCAAGTCACAAATTAAGTCAAAATACTGATCTACCCCATTTTCATCCTTTAAATGAGTTAAAAGTCAGTTTTCAGGAAAGATTTTGTTTTATTTTCAACATTAACAAAACAGCTTAGTGCTTTTTTCTTGGCATATTAAAGAAACACTTTGAATGCCCAAATAGCAGACAAGGAGCAGAACACTCAGCAATTAAATGGCCAACAAGCCTGAAAAAAATGTAGTCCTTGCTGAGGGGGAAAATAACTAAGCTCAAAGTTTGAACTTGACACAATGCCAATATCTGGACACTTGAATGGTGATGAGAATAATAGTATTCCCATCACCATTCTTCAAGTGTCCAGATATTGGCAATTTGGCATTGTGTCAAGTTCAAACTTTGAGCTTAGTTATTAGAATAGAAAAAAGAGGGAGAAACACCCGCGCAATGGGATGCATGCAATGGAATAAAAATTAAAAAATTAAAGAATGTTGTTGGAACAGCTGCCACTACCGATTACTTCCACTAGGTGGAGTAAGATATAAGAAAAAAGGAATAGAATTAGATAGCGCTGTTTCCAAGCCTGGTGAATTCAAATGTGTTATAAAGGTCCTGGATGTGCATAAGTCAAGTTGGTTGTCTGACTTAATAAAGTGCAGTGTGTGCTCTAAAAAAGATATAACTTAATCTGTATAAATATAATATATCCATATATAAATGAACCCGATTTTTAAATTAAAAATATTTGTGCAAAATTATGTGATCCATAACGTAAATCGATAATGTACATATGAAGTGAACAAACAAATATATATAATCAAGTGCTTTCAGTGCTGCTAGGATCTGGTGAGTGCAATCAATCACTATTAGAACACGGATTAAGGCACGCACTGAAAGGTTTGGAATATCTATCAGAATCCAGGGGTTTTCTTTGTAGCAGCACTGAAAGCACTTGTTTATATATATTTGTTTGTTCACTACATATGTACATTATCGATTACGTTATGGATCACATAATTTTCCACAAATATTTTTAATTTAAAAATAGGGTTCATTTATATATGGATATATTATATTTATACGGATTAAGTTATATCTTTTTTAGAGCACACACTGCACTTTATTAAGTCAGACAACCAACTTGACTTATGCACATCGAGGACCTTTATACACAATTCCACGGGATAAACATTCACTGAATACTATAGGCAACATCTTTACAATCTTTCCCACTCCATACTGCCCTCCCACTAAGAGAATAACACATTTGAATTCACCAGGCTTGGAAACAGCGCCTATCTACTTCTATTCCTTTTTTCTTAGTTATGAGAATAGCCACTTAAAATGCATTGCATTTGCAAAAAATAGTATTCTCACTTCTCAGAATAGCCACTTAACATGCATTGCATTTGCAAAAAATTTAATTGGAAAGTACTTTCTCGCTCAGTTGTGAGCCATGGTGTCGCATTATCACCCCACCATGGCTGAACACACGTTCAACAGGTGCGCTTGATGCAGGGACTGACATTACTCTTACCGCTACCCTGAACAAAGAGGGGAGCATGTGCCTGTTCATGGCCCAAAACTGAAGGCAGCTCTGTCCATCACAAATGTCTAAATACTGGTTCAGCTGAATTTGGGGACTGGAACATGAATCTCTCTTCTGTTTTTTGTGGTATGCTGTGAACAGCCCAGATTGACTCTCTGACTCTGCCACTGGCATTTGCTCGTCTTCATCGGTGGTTGTTGGGGTGGGCTTGCAGTACTCTTTGAGAATTAAGTCTGAAAAACACAAGCATAAAACAGTGACTCAATACACTCAGGTGTTATTACTGCAAACGGGTTATTTCCAAAAACATAACATACTTTTTATCATCGCAGACACAGCCTCCTTGACATTTTCGGTAGCCAAAACATCATGGGTCAACCACATGGTGCCAAATGAAGGATCCAGCAGAGCAGCTTTTAGGTATAGAGGGTCAGAGAAGGGTAAGGTTGCTACATCATTCTGTTCATCTGCCATCCTCACATTGACAAAGATCCCTTCCAATAGTCTTTGGAGTGATTCTTGCAGGCTACGGATCAAGCCACCAAGGTAGCGCACGCTCTCTTTATGATTTTCCAAGTGGTGATTCAGAGAAAGGATACAGGGTACAACAGCACTTATTGTCACAAGTTTTTCTCCCTGTGAGAGGTCTGTGGCTTCTCCAAAAGGCATGTTGCAGTTTATAATGAGGTCTGACAGGATTGAATTTGTAATTGCCTTTTGCTGCTGGTGGTTGCAGTGGTATAGCTGCACAGTCCCCTGTGCGATGAATTGTGAGATTTGAGGCTGGGTATCTTCAAAAGCCCCTTTGGTATGGATGTACTCTTCATATCTATAGAGTAAACAGAAGAGAGATAGAAAAAAAAGTTAGCTATGTGATTTATTGATTTGAACAACAATACACTCTGCTCCCACCTAAAGTGGGATGTAGGCCTAATTTGCATATATATATATATATATATATATATATATATATATATATATATATATATATATATATATATATATATATATATATATATATATATATACATACATACATACACATGATGTTACTGTACCTACTTTTCTTTGTGGGTTTTGTAGTGACGGATGAAGTTGGATGTTGTGGTGGACGTGTCTCTTATTTTTGAGTTGCAGACCTTGCATATCGCCGTTCTCTTCTTTTCACCAACATCTAAAACATAATCCTTAAATCCAAATTTAATTATTTTTGGAATCGCTCCCTCCATTATAGCTGCCTTGTGCGTTGATCTGTCAGGGGTGGATCCAGAGTTTGCTGTCGGGACGGCCCGGGCACTGCCAGAAGATAAGGTGTTGCTGCTTAGTACACTAGTACTTACAGAACTATTTTTAATGTATTATATATATATATACGGTCCTAACCTAACCTTGTTTAAAACAGTGACACGTTTATCATTCCAGATTAGAATATTACATTAGTGACTCACAGTGACACTTTTTGGGCACCAGTGACACCAATACAGTGACCAGTGCTAAAGTTTGCATTGATTTCAGCATGCATGGAGCATTGCAGTACATGAACTTTCACTGGACGTGGACTGTTTAATGAGTTTGTAGTACGCATGCGCATGGAGCACTTTATTCAGCAATATGATTTTTATGTAATATTCACGTTGAGCACTTTGTACTTCGCACAAGTAATAGTTAATTAGTGAAGGATTTAGGGAGGAACTGGTCTGGGACTGGGGGTCAGTGCAGTGGCTGTCGCAGTGCAGGAGAAAAAAGCACAGAGCCGAGGAGGAGGAGAAAACAAGGAAAGAAGGTTTGTACCTACCTAGGTTTCATAGTTTTAGCATGTGCAATGATATTGATGATTGATTGCATCTGCAATCATATCTGCATCCTGCAATCATCAGTACAGGCCCTGGCCAGGGCCCTGCTAGCTGCTACATCACTAGTGCAGATTTGCAGAAGCTGCAGGTCTGTTTGATGCAGTGCCAAGCAAGCTAATGCTAAGTTTGCAGGGAAGTTTTCAGGGAAGCATTTGCTTGGCACTGCATCAAACAAACCTGCAGCTTCTGCAAATCTGTTTCCTCCTCCTCGGATCTGTGCTTTTTCTTCTGCGCTGCGACGACCACTGCACTGACCCCCATTCTCAGACCTGTTCCTCCCTGAGTCGTGTGACTGTCCCTGCTCCAGTGCCCCCTCAGTAGAAGAATAATAGTCTGCCATGACTTACTCTATGGCTGCTGGACTGGACACCACTCAGATTCAGTCAGTCGGCTAGGCTTGGCTGGCTCCTTGGGCAACTTCCAGTTCCTTCTTCCTCCCCCACGTGAGGCCCGCGACTCACGCTGCTGGCTCTGCACATTTGCACAGAAGCCCAGCCCCTCCCTCAGAGATCACTCCGCAGCAGGAAGGGGGCGGCGCCGCGGCCTGGCCGGACGGAATACAGAGACCTACAGCCTAGGTGGAGAGACTGCAGTGCAGTCATCATCAAATAAAAAAAAAGTCTGCTGCGGCCACGAACCCTGCAAGCGCCGCTCGCGGACACCGATCCGATCCCCGCCCACAATGTTAGCAAACTGTATATGTGCGGGCAGAAGCCGGGACTCGGGGGAGCTTTCTTTTGTGGGGGGCGGCTTTTGCCTAGGCCAAGACACAGCACTGGTGGTGCCAAGTCATTGCAAGTCATTGCAAGTCAAATAGCCCAAGTCAAAGTCAAGTCGCAAGTCATTAGTGGCAAGTCAAAGTCAAGTCGAGTCATTTATTTAATTTTGTCAAGCAAGTCGCAAGTCCTCAAACAGGTGACTCGAGTCCGACTCGAGTCAAGTCATGTGACTCGAGTCCCCCACCTCTGTCAAATACCACCAAAAGAAAGCTCTATTTGTGGGAACAAAATGATAAAAATTTAGTTTGGGTACAGTGTAGCATGACCGCGCAATTGTCATTTAAACTGCGACAGCGCTGAAAGCTGAAAATTGGTCTGGGCAGGAAGGTGTCTAAGTGCCCTGTATTGAAGTGGTTAAAGGAATATTTCACTTTTTTTTTCACTTTAAGCATCATTAAAATCACTGCTCCCGAAAAAACTGCCATTTTAAAAGTTTTTTTTGCATTGATACATGTCCCCTGGGGCAGGACCCGGGTCCCCAAACCCTTTTTAGGACAATACCATGCAAATTATCCCTTAAAATTAGCACTTTTGATTTTGAACGTTCGAGTCCCATAGACTTCAATGGGGTTCTAACGTTCGTGCAAATTTTCGGTTCGTTTGCAGGTTCTGCTGTGAACCGAACCGGGGGTTGTTCGGCTCATCCCTAGTGGAGAGGTTCTGAGATCTGTATTTGAGTTATTAAACCACCATAAGAATAAGGAAACACAGGAGGATCTTTCATGCTGATGATATTAACCACAGGCTTATTTATAAAGCCCTTAAAGCTAAGCTCCACCCACTTTTTGAAGTCCTCGGCATCCCAAGCCGCTGTGTACGCCGAAAGCGATTGGGCATATCTTTTTATTTTAAACTTCAAAATCTTCAATTCCTGTCTGCAATGCCTCCTGGGAGATGTGTGTTATCAATGGGCATTGCTGGGCCGTAGCATCGCTTTATTTGCAAACCGAAAATGACGCGATGCAAGGAGGCGGCCATTTTTAAAAAGGGTAACCAGGCTTTTGTTGCCATGGTTACCAAAGCTTCTTCTTTACACATTGATGGGCGGTGGGGGAGGCGGCTGGAACATCTCAGCTCTGATTACATACAGAGCCCGGGGGAGGGGACAGACACACCATTACTAATTATTTATAATAGAGGAATATGATGGGGGCCGTATGATGGGGCAATTTTGATGGTGGCAATTTTGATTGGGCAGTATGATGGGGCAGTATAATGGGGGCAATATGATGGGGCAGTATGATGGGGCAGTATGATGGTGCAGTTTTGATTGGGGAAATTTTGATGGGGAAGTTTTGATGGGGGCAATTTGATGGGGGCAGTATGATGGGGCAATTTTGATGGGGGCAGTATGATGGGGCAATTTTGATGGGGGCAGTTTTGATGGGACAGTATGATGGGCCAGTTTTGATGGGGCAATTTTGATGGGGCAGTATACCGGGGCAATTTGATGGGGCAATTTTGATGGGGCAGTTTTGATGGGGCAGTATGATGGGGCAATTTTGATTTAGCAGTATGATGGGGGCAATTTTGTTGGGGCAGTATGATGGGACAATTTGATGGGGCAAATTTGATGGGCAGTTTTGATGAGGCAGAATGTTGGGGGCAATTTTTGGGGGAGTTTTGATGGTTGCAGTATGATGGGGCAATTTTGAGGGGGCAGTATGACGGGGCAATTTTGATGAGGCAGTATGATGGGGCAATTTTGATGGGGCAATTTGATAGGGGCAGTATGCTTGGGCAATTTGATGGGGCAATTTGATAGGGGCAGTATGCTTGGGCAATTTGATGGGGGCAATTTTGATGAGGCAGTATGATGGGGCAATTTTGATAGGGGCAATTTGATAGGGGCAGTATGCTGGGGCAATTTGATGGGGGCAATTTTGATGGGGCAGCATGATGGGGCAATTTGATGCGGGCAGTTTTGATGGGGCATTATGATAGGGGTAGTATGCTGGGGCAATTTGATGGGGCAATTTTGATGGGGCAGCATGATGGGGCAGATTTGATAGGGCAATTTGATGAGGCAATTTTGATGAGGGCAGTATGATGGGGCAATCTTGATGGGGCCAATTTGATGGGGCAATATATGGGCAATTTGATGGGGCAGTATGATGGGGCAATTTTGATGGGGGCAATTTTGATAGGGCAGTTTTGATGGGGGAAAAATTTAATGAGGCAATTTTGATTCGGCATTTTTGATGGGGGCAATATGAATTTGATGGGGGCAATTTTGATGGGGCAATTTGATGGGGGCAGTTTTGATGGTGGCAGTATGATGGGGCAATTTGATGGGGGCAATTTTGATAAGGCAGTATTATGGGGGCCATTTTGATGGGGCAATTATGATGGGGCAGTTTTGTGGGGCAGTTTTGATGCTGGCAGTATAATAGGGACAGTTTATATGGGGCAATTTTGATGGGGCAGTATGATGGGGCAAATTTGATGGGGCAGTATGATAGGGGCAATTTTGATGGGGCAATTTGATGGGGCAATTTTGATGGGGCAGTATGATAGGGGCAATTTTGATGGGGCAATTTGATGGGGCAATTTTGATGAGGCAATATGTTGGGGGCAATTTGATAAGGCAGTTTTGATGGGGGCAGTATGATAGGGCAATTTTAATGGGGCAGTTTTGATGGGGGCAACTTTGATGGGGCAGTATGATGGGGCACTTTTGATGAGGCAGTATGATGGGGGAAATTTTGATGAGGCAGTATGATGGAGCAATTTTGATGAGGCAGTATGATGAAGGCAATTTGATGGGGGCAGTATGATGGGGCAATTTGATGGGGGCAGTATGATGGGGCAATTTTTATGGGGCAGTATGATGGGGCAATATGATAGGGGCAGTATGCTGGGGCAATCTTGATGGGGCACATTTTGATGGGGCAGCATGATGGGGCAATTTTGATGGGGGCAGTATGATGGGGCAAATTTTGATGTGGCAGTATGATGGGGCAATTTTGATGGGGGCAATTTGATGGGCAGTATAATTGTGCAGTTTTGATGGGGTAATTTTGATGGTGGCAGTATGATGGGGCAATTTTGATAGGGACAATTTGATGGGCCAATTTTGATGGACCAATTTTGATGAGGGCAAGTATGATGGGGCCAATATGATGGGGCAATTTTGATGGGGACAGTTTTGATGGGAGCAGTATGATGGGGCAGTTTTGATGGGGACAGTTTTGATGGGGGCAGTATGATGGGGCAATTTGATGGGGCAGTTTTGATGGGGGCAGTTTTTATGAAGGCAATTTTGATGGGGCAATATTGATGGGGCAGTATGATGGGGCAATTTTGATGAGGGCAATTATGATGGGGCAATTATGATGGGGGCAATTATGATGGGGCAATTTTGATGGTGGCAGTATGATGGGGCAGGTTTGATGGGGGTAAATTTGATAGGGCAATTTGGAAGGGGCAGTATGATAGGGCAATTTGGAAGGGGCAGTATGACAGGGCAATTTGGAAGGGGCAGTATGATGGGGCAATTTGAGGCAGCTCCTGCAAAAGGTAATTACGTTTTTAAAAGATGCCAATTGTAACGGAATTAAAATTAGACTTGAGAAACTTAACATTAATAAATCACCGGGACCAGATGGCTTGCATCCGAGGGTACTTAGGGAACTCAGTCAGGTGATTGCCAGACCGTTATTCCTAATTTTTACAGACAGTCTATTGACTGGAATGGTACCAGCTGATTGGAGAAAAGCCAATGTAGCACCAATATTTAAAAAGGGCCCAAAAAACATCCCTGGGAATTACAGACCAGTTAGCCTAACATCAATAGTATGTAAACTCTTGGAGGGGATGATAAGGGACTATATACAAGATTTTAGTAATAAGAATGATATCATTAGCAGTAATCAGCATGGATTCATGAAGAATCGTTCTTGCCAAACCAATCTATTAACCTTCTATGAGGAGGTGAGTTGCCATCTAGATAAAGGAAGGCCCGTAGACGTGGTGTATCTGGATTTTGCAAAAGCATTTGACACAGTTCCCCATAAACGTTTACTGTACAAAATAAGGTGCGTTGGCATGGACCATAGGGTGAGTACATGGATTGAAAACTGGCTACAAGGGCGAGTTCAGAGGGTGGTGATAAATGGGGAGTACTCGGAATGGTCAGGGGTGGGTAGTGGGGTCCCCCAGGGTTCTGTGCTGGGACCAATCCTATTTAATTTGTTCATAAACGACCTGGAGGATGGGATAAACAGTTCAATCTCTGTATTTGCAGACGATACTAAGCTAAGCAGGGCAATAACTTCTCCGCAGGATGTGGTAATCTTGCAAAAAGACCTGAACAAATTAATGGGGTGGGCGACTACATGGCAAATGAGGTTCAATGTAGAAAAATGTAAAATAATGCATTTGGGTGGCAAAAATATGAATGCAATCTATACACTGGGGGGAGAACCTCTGGGGGAATCTAGGATGGAAAAGGACTTGGGGGTCCTAGTGGATGATAGGCTCAACAATGGCATGCAATGCCAAGCTGCTGCTAATAAAGCAAACAGAATATTGGCATGCATTAAAAGGGGGATCAACTGCAGAGATAAAACGATAATTCTCCCGCTCTACAAGACTCTGGTCCGCCCACACCTGGAGTATGCTGTCCAGTTCTGGGCACCAGTCCTCAGGAAGGATGTACTGGAAATGGAGCGAGTACAAAGAAGGGCAACAAAGCTAATAAAGGGTCTGGAGGATCTTAGTTATGAGGAAAGGTTGCGAGTACTGAACTTATTCTCTCTGGAGAAGAGACGCTTGAGAGGGGATATGATTTCAATTTACAAATACTGTACTGGTGACCCCACAATAGGGATAAAACTTTTTCGCAGAAGAGAGTTTAATAAGACTCGTGGCCACTCATTACAATTAGAAGAAAAGAGGTTTAACCTTAAACTACGTAGAGGGTTCTTTACTGTAAGAGCGGCAAGGATGTGGAATTCCCTTCCACAGGCGGTGGAATATATATATAAAATCTGCACAGGAGCAAGGAATATCATTTACAATTAGCATCTTTTAAAAAATAATTACCTTTTTCAGGAGCTTTTTATATTTATAGATTTATAATTTTTGTAAATGTAGATAAACTTCCTGGTTCCTGGAGGGGGAGGTTTCCATAGCTAAGGGGCGTCAACTTCTGCTGACACTACTGTTGCTATGGAAATCCGACCTACAACCTATTACACTGCTCGTGCTGCTCTGAGCATGTGCGAGATCTGGAAGTGCATGCTGGGTAACCATGGAATACAGGAAGAGATACAGTCTCGCTTCAGATGCCCCCACACGAGATGGCCGCGGCCTGCTGGGACTTATAAAAGTAATCAATGATGCAAAAATACAAAACGGACCGTAGTTTACAGCGAACCTTTACTAGAATACATTAAGCATGAGGATTATAGGGGGATTTTTATCTAAAAAGTAACATTTTGGCCGGAACAACCGCTTTAAGGTGAGGGTACACCTAGTGGGGGAGGGTGCACATTGCATGAAGACACTATCAGCACCCATATTTTATGCTGCTATAATGAACTATTACTGTTTGCCATAATATACCATTAAGTATTGTGTGCAATATATGGTGCAATATACGGAGCACTTGCACTTTATTTTGGATGTTGCATATTTTTTATAATTTTTATTTTTATGGTTTATAGGTTCTATGTAATTTCTATATATACATACCTCCCAACTTTTTGAGATGGGAATGAGGGACACCTATCAACAAAAGTATGCAGGCATAGGACACACCCCCTGTCACGCCCCCTTAAAGGAGAATTGTAAAAAAAAATAAAAGATTGGTTCAACCCACAAGGGTTTTATTTACCACTACTCTTCCTTTATATTGGCTTTTAGAATTTACAAATGTAGCAATTTAGAAATCAGATGAAAGGTTTAGCACTGGGAAACATGCTTTGATGGGTAAAAAGTGCATTTTATATACATCTATATAGAACAGACCAAAATGAGGGACAAATGAGGAGGAATGAGGGACAGAGGGACGTTGCTCCAAATCAGGGACAGTTGTGAGCTATGTATATATGTGCGTGTATATATATAGATATTCATTTAAATATTTGATACTAGTGCTGGCAGCTGTTTTCTACTTTTAGTTTAGTTTAAATTTCACTTTTTAAGGTTTTGCAGCTCACAAGGTTTATTACATTTGCGTTTATTGATTTTTATCATCCTTGTTTGAAGCAGCTCTGGAGGTCTTTTCATTTATGTATGGGAGGGAATTAAATACAGATGAATTATTTACCATTTCTGATATAGGTAATAGTGACACACATTCCTCATTTGGAGAAATGGGCCACCTGATGTTAAAAAAAATTAACCTTTGGTGGGACATTATCACCATTGAGCAGTATTTAAAAGAGGACATCCCAAGAAAATTCAGATGGGATATTCCCATTAATGATGGACTAACTGAGGATGAGAATACTAAAGAATGGTATGAATTATTTCATAGTAAAGGAAAGAAGCCCTAATGTTTATTAAGAGAGGAAATTGTCTAAGATAGAGGTAAATATCAATCCCTTGCCCACCAGCGCACGCCGATTTACATCAGCAGAATGGCACTGGTGGGCAAAAGGGCATACAGGTACGTCCCCTTTAAGAAGCGCCACTGCACGCGCGCGACCGTGTTCTCCGTGACCGCGGACTCGATGTCCGCCAGGTGCCCGCAATCATGTCACGGAGAGGTAGAACGGGGAGATGCTTTTGTAAACAAGGCATTTCCACGTTCTGCCTAGTGACAGGACAGAGATCACTGCTCCCGGTCATCGTGAGCAGTGATCACTGTCATGTGTGTTGAAGCCCATCCCCCCCCATAGTTAGAATCACTCCGTAGGACACAGTTAACCCCTTCCCTGCCAGTGTCATTTATACAGTAATCAGTGCATTTTTATAACACTGATCGCTGTATAAATGACAGTGGTCCCAAAATAGTGTCAAAAATGTCCGATCTGTCCGCCGTAATGTCGCAGTCCCAATAACAAACAAAAAAAAAAATCGCAGATCGCCGCCATTACTAATAAAAAAAATGAATAATAAAAATGCCATAAAACTATCTCCTATTTTGTAGACGCTATTACTTTTGCGCAAACCAATCAATATACGCTTATTGCGATTTTTTTTAACCAAAAATATGTAGAAGAATACATATCGGCCTAAACTGAGGAAAAAAATGTTTTTTTATATATTTTTGGGGGATATTTATTATAGCAAAAAGTAAAAAATAATGCGTTTTTTTTCAAAATTGTTGCTCATTTTTTGGTTATAACGGTAAAAAATAAAAACCGCAGAGCTGATCAAATACCACCAAAAAAAAGCTCTATTTGTGGGAAAAAAGGACATCAACTTTGTTTGGGTGCAACGTCGCATGACTGCGCAATTGTCAGTTAAATCGATGCAGTGCCAAATCGCAAAAAGTGCTCTGATTAGGAATGGGGTAAAACCTTGTGGGGCTGAAGCGGTTAAAAAGTTAAAAGATGACCTTAAACCTTAAAACAGTAGCTGAACAATTAAGCAAAAATATGATACAGAAAGATAAGGATAATAAACAAAAGAAAATTGGTAAATTCCAGAGAGACTGTAATGATTATAAAATGAAGAAAGTGTATAAATGGCAACAAATTACTTTGAATCAACCTAGTTCTACATACACCACTCCAGAACGAGTGACATACGCTGAAGCAGTATAGAACACCTCAATTTAATATTATTATACAAGATTTATATAGCGTCAACAGATTACGCAGCGCTTTACAATATAAAAAGGAGACAATACAGTTATAATACAATAAAATACAAGAGGATTAAGAGGGCCCTGCTCAGAAGAGCTTACAATCTAATAGGGTGGGGCAGGTGGTACAAAAGGTTGTAACTGTGGGGAATGAGCTGATGGGAGTGGTAGAAGATTAGTTGGAGATGTGATAGGCTTTCCTGAAGAGATGAGTTTTCAGGGATCGCCGGAGGGTAGCAAGAGTAGGGGATAGCCGGACCGGTGGAGGTAGCGAGTTCCAGTGTAGTGTATGGGAGAGGCTCTGGAGAAATCCTGGAGGTGAGCATGGGAGGTGGAGACGAGAGAGCTTGAGACTAGGAGGTCTTGAGAAGAGCGGAGAGGATAATTTGGGTGATATTTGTAGACAAGATTGGTGATGTAGCTCAGAGCAGAGTTGTGAATGGCCTTGTATGTTGTGGTTAGTAGTTTGAATTTAATTCGTTGGGTGATTGGGAGCCAGTTTAGGGATTGGAGGAGAGGTTTGGCAGACACTGAGCGGTTGGTAAGGTGGATAAGTCTGACAGCAGCATTCATGATAGACTGAAGAAGGGATAGCCTATAGAGGGGCAGGCCAATGAGAAGGGAGTTGCAATAGTCAAGGCGAGAGATAAAAAGGGAGTGAATGAGGAGCTTGGTGGTTTCATTTGTTAAAAAGGGGTGAATTTTAGAGATGTTACGGAGGTGAATTCTACAAACTTTTGACATTGATTGGACTTGGGGCTGATATGACAAATCAGAGTCTAGGATTACACCTAGTACCCTGGCATGAGGGGAGGGACTGATAGTTGCATTGTTGATTTTAAAGGAAAAGTCATGGAGGGGGGCACGCGCTAAGGGGAATATTAATAACTCAGTTTTAGAGAGATTTGGTTTAAGGAAGTGGTGTGACATCCATGCCATGTCAGTTAGTAAGTTAGTAATGCGAGAGGAGACTGAAGGAGTGAGGTGAGGAGTAGACAGATAGATTTGGGTGTCATTGGCATATAAGTGGTATTGGAAGCCGTGGGTGGTTATCAAGTGACCAAGGGAGGAGGTGTAGATAGAGAAGAAAAGGGGTGCAAGATCAGAGCCCTGGGGGACCCCCACAGAAAGGGGCAATGGAGAGGGGGAGACAGAGTTGTAGGTTACACTGAAGGAGCGCTGTGATAAATAGGCAGAGAACCAGGATAGAGCAGAATCTCGGAGCCCAAGGAAATGTAGTTTATTGAGAAGGAGCGGGTGGTCAACAGTATCAAAGGCGGCAGAGAGGTCAAGTAGTAGGAGTAGTAATTCGTTAGTGAGTTTTAGTAAGGCAGTTTCCATGGAGTGCTGCGAGTGAAAGCCAGACTGTAAGGGGTCAAGAAGGTTATTTTCACTAAGGTAGGAGCTAAGACAGTTGTAGACTAAGTGTTCTAGAAGTTTAGAGGTGAATGGGAGCAATGAGATGGGTCTTAAGTTATTCAGGTTGGTGGGGTCCAGTGAGGGCTTTTTAAGTATGGGAGTGATCTGCGCATGTTTTAGAGGGGGGGGAAGGTGCCACTAGAGAGGGAGAGATTGAAGATGTGAGTGAGGGAGCATAGGATAGAAGAAAAGGGTGACCGTAGTAGTAGTAGGGAACAGGATCCAGGGGACAATTGTTTGGGTGGGCACCTGAGAAAAGTTTTATAACCTCTTCAGTGGTAGCCAATTCAAAAGAAGAGAGTGTTGAATGTGTTTTTAGGCAAGGTATGTTGGGTGGGGAAGATGTACGCACAGTGGAGGTGTCCTCGCGAATTGCATTAATCTTGTCTTTGAAGTGATTGGCAATCTCTTGGGCAGTGAGTGAGTTAGTGGGTAGAGGGGGTGGGGGACGAAGCAGAGAGTTAAAGGTTGAGAAGAGCCGACGGGGACTGAATGACAAGGAATTAATGAGAGAGACAAAGTAGGCTTGTTTGGCAGCATGGAGGCAGGAATTGTATTTTAAAAGGGCAGATTTATATAGGGTGAAGTCTTGCAGGCATTTGGTTTTACGCCACAATCGTTCAAGAGCATGGTAATGTCTCTTGAGATTTCTAGTGTTGTCAGTTTGCCAGGGTTGTAACGGTCGGGGCCTGATTCTGCGTGTGGTTAGAGGAGCAGGTGCATCTAGTGATGATGAGAGTGAACTGTTGTAGACAGAGGTGGCCAGGTCAGGACAGGACAGGGGAGAGATTATGTCATATAGGTGGTCAGTAGCAGAGAAGAGAAGGGTTAAAGTGGCAAAGGTTTTCACAAGTAATTGTTTGTTGCTTGAAAGGATGAGTGGTTGGAGGCAAGGATACAGTGAAAGTAATGAGGTTGTGATCAGAGAGAGGAAAGGGGGTGTTGGTGAGGTTGCCAGGGTTGCAGAGATGGGAGAATACAAGGTCAAGGGTATTACCATTGGAGTGAGTGGAAATATGTGTCCATTGGGTTAGGTCAAAAGATGAGGTTAAGTCAAGAAGTTTAGCTGTAGTTGGGCTGTTAACATTGACAGGAATGTTGAAATCACCAAGAATGATAGCGGGTATTTCAGAGGAGAGAAAGTAGGGTAGTCAGGCAGCAAAGTCATGAAGAAAGCACGATACCGGCCCAGGAGGCCGATAAATTTCTGCAATCCTCAGCGAAATGGGAGAAAACAGAAGAATACAGTGCATCTCAAAAGAAGAGAGAGAGGGACAGGAAGGACTTGGAAGGTGCTTTGTGGGGATAGAAGGAAGCCACCACCTCCTTTCTGTCTGTTGGGTCTGGGGGAGTGAGTCCAATGGCGACCACCATGGGAGAGGGCAGCAGGAGAAGCTGAGTCAAAATTTTGAAGCCAGGTTTCTGTTATGGCGAGTATGTTAAAGCCACGAGAGATGAAGAGGTCATATACAGATGTTAGCTTGTTACAGATGGAGTGGGCGTTCCAAAGGGTGGATGAGATTGGGGGGCTGCTTTGAGGAAGCAGGGGGATAGAAATTAAACTGAGTGGATTGCGGTGGTTGCCAGAGGGGGAGGGGTATTGGATATGTGGCTTGCAATTGGAAAATGGTGGACCAGGATTAGGAGAAATGTCACCTGAGACTAGGAGAAGGAGGAGGGCGAGAAAGGCAAGATGGGAGTGGGATGTGCATGAGCGCATGTGTGTAGTGGCCCTGGTGTTTGTGTCAGCATGTGGATGCAGCAAATGCAGGAGATGATGGGTGCAGTAGTAGGGAGAGGGTAGGAGTGAGGGTGATATGTGCATGCTGCAGGGAAGAGAGGAGGGGTAGAGTAAAGATAATTTGAGGATAGAAGACACCAATGTGAGAAGGAAGAGAATAAGGAGCATGTTAGTGGATAGAGAGAGGGAAACTGACTTTTTCTAAAATATAAAATAAATGTCAAAAGCTGGTTTGCTTGTCGTCTTGCAGAGTGGAGCAGAGTTCTGGTTGTATTTTCATCCAGCTTTAGTTATCCTGCTTTCGTTAAACTGCGTCTGTGAAACTGCACATCATTCGTGACAGAGCCACTTCGGAAAGAGCTATTATGTCTGCGCCTTTCCCCTGTCTGCGCAACCCCATAGGCTGTTTTAAATTTATAGGGAGACTAAGCAGGCATGCATTTCTCAGTTGGTCATTATTGGGTCTTATTTGAGACACCTGAATATGAGAGAGGAGATGGAACATACCAGACCAGCCACAGACACAGGCTAGGGTCGTAAAGCTAATTATCTCTCTTGATCACTCAAGCCAAATGGGGTTGAGAATCAATCACCAGTAATATTGCTATTACAGTGGGGTTGGTTTAGAGCTAGCATTAAATATAGAAGTTTAAAGATATGGCAGCAGAAGACATTTACCAAAAATGTTAAAGCAATGTCAGTTCAGTAGAGATGTACAGATGGATAGAAGATGTTTACTAAAAATGTTAAAGCAATGTCAGTTCAGTAGAGATGTATAGATGGATAGAATATGTATACCAAAAATGTTAAAGCAATGTCAGTTCAGTAGAGATGTACAGATGGATAGAAGATGTTTACCAAAAATGTTAAAGCAATGTCAGTTCAGTAGAGATGTACAGATGGATAGAAGATGTTTACCTGTAAAAGAGCAGAGAAGACATGATCAGAATTGATAACTGCGTCGGTGAAACTGCGCATCACTCGTGACAGAGCCACTCAGGAAAGAACCATTATGTCTGCGCCTTGCCTCTGTCTAAGTTGGTGAATAGGGATGGGCTGTCTGTTTGGGTTGAACATTGGCTGTTCGCCCAATAGCGAACAATTTGGGGTGTTCGCGGCAAATTCGAAAGTCGCGGAACACTCTTTAAAAGTCTTTGGGAGAAATCAAAAGTGCTAATTTTAAAGGTTAATATGCAAGCTATTGTCATAAAAAGGGTTTGGGGACCTGGGTCCTGCCCCAGGGGAAATGTATCAATGCGAAAAACTGCAGTTTTTTCGGGAGCAGTGATTTTAATAATGCTTAAAGTGAAACAAAAAAAGTGAAATATTCCTTTCAATTTCGTACCTGTGTCTATAGTATGCCAGTAAATTGGCGCATGTTTCCCGTGTTTACAACAGTCCGAGAGCAAAATGACTTTTCTAAAGGAAAAAAGTCATTTAAAAGTGCTAGCGCTAGTGCCGGCTATTAATGAATTGTCGGTCCCGACAATACACATAAAAGTTCATTGATAATTCATTGGGATTCCCCCACAGTGCATTACCAGGCCCTTTGGGTATGGTATGTATACTAAGGAGTACCCTGAACCAAAATTGAAAAAAAAAAAAAAATGTGTGGGGGTCCAGGCCCTTCAGGTCTAGTATGGATATTAAGGGGAACCCTCGCTAAAATTAAAAAAAAATGGCGTGGGGGTACCCCTAAAAATCCATACCAGACCCTTATCCAGCACGCAACCTGGCAAGCTGCAGGAAAAAAGGGGGGAAGAGAGAGCCCCCCCTCTTGAACCGTACCAGGCCACATGCCCTCAACATGGGGAGGATGTCCCCATGTTGATGGGGACAGGGGCCTCATCCCCACAACCCTTGCCCGGTGGTTGTGGGGGTCTGCGGGTGGGGGGCTTATCAGAAGCTGGAAGCCCCCTTTAAGAAGGGGACCCCCAGATCCCGCCAGCCCTGTTAGAAATGGTAATGGGTATATTGTACCTATGCCATTTCACAAAAAAGTGTAAAAATTGCAAGAAAAAAAAAACACACACGGGGGAAGTCCTTTATTAAATTTTTTTTTTTTTAAATCAAATGTCCCACGTAGTCCATTCACTTCCGCCAACAGAACGAAAAAAAAAAAGCTCTGCCTCTATGGGAGGCACACGCCATATGACGTGTCCTCACAGGTGACAGCTCTTTTATAACTGAGGGCGGAGCCACACGTGACATCGCCGGGTGACCCCGCCCCCCTGACGCACGGGGACATCCCTATGGCTTTCCCCGTAGCGTCAGAGAGGGGGGGGCACCCGGTCCACCCTCCTCTGATGCACGGGGACACCCCTATGGCTTTCTCCATAGGGATGTCCCCGTGCATCAGAGGAGGGCGGACCGGGTGGCCCCGCCCCCCTCTGACGCTACAAGGAAAGCCATAGGGATGTCCCTGTGCATCAGAGGGGGGCGGGGTCACCCGGCAACGTCACGTGTGGTCCCGTCCTCAGTTATAAAAGAACTGTCACCTGCGAGAACACGTCACATGGCATTAGACTAAGGAACTATGAAGGACATCTTGACCCCTAAGTTGAGTAACTGTTTAGTTTATTTACTGTGTACATATTGTACATGCTTATGTTTGTAGGCATATTTTGTAAGCTATAAGTTGTGTTGCATTGTGCATCCTACAGTTTGTATGTACAGATTTTTCCCTGTTTAGTAAAGCATTGATACACTTCAGAAGTCTAAGCTTCCTTGGTTTGACCACAAGAACTTAATAGATAGATGGAACGCATTACAGCGTGCCACTTTTTAGTCACTTGTTTGATTGTGGAATTGGCGCATGTGGCACCGTGCGATCTAATCGCTGGGGCTTCCCCCAACGGCTTGTAGAATCCCAGCTTAGATAGTGGGAGAGAGCCTGCCTGAGATGTAATAATTTGCTCGCAGTGAAGTGGAGGGATAATAGGAATGTTTTCGTTCTGTCCCCCTTCACACAGATACGGCAGTCCAAATTCCAATGGCGACTGGTGTTGTTGAGAAACCCCTCTGTGTCCATGATTACAAACTTAATACGGGAGGGGTAGACTTCAACGACCAGTTGATGGCACCGTAGGTAATTGCCTGTAAAGCCAGACGCTGGTACAAAAAAGTGTCTAAATACCTATTTCAATTGGCTCTGCTGAATGCTTATATACTGTACTTTACAAAGTGTCAGGACGAACTGGATCCTTCCTAAAATTGCAGGAAGAGATTGTCACAGCCCTTCTGTTTCCCGGTGCTGTGCCCCAACTTTCCAATCCAAATGCAGTGAGCCGGGTGCATGAGAAGCATTTTCCGGATGTCCTCCCTGGTACCCCTACCCAACAAACACCCCAAAGAAGATGTTGTTTCTGTAGCAAGCACGGATATAGGCATGACAGCCGCTATTATTGTCCCTCCTGTCCTAGCCAACCTGGTCTCTGCATCGGTGAATGTTTCCGTCGCCACCACACACTAGTGGAGTATTAGCGTAGGGTACAGCACTGCACAGTCTAGGGCACACTTTCACAGGGTTTCCAAAGATTCCATCGCATTTTGAGAGACCAGAACCTGGAACCGTTACAGTTACAAAAAAAGTGTAAAAAAACAAAAAAAAGTTAAATAAATAAAATAAAAAAGCCACATCACATTACCTGTGATAACAATAAAACATAATTAAAAAATGTAATTAAAGGAACAGTGTAAAAATAAAATAGCAAAATAAATAATTTAAAAAATAAAATAACAATAAAGCACCCCTGTCCCCCCTGTGCTTACGCGCAAAGGCGAACGCAAGCGTCGGTCTCGTGTCGTATGTAAACAGCAATTGCACCATACATGTGAGGTATCACCATGAACATCAAATCGAGGGAAGTAATTCCGGCAGTAGACATCCTCTGTAAATTTAAGTGGTAACCTGTAAAGGCTTTTAAAATCTATTTACTTGGCACAAGATCATCTTTTATACTTTACAAAACATTTGGGCAATACAGTGTGTTTTAGTGCATTAAAATTCAAGAAAGTGTTTTTTTCTCCAAAAAATTGCATTAGAAAAATTGCTGCGCAAATACTGTGAAAAAAGAATGCAACACCCACCATTTTAATCTGTAGGGCCTTTGCTTAAAAAAAAAAAAGTATATATATGTATATATATATATATATATATATATATATATATATATATATATATATATTACAGGATGCCAAGGTTGGGTCCTGGATGGGTGCTATATTGCGCCAATATTTGGGGTATGGTCCCTTTAAGGGAAGTGCGGTAGTGTTCAGCGGGTCACCCAGAATGGGTGAGGAATTCCAGAAGTGGAGTCAATCAGGAGTGACTCGCAGTCCTCTCTGTCTTAATAGAGAGTTATTTGGGACCCAGAATTTGGGAGGCTCTGAAATGATATTCAGGTGGGAAAGAGCCTCCACCCCTGACCACAGGGATTCAGCACATAGGGGGTTAAAGGCCTCCAGGAAACAGCTCATAAAAGACAGGAAGTAGTGAAGAGGTGATGGTGAGGAGGAGTAGGTGATTACACCTGTCGTGATGAGCTGTGTATCTGTTTGGAGCTGCTAAAGATTCAACAAGGACTCTTAAAACTCTGGGGTGAAGACCCGGCCACAAACTGTATGTGCCTTTTCTTTAATTTTCTTTGTGCTGAAGATAAGCGGACTTTGTTTTATATTTTTTGTGCTGTGTGCTGAATGAAGCTTTATTTTTGATTTACTTACAAATAAAAGCATTTTTGTTTAAAGTTTAAACGGTTTATGCATTTGGAGCTATTTGGAGCTGTACGTATGTATGTATGTATGTATGTATGGGGGTTCAAAGTAATTTTCTAGCAAAAAAAAAAAAAAATTCCCATGTAAACAAAAAGTGTCAGAAAGGGCTTTGTCTTCAAGTGGTTAGGAGAGTGGGTGATGTGTGACATAAGCTTCTAATGATGTGCATATAGTGCCAGGACAGTTCAACCCCCCCCCCAAAATGACCCCTTTTTGTAAAGTAGACACCCCAAGCTACTTGCTGAGAGGCATGTTGAGTCCATGGAATATTTTATATTTTGCCACAAATTTCAGGAAAATTACAATTTATTTTATTTTTTTTACACAAAGTTGTCACTAAATGATTTATTGCTCACACATGACATGGGTATATGTGGAATTAGACCCCCAAATTCATTCTGCTGCTTCTCCTGCGTACGGGAATACCACATGTGTGGGACTGTTTGGGAGCCTAGCCGTGTACAGAACCCTGAAAACCAATCACCGCCTTCAGGATTTCTAAGGGCATAAAATGGTGATTTTACTCCTCATTACCTATCATAGTTTCGGAGGCCCTGAAATGTCCAGATAGCAAAAAACTCCCCAAATTACCCCATTTTGGAAAGTAGACACCCCAAGGTATTTGCTAGGAGGCATGGTGAGTGCTTTGGAAAATTAAGAAAGAAAAGGAATTTTTTTTTTTCTTTTTCAATTTTCAAAACTTTGTGACAAAAAGCGAGGTCTGCTAAATACTTAACATGCCTCTCAGCAAATAACTTTGGATGTCCACTTTCCAAAATGGGGTAATTTTGGGAGGATTTGTGCTATTTTGGCATTTCATGGCCTTCAAAAATGTGATAGGTAGTGTGGAGTAAAGTCACAATTTTACGCCCTTAGAAAGCCTGAAGATGGTGCTTGGTTTTCGGGGTCCTGTACGCAGCTAGAATGCCAAAAAGCAGCAGAATGTATTTTGGGGTGTAATTCCACATATACCCATGACATGTGTGATTTTGTGTATTTTTTTTTTTTTTGTCATTTTTTTAATCACAAAATGACAATGCCTCTCAGAAAATTCTTTGGGGTGTCTACTTTCCAAAACAGGGTAATTTGGGAGGGTTTTGTACTGCCTTTCCATTATAGCACCTCAAGAAATGAGATAGGCAGTCATAAACTAAAAGCTGCGTAAATTCCAGAAAATGTACCCTAGTTTGTAGACGCTATAACTTTTGCACAAACCAATAAATATACACTTAATTCATTTTTTATTTACCCGAGACATGTGGCTGAATGCATTTTGGTCTAAATGGGTGACTAAAATGGAGTTCATTGTATTTTATTTATAACAAAAAGTAGAAAATAAAATATCATTTTTTTCTCAAAAAATTGTCATTTAGATCACAAATTAAAACCAAAGAGGTGATCAAATACCACCAAAAGAAAGCTCTATTTGTGGGAAAAAAGGACACAAATTTTGTCTGCGTACAGCATTGCATGACCACGCAATTACCAGTTAAAGCAGCGCAGTGCCAAATTGTAAAAAGTATTCTGGTCAGAAAGGGTGTAAATACTTCCAGGAAGTGGTTAAACACATTGCTAATAGCGCTGGCTACATGTTTATAGTTTAAATATTTTATATCTGCACTGTTTAGCACCGAAAAAGGCCATTTTATGTACTTTTTTTGCAGTGGCAATAACAAAATTTGGCTGTCAGTAAATTTCATGATTTGTCAGCAAAAAATTGGTGGCATTAATAAATTTTGGCCTCCTGCCAGTAAATTTCACTTTGGGGGGTTGGCAACACTGACACTGAGCTGGTGTGAACTATGCCATTGGAACCCATATAACCTACTTTCCATGCTTTTTGATGCAGAAAAAAATTCACTGCAGTGCATGTGGTGTGATCTGTCCCAGAATATTATTGTCTCACTCAGTCCTGTTATACTCACTGTAATTCCTCTATCTGGCTTGTTGTCAGAGCTTCCATCAGATCCCTGAAATGAGGACCCTCCAGATTGTTCGCAGTCAGGTTCAGTATCTTCAGTCTCTGGTTTTTTCTTATTCCAGATGCCAGGTGGGGACAGGAACTGTCTGTCAGGTGATTATTATCCAATCTGTAGAAGAAGAGAAGAATGTTACCAGAAGAAAATTAATTTCTCCCCCAGGACTGAATGTAACTATTCTCTACATGAATGGAACTCATTTATCTTTATTGGAATCGTTTATATTAGATCACTTTATAAAACTCCAGGAAATAGAATTTTAGAAGAAAAATGTTATAATGGAGTTATCCTCCATGTGTAGAGACAGTGTTATCTCCATACACAGGATTAGCACAGAATACCACTGACATGACTCGTATTGTGCTACAATCTCCTTGTGTATGGAGCATGAATTGTATCAGCAGACAGTGTGAGGCCGGAATCAGCATTGCTAGTGATTGGATGGGAGGATTTTTATGATATATTTCACAAATGAATTGATGCTGCACTGCTGACTACAACAAATAATAAGATCCTAGCAATAAACACTCTGCAGGGGTAATAACCCCTGGGGAAAAACAACAATCGGTGAACACAAATCTATGGATGAGTAATCAGGGACAAATAGTTCATGTAAACACAATTCAGTGCATATATTAGGTACTATACAAGAAAGCAAAAAAGCCTCCAGAGATGTAACCCCACCAAATGAAACATGAAGCAAAAATATAATCAAAAGTGTCTACAAGTGTATGGCAATAAAAGGAACATTTAACACCCTCCAGGGGTGTGATCTCTGTAAGGAAAATGGCTGCACTTTGGTTCACTGTATACTTTAGATAAGGAGCCTGAACTTTTGATACAAGCTTTATGAAATGCTATCGCAAGCCTTTTATAATGTCAAATGGAAATTGATTAGTAGGCTAGCTGCAAAGGTGCAAAACAGGAAAGTATTTGCAGTGGTAACCTTTGAATAGATATACGGGAACTAGCTAATTCATCTCACCGCACACCTGGGCCTGAAGCCAATGGTCTATGACTGAGAGTATCTTGAAAGGTTATTTCCATATTATTCAGCTTCTCCGAATTCAAGCTAATAAGGTATATTTAGGCAAGGGACTTTTAGGTACTTTTTAGGCACGTCACTGGGCAGAATACTATGCAAATACATATATGTCATATAACATGTAACTTGTGATACTTGTACTCTTGTGATTGGATAAACTAGGGGACTGCCCCTTAGTCTGCCCCTACTGATGTATAATGTTGTTGCCCTATATAACATGTGAAATGCCATAATACATTTGTACTCTTGATAACCAACTCGGTGTATGATGTCTTGATTACCCAATCGATTGAAAGATCTTCTTGGTGTCCAAGTCCAGCTCGAGCAAGGCAAAGGTTTGGGGGGGGAACTTGACCAGTTGACCAATGACCCTTTCAATCTTCAAAAGTAAACTCAAATAATAAAAATATTTTGAATCTCAAAATGTGCAATAGTGCAAATTCAATCTCCAAACTATGAGTGTAATTTCATAGTAATAAAGCAAGTGTCTATTATAAAAAGTCCAAATGTGTACATGGTGTTACTTTGGGGTTGTTTTCTAAAGGAAGTAGACTGAGCACTTTGCAAGTACAGCTGCTGCCATAACAACGATATCCACTTGCAAAGTTTTGACGTACATCGGCACGCGGCGTTCCGGAAGTGGTTAAAGACTGGATGCTTATTTTAATATATTATATTATGCTAGGAAAATAGTGTTATCATGGAAAAAGCCCAATCCTCCAACTGTATCAGCGTGGAAGGGCGTGGTTAACAGGGCTGCACCTTTATATAAGGCTACATGCATTAGTAGGGGCATATCACAGAAATTTGACAAAGTGTGGGGCAGTTGGATGAATAGCGACACTACGATAGCGGATTGAGTGGCACTTTATAGAATACACTTGTAGTAGGATATAAAATGTATGTAATTGTCAGACATACTGTAACGTTCCATTGACTGTTACTAAAATTGGTGGTCTTATGATCACTGTGTTGTTTTCTCTAAGTGAAGGTCTGGAGGGAAGAGGAGAAAGTCAATGCTGAATTAATGTAAATAGTTTACTTTTGTGTGTGACCCGGTGGGTCTTGTGTATACTTGTTGTGTTAAAAGCAATAAATAAAACTTTTCAAAAAAAAAAAAGACTGGACGCTTCCATCATGGCCTCAGTTGTAATGTTTCCTCCGCCATGGTGGAAGTGCTGCAGGGAACCAGGAGGTCCTACGCTTTTACCAGGTGGGGAGAGTATGGGGCATACCGGTATTTTAGATTTTTTTTTCTCCACAGACCAGCCCAGCTTCCTCCCTTACGTGAGGTGGATGCTCCGGCATCTCCTCCTCTTCATGCTTGGCGAGAGACAGGCTGCTGGAGGTCACCGCTCCTATAGACCGGCGGCACAAGCTAAGGAGGAATGGCAGGTATTTGGCGTCTCCTCCATCCCTAAAGCCTCATGCCTTCTGGGTTCCGATGGTGAGTGCGTCATTCCGGCCGGGGGCAGGACTTCCGGTGGCGCGACGCGGCTTCCGGTTCCAGCCACTGGAATGCAGAAGGAGGGGGCGGTCTCTTTCGGCTGACATCATTTCCAGCCCTCGTAGCGGCGAGCGGACCGGGAAATAGGAATAAAAGCATGCAAACGCCACTGTAGACCTCGCAGCGATGGAGGAGGAACAAAAGGCAGTGGCAGGAGCAGGAGCCACTCAAGTCAGCCAGGCCCAGGTAAGCAGGGACAGTGGTCTCTGTATTTTATTCTATGGGCATGTATTATTTCCCTTCCTTAATTCTATGGGGAATTTGGGAGCCTGCAACACTCTTCCTGTGTGCTGTAATCAGAAAGAATGTATGATTATCTATTTGAAAAGTGAATCTGTGGGGGGATTCACTGGCTGTGGTATCAAAACACAGGAGTTCAAGTGTTAACTCCTCTATTTGGCAGCATGCTATGTTTTTTTTTCTATGATTGAAAAGACAACGTTAAATTGAGGAAATGGTTATTTTTTGGTGTATTTCAGAAAGTTAAAGGAAAGACCAAACATTCCTCCCCTCCTACTAAAAGGAAATGTCCGTCATGTAAAAATGTACTTAGAGAGTCCTGGACCAAGGTATTATGCAGGTCCTGCATTGCAGATTTAGTTAAGGAGGAAACCACTCCCGCTACACCTGCAACTCAGCAAGGAGAATTATTAAACTCCTTCTGGAAGGAACTGGCGGACACATTTGAGACATTCCGGTCCTATCTGGATAAACGCCCAGCTGCAAGTGGCAGCATAGTACCCTGTTCTCATTCATCTGTTTCTGCATCCAGAGGGGGCAGTGACTCAGAGGATGAAGAGCGTAGTGTTTCCCCAGACTCCGAGAAAGAAGCAGATGAAGAGAGAGATTTCTTCTTCTTCTTCTTCTTCTCGGTATAAAATTATCCCTAGTGGAGGTGGGTGATCTTTTGAAGACTATCCACACAACTCTAAACATCACAGAGGATAAAGCCTAGTTGTCATTACATAAGATGTTCCAAGGCATGGGTGAGGTGAAATACAGTATTTCCAGTGCATAAGTTTCTATCAGAAACTATAAAAAGGGAATGGAAGGACCCAGAGAGGACCCCTTTCTTTTCAAAATCCCTTAAACTTAGGTTTCCTTTTTGAAGAGGATAGCTCTCAAGTCTGGAACTAAAACCCAAAGCTTGACGCAGCTTTTTCTCAAGTATCAAGGAACACTGACCTTGCGTTTGAGGATATGGGTATCCTAAAAGATACCATGGACAGACTCCCTATTAAGGAAAGCATGGGCTTCAATCCTAGCAAATTTGAAACCAGCTATGGCCTCAACTGTGGTAGCCGGGAACTTGGAGCACTGGCTGGAACAGTTGAAAGCCCATATCGAGGCAGGAAATCTCCATAAGGACCTGTTGGATACACTGCCTGTACTACTGAAAGCAGTGGGGTACATAGCAGATGCTTCGGCTGAATCAGTAAAAATGTCAGCCAGATCCTCAGTTTTGATAAACTCAACTCGTAGGGCTTTATGGGTTAAGACATGGACTGGGGATACAGCCTCAAAAATCAACCTATGGGTTCTACCCTTTGAAGGAGATTTGGTTTTTGGCCTGGATCTCGAAGCCATACTTGATAGAATGGCTGACAAGAAAAAGGCCTTCCCTGTAAAGAAAAAGGTAATCCCTCAAGGCAATAAAAATTTTTGTGCTTTTTAAAAAACCCCGAACACGAAAGACTGGTTACAAAAAACCCTGGAGGTCTCAGAGAGAGAGAGGGGCAAGTCAGGAGTACTATTTCGCCCCCCCTACCCCAAATACAAAAAGCCAGTGACTGTCCTCCGACTGTGGGAGCAAGGTTACAAACCTTCTTTCCACAGTGGAAGACAATAACAGCCAGTCCATTTATCCTCAAAACAATAAGGGAGGGTTGTAGTATGGGTTATTTCTGCGCTACCGTGATGGAGAAATAAAAGGATGTAAAGATAAAAAAGTATGAACAGCTGCACGCACCGAATGGGGTCAAATGAAGCCCAAAGAAAAATAAAAGGAAAATGGGGGTGGGTGCTGCGCTATCCAAAATGAACGGCTGCTACAAATAACAATATGAAGTACTGTTGAAGTATAGGTAGGGGGCTGCTACCAGCCTATAAAGCAGGAAAGTGATAGAAGTCACTATAAATAAATCTCAACTTAATACACGTGCTAATGCACACAGTTGCATGTTATCTGGACCTTCCCTATTACCAGACCATATTGGATCATTTACTGTTGTGACACTTTGTGATATTATTGGATTATTTATGTCACATATCACTATGCACTCTCTATGCGTTTTTGCACGTTTACACAGGAAGCTTCCTATATGACTGTGTTTGCACATTGAATTGTTTTTTGCATAATTTATTCCATTGCTAGTTTCTTTGCATTATCCATTTTATTAATTTTTGTTTAATACATTGTTGGATTTGGCACACGCATCAATTTATATTTGCACAGGAGTACACCTTTTGAATTTGATTGTACATCTATAGATAGGATTTATTTATTGCAGGATTTTGCACATAGATTGTGTTTACACTTCCCAATTGGGCATTAGCACGTGTATTAAGTTGAGATTTATTTATAGTGACTTCTATCACTTTCCTGCTTTATAGGCTGGTAGCAGCCCCCTACCTATACTTCAACAGTAATTCATATTGTTGTTTGTAGCAGCCGTTCTTTTTGGATAGCGCAGCACCCACCCCCATTTTCCTAATAATGGAGGGTTACAGACTGGAATTCTCTCAACCCCCGCCAGTTCGTTTTTACATAGCCCAGCCTCCCGGAGACCCAGAGAAATCTGTGGCAATGACATCAATCCTACAGGAATTGATTCAACAGAGGGTTATCATAAATGTTCCCCCCAAAGAAGAACAGGGGTGCTATTCGCACATATTTCTTGTAAAGAAGCCTTCAGGCAAATTTAGATTAGTATCTTCAGGTTCAGAATCAACAAACAGATCAATCAGGTACAAGAAATTCAGAATGGACACAATCTTCTCAGTAAAGGGTCCCCTGACCCCAAGCTGTTTTATGGCATCCATAGATCTGAGAGATGCATATCTCCATGTGCCTATAGCACCAGTAGGGATGAGCCGAACACCCCCCTGTTCGGTTCGCACCAGAACATGCGAATAGGAAAAAAGTTCGCTCGAACACGCGAACACCGTTAAAGTCTATGGGACACGAACATGAATAATCAAAAGTGCTAATTTTAAAGGCTTATATGCAAGTTATTGTCATAAAAAGTGTTTGCGGACCTGGGTCCTGCCCCAGGGGACATGGATCAATGCAAAAAAAAGTTTTAAAAACGGCCGTTTTTTCAGGAGCAGTGATTTTAATAATGCTTAAAGTCAAACAATAAAAGTGTAATATCCCTTTAAATTTCGTACCTGGGGGGTGTCTATAGTATGCCTGTAAAGGGGCGCATGTTTCCCGTGTTTAGAACAGTCTGACAGCAAAATGACATTTCGAAGGAAAAAACTCATTTAAAACTACCGCGGCTATTAATGAATTGCCGGTCCGACAATACACATAAAAGTTCATTGATAAAAACGGCATGGGAATTCCCCACAGGGAAACTCCGAACCAAAATTAAAAAAAAAAAAAATGACGTGGGGGGGTCCCCCTAAATTCCATACCAGGCCCTTCAGGTCTGGTATGGATATTAACCACTTGAGCCCCGGACCATTATGCTGCCTAAGGACCAGAGGTCTTTTTCCAATTTGGCACTGCGTCGCTTTAACTGCTAATTGCGCGGTCATGCAATGCTGTACCCAAACGAAATTTGCGTCCTTTTCTTCCCACAAATAGAGCCATACCAGACCCTTATTCGAGCACGCAACCTGGCAGGCCGCAGGAAAAGAGGGGGGGACGAGAGTGCGGCCCCCCCCCTCCTGAACCGTACCAGGCCACATGCCCTCAACATTGGGAGGGTGCTTTGGGGTAGCCCCCCAAAACACCTTGTCCCCATGTTGATGAGGACAAGGGCCTCATCCCCACAACCGTGGCCGGTGGTTGTGGGGGTCTGCGGGCGGGAGGCTTATCGGATTCTGGAAGCCCCCTTTAACAAGGGGACCCCCAGATCCCGGCCCCCCCCTGTGTGAAATGGTAAGGGGGTACTTACCCCTACCATTTCACTAAAAAAGTGTCAAAATAGTTAAATGACAAGAGACAGTTTTTGACAATTCCTTTATTTAAATGCTTCTTCTATCTTCCTTCATCTTCTTCATCTTCTGGTTCTTCTGGCTCTTCTGGTTCTTCCTCCGGCGTTCTCGTCCAGCATCTCCTCCGTGGCGTCTTCTATCTTCTTCTCCTCGGGCCGCTCCGCACCCATGGCATGAGGGGAGGCTCCCGCTCTTCTCTTCATCTTCTTCTTCATCCTCTTCTCTTCTTCATCTTCTTCATCTTCTTCATCTTCTTCATCTTCATCTTCTCTTCTTAATTTTCTTCTGCGGGCCGCTCCGTATCCATGCATGGAGGGAGGCTCCCGCTGTGTGACGGCGTCTCCTCGTCTGACGGTTCTTAAATAACGGGGGGCGGGGCCACCCGGTGACCCCGCCCCCCTCTGACGCACGAGACATGACGGGACTTCCCTGTGGCATTCCCCGTGACGTCACAGGGAAGTCCCGTCAAGTCACCGTGCGTCAGAGGGGGGCGGGGTCACCGGGTGGCCCCGCCCCCCGTTATTTAAGAACCGTCAGATGAGGAGACGCCGTCACACAGCGGGAGCCTCCCTCCATGCCAGCATGGCTGCGGAGCGGCCCGGAGAAGAAATGAAGAAGGAAGAAGAGATGAAGAAGAAGAAGATGAAGAAGATGAAGAAGAGAAGAGGATGAAGAAGAAGAAGATGAAGAGAAGAGCGGGAGCCTCCCCTCATGCCATGGGTGCGGAGCGGCCCGAGGAGAAGAAGATAGAAGACGCCGCGGAGGAGATGCTGGACGAGAACGCCGGAGGAAGAACCAGAAGAGCCAGAAGAACCAGAAGATGAAGAAGATGAAGGAAGATAGAAGAAGCATTTAAATAAAGGAATTGTCAAAAACTGTCTCTTGTCATTTTTAACTATTTTGACACTTTTTTAGTGAAATGGTAGGGGTAAGTACCCCCTTACCATTTCACACAGGGGGGGGGCGGGATCTGGGGGTCCCCTTGTTAAAGGGGGCTTCCAGATTCCGATAAGCCCCCCGCCCGCAGACCCCCACAACCACCGGCCACGGTTGTGGGGATGAGGCCCTTGTCCTCATCAACATGGGGACAAGGTGTTTTGGGGGGCTACCCCAAAGCACCCTCCCAATGTTGAGGGCATGTGGCCTGGTACGGTTCAGGAGGGGGGGGCGCACTCTCGTCCCCCCCCTCTTTTCCTGCGGCCTGCCAGGTTGCGTGCTCGGATAAGGGTCTGGTATGGATTTTTGGGGGAACCCCACGCCGTTTTTTTTTTTTAATTTTGGCCGGGGGTTCCCCTTAATATCCATACCAGACCTGAAGGGCCTGGTATGGAATTTAGGGGGACCCCCCCACGTCATTTTTTTTTTTTACATTTTGGTTTGGGGTTTCCCTGTGGGGAATTCCCATGCCGTTTTTATCAATGAACTTTTATGTGTATTGTCGGACCGGCAATTCATTAATAGCCGCGGTAGTTTTAAATGAGTTTTTTCCTTCGAAATGTCATTTTGCTGTCAGACTGTTCTAAACACGGGAAACATGCGCCCCTTTACAGGCATACTATAGACACCCCCCAGGTACGAAATTTAAAGGGATATTACACTTTTATTGTTTGACTTTAAGCATTATTAAAATCACTGCTCCTGAAAAAACGGCCGTTTTTAAAACTTTTTTTTGCATTGATACATGTCCCCTGGGGCAGGACCCGGGTCCCCAAACACTTTTTATGACAATAACTTGCATATAAGCCTTTAAAATTAGCACTTTTGATTTCTCCCATAGACTTTTAAAGGGTGTTCCGCGGCATTCGAATTTGCCGCGAACACCCCAAATTGTTCGGTGTTCGGCGAACTTGCGAACAGCCAATGTTCGAGTCAAACATGAGTTCGACTCGAACTCGAAGCTCATCCCTAAGCACCAGCATCCCAAAAACACCTAAGATTTGCGTTCAAGAAGGGAGACTCAATCCTACATCTTCAGTTCAGAGCTCTTCCTTTCGGGCTGTCCTCCTCTCCGAGGATATTCACAAAGATCGTAGCAGAGGCCTTAGCCCCATTTAGAGTACAGGGAATATGGATTGTCCCATATTTAGACGATCTTCTAATATTTGCCAAAACAAGGGATCTATTAGAGAAGGATCTGGAAAGGACAAAGACACTTGGAGGGTCTCGGCTGGATACTAAACAAGGAGAAGTCAAACATGATTCCATCTCAGGCAATAAAATTCCTGGGATATACCATCGATTCCATACAGGAGAGAATCTTTCTCCCGGAGGAAAAGAGAGAGAGAAGGTTCAGAATACCATAAAAAAGACCAAGACAAACCTGCCAATTTCTATCAGGGCAGCTTTGTCAGTCTTGGGGCTCCTCACTGCATCAATACCTGCAGTACAATGGGCACGTCTCCACACAAGGGATCTCCAGCAGGCAATCCTGAGAAATTGGTCCTATGGGGAGTCCCTGGAAAAATTGATCAAGATGCCCCCTCAAGTTCAGAAGAAGCTCTGGTGGTGGAGGAGCCGCTCAAACCTGGACAGGGGCCTGCTCTGGTGTTTTCCTTTAGAGAGGAGGTTAACAAACGGATGCAAGTTCTTGGGTTGGGTCACCCACCTGGAAGGACAGATGGCTCAGGGGAATTGGACAAACAAGGAAGCCAGGAGATCCTCCATTTGGAGGGAACTAAGGGCTATTCCTCTAGGACTATGGGTCTTCGAGGAACTAATCCAGGGGCACCATGTCCAAGGTTTGTCGGACAAGGCCACAGCAGAGGCTTATATAACAAGACAAGGAGGCACGAGAAGCAAGGTGTTGCTATTCTCGGCCCTTCAGATTCTATCCTGGGCAGAAAGCAACTTGAGGTCCCTAACAGCAGTGCACCTAAAGGGAGATCTGAATCTAGTAGCAGACTTTGAGCAGAGAAAGGATACTAGAATCAGAGCGGAGTCTGAATGAACAGGTATTCCAAAGGTTAATAGGAAAATGGGGAGCTCCTCAAATAGATCTGTTCGCATCCCAAAAAAATACAAAGGTGAAGGCCTATTTTTCACTAAACAGGCAAGATCAAGCAAGAGGATTGGATGCACTGGCACAACCATGGAACTTTCACTTGTGTTACGCCTCCCCCCCCCCTTTCAAATGATCCATTTGGTATTAAAGAAGCTACAGTAAGAGGCCACGAGTATGATTCCAGTGGCTCCTTTTTGGCCCAAAAGGGCTTGGTTTGCAAGTGTGCAGAGGATGGCACTGGAACCTCACTGCGTTTTTCCACTATGGAGAGATCTCCTAACCGAGGGACCCCTTCAACATCCGAATATCGAACACCTCAGACTGACAGGGTGGTTACGGAGGAGCAGATCCTAAAAAGAAGAGGCTTCTCAGACAAACTGGTCTCAACCTTTTTAAGTAGCCGAAAAAAGGTTACTAGAGCAATTTATTTTAAAGACATGGAAGCGTTTTAATTCCTGGTGCACAACTAAAAAGTTCTCACCACAGGAAATGCTTTCGGTTCTAGAATTCCTCCATGAAGGGATGGGGTTGGCAGCCAGTACCCTGAAGGTCCAAGTGGCCGCTTTATCATTTTTTCTTGAGAGACCGCTATCTCAGGAGCCGCCTATTATTAGATTTTTTTAAGGCATTGGCCAGAGCTAGGCCAATACCTTTTAAGTTTTTTCAAAAATGGGACCTATCATTGGTTTTACAAGGTTTGATCAAAAGACCTTTTGAACCTCCAGAGGAAGCGACAATCAAATTATGGTCGCTCAAATTATTTCTTTTAGTGGCAGTTACATCAGCTAGAAGGGTAAGCGAGTTGCAAGCCCTATCTATAGTAGAATCTTTCTGTTATATATTTCCAGACCGGGTAGTGCTAAAAACTGATCCGGATTTTCTGCCAAAAGTTTCAACAGCATTTCATAGGCCACAAGAAAAAATTCTTCCTACCTTTTTGTCCTACACCATCCTACACCATCCAACTCTAGGGAGAAGTCTTTCCATAGCCTAATTCAGAAAATCAAATTCACTCTTTATTCTGTTCTCAGGACCGCGTAAAGGGTATAGTGCCTCTAAAAACACTATAGTTAGATGGCTGCGAATGGCCATCAGTGAATTCTATAGAGCTTCAGGGGTAGATCCTCCCACAGGGGTAGTAGCCCACTCAACATGGGCGGTAGCAACGTCCTAGGCGGAAAGAGCAGGGGCTTCTCTGGGTCGGATCTGTAAAGTGGCCACATGGACAAGTTTCTCCACCTTCACCCGCCACTACAGGTTGGACTTGCTATCAGCATCAGAACAATCGTTTGTCAGGAAAGTCCTGCAGGCGGTGGTCCCACCCTAGAGTAAGTACTCTCTTATCTCCAGGTGCTGTCCTGAAAGACGAAGGGAGAAAACCTTAGTTAGACTTGCCGGTAACTGTATTTCTAAGAGTCTTTCAGGACAGCGCCGATGACCCGCCCTAATGGTATTATAAAATGTGGTGTTATTGCCATGTTCTGCTTATCTAATTTCAGCATGGCTGGAGGTACCCTATGAACAACTGAGGCCATGGTGGAAGTGTCCGGTCTTTAAAGAAAACTGACTGCAGTGTTTCCTGGGAAAGTGGATGGAGCTGCCCTCTCTCCAGGTGCTGTCCTGAAAGACTCGTAGAAATACCGTTACCGGTATGTCTAACTAAGGTTTTTTGAATCGGTGCTGTACTGCTGACTACAACAAATAATGAGAACCTAGCAATAAACACCCTGCAGGGGTGATAACAATCAGTGAACACAAAGCTATGGAAGAGTAATCAGTGGCAAATAGTTCATGTAAACACAAAAATCGGTGTATATATTAATAATTAGTATACAAAAAGGTAAAAACCCTCCAAAGATGTAACCCCACGAAATTAAACATGCAGCAATGACAATTCATTTGTTCTTTGTGGTGTGGGGTCACTATTGGGGTGTCTGCAGCAGATTTCTTCTTTTCTTCTGTTTGTATTTATCTGCAGTGTGTGAGATTCCTCGCTATCTGATATTTTTGATGCTTTTTTTAAGCATTTCCAGATGCACCCCAGATGCTTTTTTCTTTTTCCCACTATACTGGGGTCCGGTGCTTTTTTGGTGTTTTTTAGCACATTCCAGTACAATTCTGTGCAGGAAAAAAGCAGATTGATGTACCGTATAAACTCGAGTATAAGTCGAGGCCCTAATTTACCACAAAAAAATGGGAAAAACTTATTGACCCGAGTATAAGATGAGGGTGAGAAATGCAGCAGCTACTGCAAGTTGAAAAAGAGGGTCAACAATGCCCATCTGCAGCTGTATACCTCCCTGTGTCCTGTGCATATGTGTCCTGTGTCCTGTGTCCTGTGTCCTGTGTATATGTGCATATGTCATGTGTATATGTACCTGTGTATATGTACCTGTGTCCTGTGTATGTGTATATGTACCTGTGTACGTGTGTGTCTGTATCCTACATGTGTCCTGTGCATCCTCCGTGCGCCGCTCTGCACCGATTAGCGTGTAGTATTCGGCAGCCATTCACTGTTCAAAAGCCGCACCTCCTCCTCGTCCAAAAAACTCCATTTCCCAGCAGTCAGCGGTCAGCCTATCACGGACATTCTCTCATCCTCATACCACGGACGAGGATGAGAGAATGTCTGTGATAGGCTGTACACTGACTGCCTATCACAGATGAGAAGGCGCGGCTTTTGAACAGTGAGAGCCGCTGCCGAGTGTCCATGCACAGGCTGTCATCAACAGTTTTTGGCTGGGGCATTTTTTGACTGTAAAAAAAAACCCCAAAACTAGTGGGTTCTGTGAGTCATTTTGCAGCTGTAAAAACGTTCTAACGTACAAAAAAATGCAGGTGAATGCAGATAAACTATCAAACGCGACTCACCAGCGTTTAATGTTTTTGATCCCATTGGGGAAAAAAAAAAACGCTTAAATTCTAACGCTAAAAAACGCTATTGCAAAACCATTGAAAAACTCACTGCAAAGCTACTGCCATTTTTATACCGTTATTATAACGTCCAGTGTGCATGAGGCCTTATTGTCTCAGTCAGTCCTGTTATACTCACAGTAATTTCTCTATCTTGCTTTTTTTCAGAGCTTCCATCAGAACCCCGAAATGAGAACCCTCCAGATTGTTCCCAGACAGGTCCAGTGTCCTCAGTGTCTGGTTGGTTATTATTCCAGATGCCAGGTGGGGGCAGGAACTGTCTGTCAGGTCATTATAATCCAAACTGTAGAAGAAAAGATGAATGTTACCAGAAGGAAATACATTCCTCCTCCAGAAATGAATGTAATTATTCTATACATGAATGGAACTCATTTCTCTTTATTTTAGTCATTTATATTAGATCACTTTATAAAACTCCAGGAAATAAGAAAAATGCTATAATGAAGTATATTGTCCTCCATGTGTAGAGACTGTGATATCTCCATCCACAGGATGAGCTTAGAATACCACTGACTCATATTGTGCTATAATCTCCTTGTGTATGGAGCATGAATGGTGGTATCAGCAGACAATGTGAGTCTGGAATCAGCATTGCTAGTGATTGGATGATTTCTAATATATATAAAAAAACACTCCTTACAAATAGAGAATTTAGAATGTGTGGAGGAAAAAGGGTAACAACCCTTTAATGCTGTATCAGCCTAAATACTGACAGGTCACCTCCCACAACATAGAACATCTAAAAATGAGCAGGTTATTTAAGGGTGACCTAACAGTATTACACTGGAGACCATAAAGACGGTTATAGCACAGACCTCAAATGCCAGGAGGGCGTCCATGTACGTCCTCCTGTTCTCACGCTGCCCACGTGACCCAGGGGGCGTGCTCTTTGATCATCAAGTCCTTCAGACTCGAATGATCACAGAGCAGGGTAAAGGGCAGGCCCTTTAACTCGTGATCAGCTGTCAGCCAATGACGGCTAATCACAGAAGTAAACAGAAGCTGGTTACCTGCTTTTTTTTCCTCACGCGGTCAGCGTGAAAAAAAGAATAAAGCCGGTAACCGGCTTCTGTTAGAGAGATATTGGTCCCCTAAGGGCCAACCAGTGCTGCTAATCCATGCCCACCAGTGCCATCTATCAGTGGCCACCAGTACTGCTAGTCAGCGCCCATCAGTGCCTCCTGATTAGGGATGAGCCGAACACCCCCCTGTTCGGTTCGCACCAGAACATGCGAACAGGAAAAAAGTTTGTTCGAACACGCGTACACGCGTACACCGTTAAAGTCTATGGGACACGAACATGAATAATCAAAAGTGCTAATTTTAAAGGCTTTTAAAGGCTTAAACCCATTTAAAACTACTCGCGGCTATTGCATTGCCGCTCCGACAATACACATAGAAGTTCATTGATAAAAACGGCATGGGAATTCCAGGGGAACCCCAAACCAAAATTAAAAAAAAAAATTATGTGGGGGTCCCCCTAAATTCCATACCAGGCCCTTCAGGTCTGGTATGGGTATTAAGGGGTATCCCGGCCAAAAACAAAAAAAAAGATGTGGGGTCCCCCTAAATTCCATACCAGACCCTTCAGGTCTGGTACGGATTTTAAGGAGAACCCTGCGCCAAAAAAAAAAACGGCGTGGGGTCCCCCCAAGAATCAATACCAGACAATCAATACGAGAGAGCGCCCCCCCCTCCAGAAGAAGAAGAAGATGAAGGAAGATAGAAGAAAGAAGAAGCATTTAAATAAAGGAATTGTCAAAAACTGTCTCGTCATTTTTAACATTTTTGACAGTTTTTTCGTGAAATGGTAGGGGTAAGTACCCCCTTACCATTTCACACGGGGGGTCCGGGATCTGGGGGGTCCCCTTGTTAAAGGGGGCTTCCAGATTCCGATAAGCCCCCCGCCCGCAGACCCCCACAACCACCGGCCAGGGTTGTGGGGATGAGGCCCTTGTCCTCATCAACATGGGGACAAGGTGTTTTGGGTGGCTACCCCAAAGCACCCTCCCAATGTTGAGGGCATGTGGCCTGGTACGGTTCAGGAGGGGGGGCCGCACTCTCGTCCACCCCTCTTTTCCTGCAGCCTGCCAGGTTGCATGCTCGGATAAGGGTCTGGTATGGATTCTTGGGGGAACCCCATACCGTTTTTTTTTTTTTTTTTTGGCGCGGAGTTCCCCTTAAAATCCAAAGCAGAACTGAAGGGTCTGGTATGGAATTTAGGGGGACCCCCACGTAATTTTTTTTTCAAATTTTGGTTCGGGGTTCCCCTGTGGGGAATTCCCATGCCGTCTTTATCAATGAACTTCTATGTGTATTGTCGGAGCGGCAATGCAATAGCCGCGAGTAGTTTTAAATAGTTTTTTTCCTTCGAAATGTCATTTTGCCGTCAGACTGTTTTAAACACGGGAAACATGCGCCCCTTTACAGGCATACTATAGACACCCCCCAGCTACGAAATTTAAAGGGATATTACACTTTTATTGTTTTACTTTAAGCATTATTAAAATCACTGCTCCTGAAAAAACGTCTGTTTTTAAAACTTTTTTTTGCATTGATCCATGTCTCCTGGAGCAGGACCCAGGTCCCCAAACACTTTTTATGACAATAACTTGCATTAGCACTTTTGACTTCTCCCATAGACTTTTAAAGGGTGTTCCGTGGCATTCGAATTTGCCGCGAACACCCCAAATTGTTCGCTGTTCGACGAACTTGCAAACAGCCAATGTTCGAGTCAAACATGAGTTCGACTCGAACTCGAAGTTCATCTCTACTCCTGATCAGTGCTGCCTATCAGTGTCCATCAGGGATGGGCTGAACACCCCCCTGTTTGGTTCACAGCAGAACTCCTGAACAGGGGAAATGTTCTAACCTGAACAGTGAACCCCATTGAAGTCTATGGGAACCGAACAGGAAGAATCAAAAGTGACCATTTTAACCACCTTAATACAGGGCACTTTCACCCCCTTCCTGCCCAAGCCATTTTTCAGTTTTCAGCACTGTCGCACTTTGAATGACAGTTGCGCAGTCATGTTACACTGTACCCCAATGACATTTCTATAATTTTTTCCCCACAAACAGAGCTTTCTTTTGGTGGTATTTGATCACATCTGTGGTTTTTATTTATTGCGCTATAAACAAAAGAAGAGGGACAATTTTGAAAAAACACAATATTTTTTACTTTTTGCTATAATAAATATCCAATTTTTTTTTTTAAACAAATCTTTTCCTCAATTTAGGCCAATATGTGTTCTTCTACATATTTTTTTGGTAAAAAAAAAATTGCGATAAGCGTATATTGATTGGTTTGCGCAAAAGTTATAGCGTCTACAAAATAGGGGTTAGATTTATAGCATTTTTATTATATATATAATTTTTAATAATAATGGTGATCTGCGATTTTTTTATTGTGACTGCGATATTGCAGCAGACATATCGGACACTTTTGACACATTTTTGGGACCATTCACATTTATACAGCGATCCGTGCTATAAAAATGCCTTGATTACTGTGTAAATGTGACTGGCAGGGAAGGGGTTAACACTAGGGGGCGATCGAGGGGTTAATGTGTGTCCTAGGGAGGTGATTCTAACTGTGGGGGGAGGGGACTCACTAGGGGAGGAAACCGATCGGTGTCCCTATGTACAAGGAACACACCATCGGTCTCCTCTCCTCTCTGACAGGACGTGGATCTGTGTTTACATACACAGATCCACGGTCCTGCTCTGTTACCCGGCAATCACGGGGGCCCGGCGGACATCGCGGCCGCCGGGCACGCGCACCGGGCCCCGAGCGACGCAGCGGGCACGCGCGCACCCCCTAGTGGCTCGGGAGGGCGATTACATCATATGACGTCTGCCCAGAACAACAGCTGCCTCGTCCCGCCGTCATATGATGGTAGGCGGTAGCTTAGTGGTTAAAGGCTTATATGCAAGCAATTGGTCATAAAAGGGGTATGGGGGTCAAGGTACTGCCCTGGGGGACATGTATCAATTTTTTTTTTTTAAACATCTGCTTTTTCAGGTGCAGTGATTTTAATGATGATTCGTGATTACAATTGCCGGCACCGGGCTATTAAATAATAAAGAAGAAAACAATGGGGTCCCCCCATGTCAGACCCTTCGGGTCTGGTATGGATTTTAAGGGGAACCCCATGCCAAAATTAATAGAATGGCGTGGGGTCCCCCTAAAATCCGTACCAGACCTATATCCGATAATGCACCCTGGCAGGTCAAGGAAGGGGAGGAGTGAGCAAGCTCCCCCCATCCTGAACCATGCTAGGCCACATGCCTTCAAGGTGGGGGGGTGCTTTGGAGCAGGGGGGCACTGTGTCTCCCACCCCAAAGCACCTTGTCCCCATGTTGATGGGGACAAGAGCCTCTTCCCAACAACCCTTGGCTGTGGTTGCCAGGGTCTGTGGGTGGGGGGGGCTTAACGGAATCTGGAAGCCCCTTTTAACAAGGGGGCCCCCAGATCCCCCATTTTAATGGGTATCGGGTACATTGTACTCATTCACCAAAAAAAGTGTCAAAAAAGTAAGAACCACAGGAAACAGTTTTTGTCCTTTATTAAAAAATAATTATAAAATGTGTTCCTCGATGTGTATCTATCATCAATCATGACACCCACCAGACCAAAAAAGTAGAAAAAGAAAAACGCTTACACCTCCTGGGAGGCAAGGGGTGGGGCCATCCAGTTACCTCACACAGTGGCACCGCCCCTTCTGAAGTCAGGGGGAAACCGTGTGTGTGTGGGGGGGTTGGTTGGGTGAAGTTAGGAGCACGGGCGCTGCCCCCCCATCCTGCTGCCGCCTCCCTATCCATGCGCCCGGCCCCATGGACTCCTATGGTGGGGGCAGGGGGGGTGTATTTTTTTTTTGAAGCACCTGATTAGAGCCAGAGGCTCTAACAGGCTTCAAAAAGGGTGGGCTCGGGGCGCAGAGAGTGCACCCTGATCCCACCCAATTGTGTGACCATAGCGAATGAATATTCACTATTTTCACACCGCATTGCCTCCCCACTAATCTGGAGGCGGGTCAATGAGACCTGTTTCCTGATTGGCCAAAGCGCCAGGTGTCCCTATTGGATGCTCATCGCTTTATTGGAAGTGGGACAGAGTGGAGGAAGCTGAAGAGAGGAGATGAGATGCCGGAGAAGAGGACACCTTACCAAGGTAAGCACCGGTCCTCCTGCATGGGGTGTCCCCCAATCTATCCATAGTGGGGGGGTGTGAGCGGAGTGTCCCAGGAAGGACACTGGCAGCGTTTGATGGGCACAGTGGCTGCAATTAATTTTTGTCCAAAATTTTTTGTGCCCCCCAAAAAATTTTGAGCACCAGCCGTCACGGGTTAGGAGTCCTGGATGTATATAAGCTGTACAGGGGTTACAATGTTGGGGGGTATCTGAGGCCCTGTCAGGCTGGATGGTGCCTCATGATTTTTATTGGCGGGCGTGTCTATACTTGTTACAACTGTCCTGAGCATCAATCTAGAAGATATATTTTATGCACAGGACAGCTTTGTTACTTTATGTATGTAGTATTTTCCCACTGTTTCTTTACTGTACAGAATGATTGTTCATTTAGTTAAAGTGGAGCTCCACCCAAAAGGGGAAGCTCCGCCTGTCTGCCTCCTACCTACTTGATGTCTGTTTACCTGCGCTGTCTCCATTGTAGGGGCCCCAGAGCATTACTTTACCCAGCGGCCCATGATTCTATTAAGACGGCCCTGCTGGTGGTCCCTGACATTTGGCTCTGGTGGTCCCTGACACGTTGCACTGGTTTGTATTTATAAGGCTGCAACCTACCATACCATGTGTTATGTATGGCTTGCTGGCTGCAGAATGAGGGGTGCGATTTATGTTGGAGTGGGCGAGTTCACATTTACATGTACAAGTCTAATGTACCTCCCACATTCACTCCCATCCCAAGGATTCATGGGAAATGTAGTCTGATTATAGTTAGCGAGAGAGAAGAGGATATGATGCAATCGCTGTTCTAACACCAGAAAAGATGAAGCATTTTTTTGAATCCGAAAACTGACTTCCTGAAAATTAAATCAGTCATATTTCTTAAACGGTAAGAAATTTCACAAATGTAATAACCGTTTAGTGTTTGGGGGGTGGGGGGGTATTAATGGGGGATTTTTTGAAAATCACAGAGTTTTGCTTTAAGCTTTTGTTTATTGGCCTCAGTATAGTTGGTTAATACACTGCCATCTTGTGGTCATTTTAGTTATCGCCCCATCTTTGGCCGCTTGTCTCATGGCCACATGTTAATCTACTCACATAGGGGAATGCATTACCATGTTTTTACCGGCAAATAACATCTTTTCAATCATCTGTCACATCATGTTTTCTATAACCTGCAACATTCAATAAAGATCTTTGTGGATGAGAAATGGTATTTGGCCAGGTATAGAAATCTCAGCAAGGGATAAGTCACTAATGTAACAGTTGGTGTCAGAATAGAGTGCAACCAGATTCCAACCAACAGAGGAGATCCCTACCCCTGCTGCCTCTCATCACTCTCACTTGAGGGGTATAGCTGACCACATACCAGCTCATAACAAAGAAGCCGATATTCTTCTGCTTCTCTGCAGAAACAAGGGTACACAAGGCTCACCAACAAATAAACAGGCCACATGATACACCTTATGCCCAATGTCTGTGCCTAGGTTGGGTCATTTTAGGCAACATCTGCTTGGGTAATGTCAGGAGGTCCTCCAAAGTTTCTTGCATTACTTGTTACAAACAGTGCCCACATCAATACCATGTCCAAGAGAGACTTAACAGTAAAGGCACACAACAGTTCTTCACATAAGGTGATAACAAGGACCTTCATTTTTAGTATGATAATGCCGACACCACAGTGTTTGATGTAAATGAATGGGCAGCCGTGCCCGCTTGAAGTGTTACTCGTAGAGATGTGAACTTAGCCTAAAGCACATTGCAGCCTTCAAAACTGTCAAACTATCTTAAACCACTCTAAAGCTGAAGTTTAATCTGCTTAAAGTTTGCCTTCCTTGGCCCCCATCCCCTTCAAAATTCTACTGACATTTTTAAATAAAACCTTCCCTTTTCATTGAGTATCTTACTTTAGGCCCAGTAATGTAATCGCTGGGTTTCTGTGTTTCTCTATGTAATGTAGGCAGATTGTGGCTGGTGGTAGGAGCTGGCAGCACCCTGCCTCTGAACGCTGATGCAAGCAGTGGGCTGGCTCTGGGGAGTAGTTATGCAAATATTAGAATGCCCAGATGACAGTCTGGAGGAGTAGGCATTCATAGGCAGAGTACGTTGATGTGCAGCCCCACCCTAAGTAATGCCCACATTTGATGTCGAAGGAGTCAAGCCAGGGACAGCCAGGCTGAAGAGGAAAGAGTTGGCTGATGTTTGATGTCTTCCAACCAGGAAATGTGGGCTCTATATGACTTGCTGCAACTTCTAATGCACATTGTGAGAAGCTCAGAGTGTGCAGTAAAGTCAGCAATTTTGGAACAGGAGTTCAGCTTTAATTACCGGTACATCTTTCTTACTGAGTCCAATCCGCAAAATTTTTCATTTTTAGCCACTAGTACAAGGAAATGTTGGGGTATGGGCTGCATATTCAGGCAAAAGCAGAACCGACTTCAACCTCTTTGTAGCTCTGTAAGGTCAGAGCCGAGACCCCACAGACATTGGACCAAGCCTGTCACTGCTAGGTGACAGACATCCCATAGATCAGATTCTGCTGCCTCTACTCATCTGCTCATCGTGTGCACTTACCTAATGTGTTCACATAAATACATATAAAGTCCACATATAGAAAACAAGCAATCCAATAATCAGTCATTTATCTGGAGAAGTTGATAATTCCAATTTAACAGAAATTGTATTCATAGTTAACATTTACCTCAAACTCAAACTAGATGTGAATCTAGGATGGAAAAGGACCTGGGGGTCCTAGTAGATGATAGACTCAGCAACGGCATGCAATGCCAAGCTGCTGCTAACAAAGCAAACAGAATATTGGCATTAAAAAGGGGATCAACTCCAGAGATAAAATGATAATTCTCCCGCTCTACAAGACTCTGGTCCGGCCGCACCTTAAGTATGCTGTCCAGTTCTGGGGACCAGTCCTCAGTAAGGATGTACTGGAAATGGAGCGATTTCAAAGAAGGGCAACAAAGCTAATAAAGGGTCTGGAGGATATTAGTTATGAAGAAAGGTTGTGAGCACTGAACTTAATTTCTCTGGAGAGGGGATATGATTTCAATATACAAATACCGTACTGGTGACCCCACAGTAGGGATAAAACTTTTTTGCAGAAGAGTGTAACAAGACTCGTGGCCACTCATTAAAATTAGAAGAAAAGAGGTTTAACCTTAAGCTATGTAGAGGGTTCTTTACTGTAAGAGCAGCAAGGATATGGAATTCCCTTCCACAAGGCAGTGGTCTCAGCAGGGGGCATTGATAGTTTCAACAATCAATGAAACTATCATACAGAGATATACAATGTAATACTGACATATAATCACACACATAGGTTGGACTTGATGGACTTGTGTCTTTTTTCAACCTCACCTACTATGTAACTATAACTCTTGATGTGTAGAGCCGGTATAAACTTCCTAAATCCTTCATTCTGAATATTACATGAATATAGATTTACTTCCTCAGTCCCCTTGCAGGATTGAAAGATAAAAGACAGCACAGAACAGTCCAGAGGGCTGAGAGGGACATTAGAAAAGTCAACATTGTGTGATCCAATACATTGTGACACCAGAGCCTTATTCCTGGTCTCATGGAGACAGCAGAATACACTATGATCTCTGCTGCCTGTTATAGATTTGTCAGATCTTTGTTCTGGTTTTTTCTCTTGCATCCAGGTGATGACATGTCTGGCAGCCTGAGTAGACAATTCTCCCACATGAGACTTTAACATGGATCTAGTAGAAGAGTCTGAGAGACAGCAGAGGAAACGGAGGAATATTTCAGCACGGTCGTCTTTGTAAGATTCAGCCTCATCAAGTGTTTTCTGTAATCTGTCAGCATTATAGTTAATAAAATGGACTAAAGCTGCAAAAAAATCCTGAAGAGTGAAATGTAAGAAGGTGTAATCCACATCAGGAGGCTGACCAGATTCCATCATGAAAGTTGAAAAGAGGGGGGAGTGCGCATGTGCGAGAGCTCCAACATAGCCGCTTAAGCCTGGAGCTCCGCACCACCCCGGACCAACGATCGGCACAACGCCTGCTCCAGCCCGAGGAGAACCTTCCCGGTCACTCCCCCCTAAACCAGGTACAGCAGGGGATCATAGCGGGATAGGAACGCTGTGATTTAGGAACGCAGTTCGCCGCCGCGGCGCCGGAGGGGTGTACCAAGATGGCCGCCGGCATCGATTCTACTAGGCCTCATGCAGCCACACAGCCTAAGGCCCCGGAACACAGACCTATACTGACCCCCCCGACCCCGACTTATGCCCAAGCGGCACAGGGAGGCTCCAGCATGATCCAGACTAGCCATCAGGGCCCTCCCCAGCACCAAGCCCCCCTCATGGCCCAGAAAGAGCCAATGACCAGCGGGCAGACAGAGGATGGTGCCCTTTCCTCCTCTATACCCTCCCAACTACCAATTTCAGCAGACACTTCCCCTGGATACACTGTAAAGGACATTTCCGCACTCCAAGAAGATCTTTTTACTAAATTCTCGGCCTTATTAGAAAAGAGACTGGCCAATACACCAATCCAGATCACTAATGTCATTAAAACGGACCTATCTAGCCTGGGCTCCAGAATTGAAGCTATGGAAGACAAAATAGATAACACGGTTGCCAGAACCAACCAAAATGCTGCGCATATCCAGACCGTTCGAGAACAACTGGACACAGCCCTCTCAAGAATTGACGAACTTGAGAACAGGTCCAGGAGATATCATTTCAGAATTAGAGGCCTCCCGGAATCTTTTACGGATATCCACCTCACGGTGCAGGAATTTATCGCAGAACTTATCCCTAACATTCCGCCTCACAGGCTAGAGCTTGATAGGGCACATAGGGCACTGGGACCCCCACGAAAAGACGGTACGCCCAGGGACATAATAGTGAAACCGCATTTTTATGCGGTCAAAGAGGAGGTAATGCGACAATCGCGTATGAAGCCTAAACTACTGCATTAGGGCCATCAAATTCAGGTGTTTGCTGATCTGGCTCAGTCCACCATACAAAGACGACGTGCCCTAAAGCCCCTTCTTTGTGTCCTAATGGAACGGGACATTAAATACCGTTGGTCTTTCCCCTTTTCCGTGAAGTTCTCACTACAAGGCAAGACTTATGCTTTTTCCAACCTCCCAGAAGGTGAGAGATTGTTCCTGTCCCTTAAGCTAATCTCCCAGGAAGCTCCCATGGATTACTTCTCATCATCATCAGGATCGACTAAACGTCCACCTCCAGCTAGCCCTGTCTCCCCCCTCTGGAACAAGGGTCCCTCTAAGAAGAGCAAAGATGGAAGACCACCATAACGGATCCTCGAGACTTACTCCTCTCCCAGTCCTACTACGGACTTCTCTTTTTGGGAAAAAGTTCCCTTCGTTGTCTGAGCCAGTGCTCAACTTTATTCTCTCCTGACCCAGTTGGGTCCCTAGTTCCAGGTCACTACTTTGATCCAAAGGCCTCTACACCGCATTTTTCTAAGGCCCAAAGAAGAGATTCACCTACAGCATACAGCCCTCAGGTTCCCTATTTTTTTCAGAAGCAAGAGGATAGGGACTCATGATTCTGTAAGGGGAGCTCGACTCCTGAAAATCCTGTGCGAAATAGCAACCAGCACGCCCCTCCTAACTGGATTGACGATCCTGGACTTTGTTCACTAGAGGCTATTGGGCGTCATGGAACATTTATTGGTTCCCCTACTCTTCCTTTTTTTCTATTTTCATGGATCTAAGGTTTTGTTATGTTTTTGTAATCAATCACTCTGTTGCCTTAGAATCAGTTGTGCACAGTTTATGAGTCAGTTATTTTTAGCTGCAAGGGTCCGGGGTGGGTCCCTTGTGCCTCCTCTCACTCCTAGTAGACCGAATGTGTTCTCTTCGAGAGAGACTTCGCGCGCCCCCACAGGGCGAGCGAAGATTTTTAGTGGAAATTTGGCGGTCTAATATACCGCCGCCTTCCACGGATCTGGTTAGCAGATCCTTGTTCTTGTTTTTGTTTTCATGTTTTTCTGTGTATCTACCTTTCATCTCTCCCCTCTCACCTTCTCTTCTTTTTCTAGCCGGTCATCGGGAGCCGCCCCAGGTCCTCGCCCTTACTGAATCAGGATGCTTCCTTTCCTCCGCCACCCTCGCGGCGAATACATCTCACCACAAGGTAGGTGGCTGCTGGGCCAGTGATCATCTCTCCCTCTGTTCCAATGCCTGATTCAATAGCGAAGGAAGTAGATCTCAAGGTGGCTTCTCATAACGCTCAAGGGCTAAATTCTCCTAGGAAAAGGAGATTAGCTTTTGACCATTATAAATCCCTCAAAATTGACAGTGCTCCTGCAGGAGACGCATTTTCCGATTCGGTACGGTCCCAAGTTCCTACACCCCCATTATCCATCCTTTTTCCTCACCAATGCTCCTAACAAAACCAAAGGGGTAGCAATACTTTTCTCCAAGAGCAGCAAATTTACCCACATCTCGGATTTTAAAGACCCAGAGGGCAGGTTTATCCTTGTAAAGGGCACTCTGAAGGGAGTACTGTACTCCATAATCTCATACTATGCCCCCAACAAGGGGCAAGCAACTTTCTTCCAGAACCTCTTTACAACTCTCAACCCCCTTCTGGAGGGCAAGGTCATATGGGGGGGAGACTCCAATGTGGCGTTTGACCAGGGTCTAGACAAAACCAAACCCCTTAAAGACAGGTTAACGCGCCCTACAAAACTTAGCACCAGAATAGCCAAAACGATACACTCACAAGGTTTGGTTGACATTTGGAGGGAACTGAACCCCAAACGTAGGGACTTTACACATTACTCCTCTCCCCACCAGTCCTACGCAAGGATTGACCACATTCTCATTCAGACCAATCTTATCCCCCTGGCTTCCAAGGCTTCTATTATAGATATAGCTTGGTCGGACCACTCTTTGGTTCTCCTTACAATGAGAAACGTCCTGACGGGGAACGGGGGTTCCTACTGGAGACTGAACGAGTCTCTCCTGGGTGACCCAGTTAATGTTAAGATGATAGCAGATGGTATTAGGGAATATTTCCGACTAAACGATGTTGAAAACATCTCTCCAGAAACGCTTTGGGCAGCCCATAAGGCTACAGTTCGGGGTGAGCTCACCTGGCTAGCGTCTCAGGTTAAAAAGGAAAGACTGATGGACATCCATAAACTGGAACAAACCTTTATTTCTTTGAAAACCGATCATAAAAAAGATCCATCTAAGGTGCACACTGAGAAATTAGACGCGATTAGACTGGAACTCAATCTGCAATTAACGGCTAAAGCCGAAAAACATATTAGGTGGAGCGGAGCTAAATATTACTGTCAAAGGGACAAAATTGGAACAATGTTAGCCGCTAAACTCTCCCCCAAATTTCGTACCCACTCTCCCTAAACTACGTATAGCAGGCCAACCACCTACAGCCAATCCAACTAAAATCATGACTGCATTCCATGAATTTTACTCCGAGTTGTACAAACCCACACAAACAGCTAGAGATTCTTCGAATACCGCATTTTTCTCGAACCTTCAACTGCCCTCTATATCCAAGGAACATAGAGACCTAATGGATGAACCCTTCTCCTCAGAGGAGATAAGAGAGGTCATCAAAAATCTTAAGACTGGCTCAGCTCCGGGTCCGGATGGCTTATCAGTTCCCTACTATAAGACATTCGGAGACATATTGGCCCCACACATGGCGAAATTTTTTAATTCTAAAAAATCAGGTCCCCCCTTAGACCCACAATTGAACACGGCTTTTATATCTGTCATTCCCAAACCCAATAAGAATCATGAAGAAGTAGAGAATTATAGGCCCATTTCATTAATTAATAACGATCTCAAAATTCTTAGCAAAATTCTCGCTAACCGGCTTGCCTCCTTTATTAAGCAGTATGTCCATAAGGACCAGGTGGGATTTATCCCGGGCAGACAAGGTCCAGACCAAATTAGGAGAGCGGTGGACATTGTCTCCATTCTCCAATCTAATTGGGAAGGGGGCCCCAAGCAAGAAGGAATGCTGTTATCCCTAGATTTACATAAGGCCTTCGATTCTATCGAATGGCCTTACTTATTCTCCCTACTGGAAAGGTGGCGCTTTGGGACTAGTTTCTTAGGGACCCTGAGATCTCTCTATTCCAACCCAAAAGCGGTAATACGATTACAAGGCCAATACTCCAAACCCCTCCAAATAGCAAGAGGGACAAGACAGGGTTGCCCTCTCTCCCCTCTGATTTTCGCCATGGCGATAGAAACACTAGCGATAGCAATTAGATCGAATCCCAACATCCAAGGGGTATCCTGTGGGAATCAAGTCCACAAATGCGGGCTATTTGCGGACGATATGCTTCTCTTTATTACGTCCCCCATCACGTCCCTCCCAAACTTGTGCAAACTCCTGAAGGAGTTCGCTAACATCTCAGGCCTGAAGGTTAACTATTCTAAGTCATCGGCTTTAAATATCTCCCTCAAAACGGACACTGTATCCGCACTTCAAAGCTCTTTAGAATTTAAGTGGAGCGACCGCTATATCGATTACTTAGGAATTAAACTCACGGGAAAAACGGAACAATTAAATTCTATGAACTTCCCGCAAACGTATCGCAAATTAGAAGCTGACTTGGAAAAATGGTCAAAGGGGGAGGTTTCCTGGTTAGGGAGAATCCACGCAGTGAAGATGACACTTTTACCTAGACTCCTCTACCTGTTCAGGGCCCTTCCGATAAACATTAATAAGGATCACTTGACCAAATTTCAAAGAAAAGTAACCAAATTTATTTGGGGGGCAGAGGTCACAGACTTCAGCAACAATTTTTTTTCCTTCCCAGAACACAGGGGGGTTTAGGAGTGCCACAGCTCTTCTGGTATTACCAGGCTGCAAGGTTAGCCCAACTCTCAGCAGTCTATTCTAAGGCAGAAAAACCAGATTGGATTCAGATAGAGAGATGGGCCGCCCCTTCCTATACCCTGGACTTTCTTCTCTGGGTTCCCCCAAGACAGAGACCCCCAATACTTTCCCCTTCCCTATCACAAGCGTTTAAATTATGGGACAATCTTAGAAACAACCACACTCTAATCTCTAGAGGTCGCCCACTAGCTCACATCTTCAATAACCCAGACTTTGCCCCAGGGATGGACATTAAAGCCTTTAGATGGTGGTTGGGCAAGGGACTGTACTGGATCATACATTTCTTTACCAATGAGGGCCCTATCTCCCTTGAGTTCTGTATCAATCATCTTGAAATGCCAAACTCAGAGCGTTATAGATTCCACCAATTGAGACATTTTCTTCGCCACCTCTGGGGAGGAGGAAAATCTCCGCTTAACTCATTTACACCATATGAATTATTGTCATCTATCAGTCACTAGCCCTTTATTCCCAAAAGACTCCTTACATGCTTGCTTGGGAGACTGATCTTTCCCTCAACTGGGAAGTTGATATATGGAGAAGCTCCTTTAACAGATCCTTCAAGGGCATTAAGAATATTTCCCTAATTGAATCTAGTATCAAGGTCATAACAAGATGGTATCTTACCCCCGCCAAATTATCTAAAATGTACCCAACAGCGGATCCTCAGTGTTTCCGAGGGTGCCAGCTTCTGGGTTCAATGGCTCACATATGGTGAAAATTCCCCAGACTGAGGCCCCCTCTGGGGCAAGGTATTCTCTCTGATTCGTAAAATAATGAAGATTCAAATCCCAAAAACCCCTGGCATAGCCCTACTCAACGACAACTTACCCAAGACTCCTAAACAGTCTCGTAAACTAATATACTTTATCCTCCTAGGGGCCAAATTAACCATTGCCAAAGCTTGGAAACAGCCCAGGGTTTCCTTTAAGGCAGCCATACGCAAAGTTTCCTGGATAATATTCCAAGAGAAACTCTCGAGCATTCTAGATGACAAAAAAGTGCAATTCGAAGCTATCTGGGAGCCCTGGGCACAGTTTATTGGAATCTCCCTCATACCCGGCGTCCAACCTTGAAATTATGAGCGAGTTTAATAGAGGACAGGGGCCCCTCCTGATGAAAGGCTGGCTACCCTCTCTCCCTCTCTTCTCTTCCCCCTTTCTTCTCCTCTTCTCTGCGTATCTTTCACTATTCTTCTCCTACCCACTATAGGGGGACTAGGAATTGGCCCCCCGAATATGGTGTTATTCACTTCCCGCAAGGGGGTTATTAGTTTGTTGAGCTCAAATGTCTTATTTTTTTCTTTTTGTTTATTCCTATTTTCTTTTTTTTCATGAAGATTTTATATCCAGGCTGCAGCTTTTTCACAAAGTTATCTATGACCCAGAGGCTCCTTGGTATACATAAGTGCGAGGTGGCTTGCGGAGATTCTCCCGGGCACAGTTAGTTCCCTTTAGGGGTGCCGGCGAGATCCCTGTAAGCCACTCTAGGCTAAGATAACTAAACTTGGAGGCCTACACTCTCTTTGAGGAATGGCAGCAGCCTAGCAGGTACTGTTTTTGGTTATAGTGATTTGACAAACTATTACACTCTGTACTGTCAGGATACAAGTCCCCCTCAGGGATAAGCCATGCATCAGTTTGATGTGAATTGTATTATTTTTTTATTGCTTATGTTCTTCTTTGTTCTGTAAAACTAATAAAAGTTTTGAAAGAAAAAAAAAAAGAAAGTTGAAAAGAGATGTTTATAATTTCTCACACCGAATGACTCCAGATTACACTCATGAAATACAATCATGTGATTCATGACTCCATGTTTTGCCATCCGCCCAATAGATGTCATCAGTTCCTGAGCAGTGGGACCACCATTTGTATTATGGCTGTGATTGGTCAGCATGTTAGAGACAAAAGTCACAAAGAGTTGTGTCACTGTTTTGGGTAATGTCATCAGCTGATCAGTGATTTTTGGTTGGGATCTGAAGCACATTGATAACACTGTACAGATGATCCAGCAGTATGATGGGATATAACAAAGTGTACAGCGTGTCATTCTCCTGCACATAATGAAAAGCCTTCTCTGATAATTCCTCATTTCCAAATAAATTATTAAAGAAGATCAGTCGGTCTTCATGGAGAAATCCTATGATCTCAGCTATTCTCTGGAACACACTGGTATCAACTGATGCCATTCTGGTTAGGTGGCTGGTTATCAGTACAGAGCAACCCTTAAGAAATCTCTGCCTCACCAGAATTAGTCCTAAAAGCAAAGTCTACTTGATCCGAAACTAAATTTTGTGAATACTTTCATCTAATCCATCAAATATAAACAGAAGTCTTTCTGGATCTTGTAAAATATCTCCAATCTGACTCTCCAGATATGGATATTGATGAAGAATCATCTCCTCCAAGCTGACCTCTCCCAGTCTATTAAAGTCTCCTGAATATGAAGAAGAAGACAAAGGCAAATCTCTGTTAATGTCACCCAGTCATAGACAAACTTCTGCATCAGTGTGATGTGCAGTTGGACTGAGGCGAGAAGAGTCTAGTAATGGTGCATGTCTCAACCTGAGCATGTAGTTGGAGGTCCTGGTCTCTCACCCTGCCCTATGAACAAGCAATGATCTCCCGATCTACCTCACTGGCTCCCTGATACACACCATCCCCTCCTGCTGTGTTGCTGTGTCGGATCCCTCTCGCTTTGGCTACGCCACCTCCTGGGGTCAGAGCTTACCCGCTGAGCTGGTGAGCGGCGGAGCTGTGGGGTCATTTCCCCAGCAGTGACAGTGAACATGAGACCGGCCCGCGAGCGGATCCCAGAGGATTCCCCTCCAGCATACCGGCAGACTGCCCCTCTGCATGGGGGTTTAGATGCGGAGAGAGCGTGAGGGATAACAGATGGTAAATATCTCAAGGGGGGTGGATCTCCCACATCCTCCATACAATACCAGGCTGTGCAGCTAAGCAGCGACAGAGCAGCAGAGGAGACAGCCTCAGAGGTAAACCCTGAAGATATGTGGCTCCCCAGGGATGGCCAGAGGGAGCCTTGAGCCCGGGAGGTGAGCTGATTGAATCTGACTGGAGAGGAGACAGGAGAACATCAAGGAGGCTACTCAGGGGCCACAGAGAAGTGGAGGAGCCCGTGAGGGTAGTTTTACTGCTTGTGAGGAGGAAGGAGGGAAAGAAGGGGAGCTCTGAAGCACCACCCCCCTCCCCACCTCCTCTGTGCCTGCCTCTCTTTTTTTGTTCATCGTGCCCGCTCCTTATTTTTTCCTCTCCCCTCTGTTTTGGGTCTCAGAAAACCAGTGGTTTTTTTTATTCAGGAGAAACAACTATCCAGATAAAGGAAAAAAAAAAAAACAGTGCAACTCCCAGTCATAAGGAGTCTAAGTGGTTGAATGGACATTTTGAACTGATCCTACAGTGCATGGGAGTGCGGTATGGTGAGTACCACAAAAGACACTTTATTGCAAAATTAAAATGTGCTATGTGCAGGGACACTTTTTTTTTTATTACTACTGTACCTCAGATTGATTAAACTACATACAGTGGAGACGGAAATTCAGACCCCCTTAAATTTTTCACTCTTTGTTATATTGCAGCAATTTGCTAAAATCATTTAAGTTCATTTTTTTTCCTCATTTATGTACACACAGCACCCCATATTGACAGAAAAACACAGAATTGTTGACATTTTTTCAGATTTATTAAAAAAAAGAAACTGAAATATCACATGGTCCTAAGTATTCAGACCCTTTGCTGTGACACTTATATTTAACTCAGGTGCTGTCCATTTCTTCTGATCATCATTGAGATGGGTCTACACCTTCATTTGAGTCCAGCTGTGTTTGATTGGACTTGATTAGGAAAGCCACACACCTGTCTATATAAGACCTTACAGCTCACAAGGCATGTCAGAGAAAATGAGAATAATGAGGTCAAAGGAACTGCCTGAAGAGCTCAGAGACAGAATTGTGGCAAGGCACAGATCTGGCCAAGGTTACCAAAAAAAATTCTGCTGCACTTAAGGTTCCTAAGAGCACAGTGGCCTCCATAATCCTTAATGGAAGACGTTTGGGATGACCAGAACCCTTCCTAGAGCTGGCTGTCCGACCAAACTGAGCTATCAGGGGAGAAGAGCCTTGGTGAGAGAGGTAAAGAAGAACCCAAAGATCACTGTGACTGAGCTCCAGAGATGCAGTCGGGAGATGGGAGACAGTTGTAGAGTCAACCATCACTGCAGCCCTCCACCAGTCTGGGCTTCATGGCGGAGTGGCCCGACGGAAGCCTCTCCTCAGTGCAAGACACATGAAAGCCCACATGGAGCTTGAATGGCCCAGCCAGAGCCCTGACTTAAACCCAATTGAGCATCTCTGGAGAGACCTAAAAATGGCTGTCCACCAACGTTTACCATCCAACCTGACAGAACTGGAGAGGATCTGCAAGGAGGAATGGCAGAGGATCCCCAAATCCAGGTGTAAAAAACTTGTTGCATCTTTCCCAAAAAGACTCATGGCTGTATTAGATCAAAAGAGTGCTTCTACTAAATACTGAGCAAAGGGTCTGAATACCATGTGATATTTCAGTTTTTCTTTTTTAATAAATCTGCAAAAATGTCAACAATTCTGTGTTTTTTTGTCAATATGGGGTGCTGTGTGTACATTAATGAGGAAAAAAATGAACTTAAATGATTTTAGCAAATGGCTGCAATATAGTGAAAAATTTAAGGACAATATTGTGGACAATTTCTGTCATAAATAGACGTATAGAAATCCAGACGCCACGGGAAACCTCACCTAATGAATTAAAAGTATAATGAATATCTGAGTACAGAGGTGAAGTGAAGTTTTGAAAGTTTTAAAAAGACTATTGAAAGGAGCAGGACAAGACCGTAAGGATTCCTGTTTGTCTAACTTAATTGCGCATACACATACAAGTAAATAACGAAGAGGAGTGAGAAGGGACCACCAACGCATATCTTAGAGGATATATACCGCTGGGACCCAATGGGCAAGTAGGGGAGGTTAACATTTGAAGGAGTGTGAGAAGTAGGGAAATAACTGAGAGAAACATGAGGGGCAAGGCGGCAAGAGGAGGAGCGATCCCCAAATCACCCCATCTGACCACCAGCCCGGGTCCGATGAATAAATATGTCACCCAGGTGGGAACTGTGGAGAAACAAGTACCCGAAAAACATCAAATGACTAAAAACAATCAATCAGATGGAGAGTAAGGAGAAGAAAAAAGAAAAAGGCCCAAAATAAAACGCTTACAGAGACTGATATTTTATCAGAATCTAGAATGGAGCAAGAACCAGATATAGACTGTGAATTGAGGGGAGAAGAGGAACTACAATACAAAGCCCCTCTACCAACAAAAACTGAAATTGAATCCAAGTTTGCATCTTTGGAAAAAAAAAATCGCTAATAACCGAATCAAAGAGAATATATAGAAACCTTGGTCATATTTCAGAACTAGTTGAGGAGGTGGAAAAGAAAACAGAAACAGCATGAGCATAAGAAAACTAGAAGGAGAATGAAATCAATGAAAAGAGCTCAACAAGAACAAGCGTAAAAACTAGAGGATCAAGAGAATAGGGACCGAAGAAATAATCTAAGGATACATGGTGTCCCAGACTCCTCCTAGTATGAAGATCTAACAGAAATAATAATGAAGATCTGTAACCCCCTGATGGATAAAGAAATAAACCCAATAAAAATTGAGAGAATACATAGATTAAGAAGACCAAAGAAATTGCGCAGGAGAACCCAAGAGATATTATAGTGCGATTGGAAAACTGGGAGGAGAAAAATCAACTCTGGAGATACCTGAGGGGAAAATCGCCAATAAAGTTTGAAGGGAAGAATACTCAAATGTTTTAAGATCTGTCACGGGAGACTTTGAAAAGGAGGAGAACTCTAAGGCCCCTACTGGCGATCCTACAGGAAAACTGTCTGATTGGGAGGAAAAATGGCCGTACAGCTAGACTAAGATTTATTGTAGAGACCCCTGAATTTTGCAGAAAACTGAAGATTCTCACATCAAAAGATTGTTCCGAGGAAAGGCCAAGATGAAGAAACGCCATATATGAAAAGAATAATCAATACTGACTCAAACTCCCCCCCCCTTTTTTTTTTCTCCTTACCTATGCTCCCATAAGCTGCATTTTAAACTACGAGTGGGGGAAGATGAGAGGGGGTGGGAGAGGGGAGGCCTTGGAAGGTGGGATTGGAAGGCAGTGGAAAAACAAAAGCAAACAAGGGTGTAGGGACCCGTATTTCTGTCGTAAATGCCGCATTCACTCCCTAGAAGGAGGAGGGGAATTTTTGACAGCGCTATACAGAAGTCCACCTCAGGCCAAAGGGAGCAGGGGAACAAGGGGGGTCCCTAAGGTAGTGCTCTGGACAATGGTGTCAAGATACCAACAGAAGTAGTGGAGGGGGAGGGAGAGTTCTGTGGGAGATGTGAGGTGAGGGGAGGTGGGAAAGATATGGTTGTCCTTATTTGCTTATTTGTGTACTGAGCCAAGAAAGGGGAATAAGGGAAGGAAAATAAATAATGACTGACGTCAAGTTTATTACATATAATGTAAGAGGGCTGAACCCCCCGGAAAAAAAGACATATGCCCTGTACACACGGTCGGACATTAATCGGACATTTTCCGACTGATGTTGGTTCAAACTTGTCTTGCATACACACGGTCGCACAAAGTTGTCGGAATTTCCAAACGTCAAGAACGCGGTGACGTACACCACATACGACGAGACTGTAAAAGGGCAGTTCAATACCAAGCGCGCCACCCTTTGGGCTCCTTTTGCTAATCTCATGTTAGTAAAAGTTTGGTGAGAGACGATTCGCGCTTTTTCAGACTCGTGGTTTTCAGATCGATTTTCTGCTGTTCAGTTTGTGATTGTGGGTTTGTATCTGGTCTTCAGTGCGTGCAGTGAGTTCCCATTGGTTTATTCAGTGTGTTCTTTTCCATTCGTTACTGATTTTCAGGTCGCTGTTCACAGGCCTTGCTGTTCTTCAGTGCGTTCTGTTACTTCGTTCTGACCAGCCGATTATTTTGAAGCCATGTTGCGTGTACGTATTCATCGTAGAGTACGTGCTGTGCGGGGGCTTGGTGTTGGGGTTCTTACTTTGACACAAGCCCAGTCCAAGAATTGGTTGCTCCAGCGTGACCAATTCTGTCACATGCCTTTGCTCCGTGAGATCCGTGAGAATAATCCTGACGATTTTAGGAACTTTCTCAGGATGATGGACCCCGTTTTTCACAGTTTGTTGGCTTTGCTGACCCCTTATATCAGCAGGCAGAATACCTGCATGTGACAAGCCATCACTCCGGAGCAGAGGCTCGTCGCCACGTTGCGGTACTTGGCAACAGGGAGAAGCCTGCAGGACCTCAAGTTCTCGACAGGCATCCCCCCCAGGCTCTGGGGATCATTATTCCAGGGACCTGTTCTGTCATCATCCAGGTCCTGCAGAAGGACTATATTAAGGTAAGATTTTTATCCTTTAACATCACATTTTATTTTATAAAATGTTTGATAAAATATATTGTATTTATTTCATCATTCCCTAGTTACCATGATTGTAATATGCTGTGAATGTGCCCTTTGTCCTCATGCATGCTGGAATTTTTTAACTTTTTTTGTCCTTCATGCATATTTGCCTTCACTTACCTCCCCAGCATGCTCTCCTGGGCCTATATCCACCTCACCTAGTCACTTAACAATGTATTTCATCATTCCCTAGTTACCATGATTGTAATATGCTGTGAATGTGCCCTTTGTCCTCATGCATGCTGGAATTTTTCAACTTTTTTTGTCCTTCATGCATATTTACCTTCACTTACCTCCCCAGCATGCTCTCCTGGGCCTATATCCACCTTGCCTAGTCACTTAACAATGTATTTTGTCAGCTCCATAGTTGTGCTTTACCCTAAACACCCCATAAAATGTGTACAAATGTTATTTGTGTCCTTAAATTCTGGCAAAGTGCCAGAGGCTTTTTCTTTGGGTCCCAAACTCATTTGAAACCCTCCCTCCCCCAAAGTCAACCCATAACGATCCTCTATCTGCTGACTTTGCCAAACCCATACACACTATACCTACCTCTTTTGTGGTCAGATTTCTGTATGAATTCCCCAAAGCATGTAGTGCAAGGGCCTGCCTGAATACATTCAAATGGTAATGTTTAAAGTTTTTGTATCCTATTATTATCTTGATAGGCA